>NW_022983881.1:0-423838 GCF_010724455.1 Aspergillus lentulus | reverse complement strand
GAGACAGTGATAGCGCTTGTTTACGATCTCCTGCGTCAAAGACGCAGCAACCCTCGCCAATGTCGGCGACTGCCAAGTGTCGCTGTCCCCTGTGGGGACTTGGCAACGCACCGGCGGTTGTGACCTGGTTTGGGCTTTTTGCTGGTGGCCAGACGAATGACTAATGAAATTTATTTCCCTGGTGGAATAATCTACATCTGCATCTCCTATCAGGCGCTGTAGCATTTAGATCATCGTAACTGGGTATCAATTATTCTCGTAGCATATAGAACGTCATCGGTGTATAATCAAGACCTCCCCGGGGTATCTCTTCAGTGCCGCCGTTAGGTCCTTCTCACTGATCTCCAGCTCAGTACAAATCTGATCAAAACAATGCATGCCGTCCAGATATTTGGACAGCGTCTTGTTATCAACGAGCTCTTCCTCGTCCTCGTCGTCAAAGACCACCGCGGAGCGACTCCCGCTATGCACAGAGGTTGCATGCTCCCTCCCGTCATCCCCACGCTGTCCAGAGTGCTGGTGATGATGATGATGCTGCTGCTGCTGGGCAATCGGTGCCGCGTCATCGCCCACACTCGACGCATAGGGGCTATTCGTCCCTGTGCCCGGTCCTCGGGACGAGAGTCCCGATGGCGGCTGCGATTGCGAGTTATGGTAATGATGGGAGGACTTCAGCTGCGGGGCGGGCTGGCCCGTCGCGTAGGCGTACTTGTGGACGCGGTATAGAAACCCCTTGATGATACCGAACGTGATGAAGCGGCGGATGTCGATGTGGGCGAGCTTGCGGCTGTTCTGGGCGTACCATTGCCGCACGCTCTGTCCTTGCTTGAGGCTTGCGTAGAGCTCGACGATGCCCACGCCATCCACCATTTCCGGGTGAGGTGGGGGCTGCGTGGGGTCGTGGTCGTCTGGGAGAATGGTTGAGATTGAGGGAGTTGTGGTGCTGGAGCGGTAGCTCGAGCTTGGACTGGGTGTTCGGCTTGTGCTTCGGCGATCGCGGTAGTCGGCTACCGGGGGCCACACGGAGTCCGGGTCGTACTTGGAAAGGCCGACGAGGTTACCTGATATGCCGGAGACGTGGGCGTTTGTGAGGCCGTGGGCGGCGGGCGAGAGGGCGGAGGTCGAGGCGGACGGTGCGGTGGCAGCACTGGTGCTCCCGTGGCCGGTTAGGGACTGGGCGAAGAGTGTGTTGATGTAGCGGGCGCATTCGCGCTGCATTTCTTCGTCGGAGGCGATGGTAGAGCTGAATTGAGCGGTGGGCGCGTAGATTGCCGAGAAGGAGAAGATGTCTAGCAGGAATAGACAGCCGTAGTAGAGGAGATGGCGGATCGCACGACAGGTGAGGGAGAAGTCAGTATCTGCGAGGATGGAGATGATGCGGATGCTGTTGACGCCATTGATATGCGGCACGATCTATCCTGTATTAGCTTCATTCTAGACGTAGCTGTTGGAAGGCGTACCCGTTGCATGGTCAGATCCCAATTCTCATCCATAAACGTCTGGTATCGGACCGTGAAAAGAGGGACCTGCCAAGCTCGCACCTGTGGAGGAGCAGGGTATACAGGGAACAGCTTGATATTCAGCGTGTTCAATTCATCTGCATGGATTGTCAGCGATCAGGGCCACCTCATCCTCGCGAGAAAGGCAATGTACCTATTGGAATCATGCACTCGCAATAGTTATTCAAATCCTCCATCAACGTCTCGCACAAACTGTATACCTTCCCCTCTCCGCTTTTCGAATGATCCCTGGACAAGAACCCATTCTGTTCTTCCAGTCCATGCATCAGATCCGCTAGCTTCTGCACCACGCTTTTGTACGAGCTGAAGTCCTCCTCCTCGGCCAGCACCAGGCAGAAGTTGAAGATGAATTCATTGCGGTCGTACCGGAGCGATTTCATGCAGATCGGGTAGCCCAATATCCGGTATCCATTTGTGCACACCTGGATCAGATTGCCGCAGAGCTCTTGCCGGGGGATCACGAAGAAGGAGATGTCGGAAAAGGTCAGGAAGAGAGGCTGCGAGGGGGCAGTCGCAGAGGGTACGATCGCTCCGTCGGGGACTTGGTGGACAACCTTGGGGCCTGGAACGGTCAGTCTTTCTTAGGTCTTGGTTATGAGATTGATGGGTTGTATTATTACCCTCTTGGGTGTCAAATTTGCTGTAGAATATGGCCCTGATCATGATGAGTCGAAGCTATGAAGAACAGGGTGCGGGACTGCAATTATCAAAGTCATTGGATTGAGAATCAGCTAGGCAGCTGGAAGCATAATCACAGCATTTTTCTATGCCCGTATCATTAATTCTATTCCATGGCAATAATTCATGAAAGTGGTCAGGGTGCTATGGCTCTGGGGATGATATCGCAGGTGAAGGCTGCGGGGAGCTTAGACACGGAGATAGCATAAGGTAGCTCCAAGCATGCTCAAAGATAACAGACATGGAATTTTTGATAATCTCCCCATTGCCCGACCCAGCGTTTTTTAAGCCGTTGAACAGAAAAAGCGATTGCCTTCAACCAAATTATCAATTCTGGTTAACATTCTACCGCATTTGCTGTCCAGTGTCTGGTTCAAATTCAACTGAGAATATTTCACACCATTATCAAATTAGAAAAAAGGAGTCGGTATTTTTGCGACGCTGAAACAAAAAGACCCAAATGGACAAAGACTTGAGGGGTATTGGAAGAGCACTGGAGACGATTACGAAGAAAAACAGAAACAGAACGATCTATCAACAGCAGAAAAGGGGACTATTAGGAAACGCCCAAAGATGATAAAGAGACGAAAGAGACAACTGCGAAAGCGCCGTAAATGCACCACGAAAACCGAAACCAGCCCGCTAGCAATATCTGTAACGCAAATGAGGAAAGGACAAAGCCAAGACCAGTGAGCTGCCTTTTCTTATCGTGCAGTTCCTGGAGGAGGGTTGGGAGGGCGCTGAATGCCAAGATTTGAAGAAAGCACCCTGGGCGGCGCTGGAGTCATGAAACGTTCTGGGAGTGATGGCGGGACTTGTGTGATGCCTGTCCGACGTAACTGGGCCAAGGGTGTAGCCATGTGGGACAGAAAGTTCAACGGCTGGCCCGTTCTGATGGCATTGATCAGGTCTGCGTAACTTCCGCGTTCCCCGGCCTCCTTCAGCCACTGCTCCCAGTCCTCGTCGAGTGGGACATTGACACCTTGCTCTCGGGCTGCAGTAGCCGCCAGCAGACGATGGTTCAATTCCACCCCACAGCTTTCCATCTCCTCGTCGCTGGAGTCCTCTTCCACCTTGTGTACTTGCGGCAAACGGTCAACTCCACGGTGGTCAACGGCGTGGCCAGTGTTGATGACATCCTCGAACGGTTCGTCCACCTTCACCTCAGGTTCCTTGACCGTATCTGAGCTGCCGTTGAAATGGATCTCAACAGAAGGCCGCGGGGACGGCGTTGCCGGTCGGATGGCTTCGGCAGTTGTGTCTCGCACCTTGATGCCCTCTTCCTTCTCGTAACGTTCGCGCGCGGATTTCGTTCCCTCCCATCTACAGAGCGATGAGATTTCGGCTTCCGTCAGACCAAGTTCGTCAAAGACTTTGAATAGCTTTCGATGCCATGGAAAACGGCTCAATCTCATGCGGTGGGGGCCGTAGGAATAGTCAAGGCCCGGATATTGGGCTTCGATGCTGTCCAGTGATCCATAGAAAGTCGATGTCTCTATCCGTACTTCTGGGACAAGATTGCGAGTGATGTGAGCTGAGAAAGTAGCCGGATCACTAGTACGGGGGCGTGGAAAAATTGCGCTGTGCACAATTTGAGCTAGGGAAGGTTTATGCATGGTCGATGAGGCTGCAGTGGTTTGATGTTGAGGTAGTTGAGATTCTGGGGTAAGATAGTCCGTCAGGTTGACGAAATAAGAACCCCCAACTACACAGTGCGGAGAAAGAGGAGCGGTGAGCGACCAGATGAGGAGAAAGGAGACAATCCCAGATCTGATAACAACAGTTTCAGATACAAACAAGATGGACAGGCAAATGAGTAAGGAGTCGGAGCAGTTGGAAGGTGAACTGTAAAGGACAGTGAATGAGCTGAAAATGTTTTCAGGTCACGCTTCATAAAATATTGCAAGTTGCAAGGAGAAGAGATCAGCAAGGGGAACAATATGCACGGATGTTAGTATGCATAGGGGAATGCGCCGAGGGAATACGCAGTGCGTACAGGAAAACTGCAAATGATGGCGATTTAGGCGTGAGGCCGGTAAAAAAGAGACAAAGAAAAAGGGGAAGTTTGTAAACAATAGTCGATATTAAGGTAGAGCTGATATAGACCGTCCCTCGGGGTCCAGTGTGGAGTTTGATACTATTTGCGGTCGTTATCGTAACAAATCTCACACAACGGATAATGACGACGATGACGATGGCGCAGATAACGGTGTAAGACCACAAGTGTATTGGGCTTTCCTTTGACTTTTCCGTCGTGTATCCTGTCTCACTGCATATCAACTCGAGTAGTCAAAGGGAGAACTCTTGATGATACTGGGAAAGGATCCTTAGGCCGTAGAGAAGCCTTCGCTTCAAGTACGGTCCAGGCCTCGAGTCTAGATCAGCCGGCTTTCTAACAGGAGGAATACATCATGAATCGAGAGTGTAGATCAGCCTCAGGAATGCCTTTTATTGCCCTAGCGAATCAGGAGAATGGAATTGATCCGACGAAGAGAGTTTGAAACAAGAGTAAGAGAGAACGGAGAAGGGGAGGAAGAGAGCAAACATTTTTATATTTGTTGTCGGCGATTATTTTTTTCTCAGCGACGATGACAACAAATAGTAACAACTATGATGATACGACTATTTGTCTGCTGACACGCATGCAACTGACCAGCGCATCAGAAGGAAAAGGGAAACCTGCGTGGAGTTCGGAGGAGAGGAGAACAACGCTGTGGGCCAACGAGGGCACTTGTTTCCGTCATAAACCGGCGTCATTATTGCTGCAAACCTTGATGGATCCGTCTAGTAAGGGCGCAGACACCATAGAAAAGGACCAGTCTCGTCTTGTTAGATGATTCTATCCCCAATCACCCTGAGAATGGAGCTGTGGTTCTCTTCTCCTGGGCTTGACTGTGTTGGCGAGCGGGTCTATCATCCACTCGCCTCACCATGTTGTATCTGCATGGCCACTTGGTCGATGGTCGGACTTATTCCTTTGCTTCCTGCCGCTACCCATGTAAGGTCCTGGTTGGCAGATGTTCCAGGTATCAGTACAGGATTGTTAGAAAAACAATCAACGTAGGATGGAGCTGGTGCTGATGCTGGTGTTGTACAAACCGGCGCTGACTAGTCGGTTGGCATTCGATCTGATGTTCTTTACCGTAAGAAGACGAGCCTTCCTAGCTGTGCATATTCCCCGTTGTCTAAATTGAGGTAGAAGAATCTAGATCACACAGATATGATAAAGATTGAAGGCAAACATCTCTGACAACAAAAAGTGTACTCAAACTGCCAGGCACTTTCGTGGATGAAGTCACGTGATGATACCCTTTTGAAGAAGGGAATCATGTCGTCTTGCTTCATCCTTCACGACCATATGCTCTTCAGGAGGCAGCCCTTGGTATCATTGCGGGATTAGTTTTCAGACTTAGCTTTTGGTCATGTTTCTCACGAGTACGAGAACAATAGCGCTCGTCAACACCAGATGTCGACCTTCGACGGGATAGTTCAAGGTATGGCCACCACGCAGGAAAAGTTATAGCAGGTTATCTAACGGCTCTACAGAGTTTCCTTACATACAAAGTGAGCCGAGATTATCTCTGTCGCTGTCTTCAGCGTACTGAGCTGAATATAATGTAGTCGACTACTTTCGAAAGAACCCCGAACGCCCGCCTCCACTGGCATGTTTTCTAAGCCATGTGCACAGTGATCATCTACAGGGCCTCGAGTCCTTCCGGGCGCCTTTTATCTACTGCTCTGCTGCAACTAGAGAATTGTTGTTGCGCATTGAAAAGTACCCCCACCGGATGAACTTCAGCAAGGGGATATTGGAGTCCCGCCGACTGCACTACAAGCATTTGACCAAGCTTCTGGTGAGAGCTCTTCACTTATTACTCCAAACTTACCGACAACTCACATGCACAGCGGCCGATTCCCTTGGATACGCCAACTGAAATTGAGTTGACACCATTACTGTCGATCAGAGTCACCCTCCTGGACGCGAACCACTGTGCTGGTGCAGTGATGTTCCTAATCGAAGGTGACGGCAAGGCGGTGCTCTACACCGGTGATGTTCGCGGTACGTGCTTTGAATTCTCTGCTGTTCCATACTGATTAAGTGAAATAGCTGAGCGTTGGTGGGTCGACAGCCTTGTCCGGCATCCGGTTCTCATTCCGTACACCCTAGGAAGCAAGAAGCTGGATAAGATATATCTCGACACGACGTTTGCTCGCATTAATCATGTTTGTCGGATCTTTCCCTCGAAAGCTGAGGGGCTGAGAGAGCTTCTGCAGAAGGTCGAAGCGTACCCAAAGGAGACGATCTTCTACTTTCGAGCATGGACGTTTGGTTACGAAGACGTCTGGATAGCGCTTTCCGCTCTTCTGAACACCAAGGTGTGTGACGGCGCACAGATCTATAAATGCTTTGTACTGACCCCGCAGGTCCATGTTGATCGATACCAGATTGGCCTGTATAGGTCACTTATTTCGAACTCGCGAAGAGCTATCAGCGAGGCACCTGCTCTTTGCGGCTTTGAGCTTGGAAACCGGTTTGTGCCCGGTTGTCTGAGCGAAGACGAAAGCTCTCGTGTCCATAGCTGCGAGCCTGGAGTACATTGCTCTGCGGTTCGCTCAAAGCGAACCGTCTACCTCGTGCCAATTGTCGGACGACTGGATGACGGCACAAGAGTGCCTGAGATCGGAGCAGGAGGGGGAGGTGGCGATCTTTATCAGACCCATGAGCTTGAACTTCCAGATCAGTCATCGCTGGAGCAACTGGAGAGTCTGTGTCTGGAGCAAATCGGCGACCCTGAAACGCTCTCTCAGACGAGACAGGCCTTGGCCGAAGCTTTCAAATCAAAGAACAAAGCGCTTTCCCTGGACAGCTATGGCATGAAGGATGTTTCCGACATACCGCTGCAGGAGCTCGTGCACATCCTTGGTCGTGGTCGATCCGACAAGGAGATGTGGTCGGACGATGTGAAAGTATCAACGCTGCGAGATACGGTCGGGAATCGGCTGCCGAAGACTGTAGTATGAAGTGTTGTTTCGAAATTAGAGGTCTCAGCTGACGAGATCTAGTATTTTCCATACTCGCGCCATTCCTCCTACGAAGAGTTGTGTGAACTGGTTTCCGCGTTCAAACCCAGGGACGTCTACCCATGCACCGTCGATGCACTGGAATGGGACGAAGATGTATCCATGCGCAGCTTGTTCGGTCATCTGTGTTCTGGACACGAATTCGTCCACGACCAGTACATGCGCGACACCATCGCCAACGACGAGGAATGGCAGTCTAGGAAAAGAGTCCGGTACGAGGATGATCAATCAACGCAGTCCACACAGCAATCCATGAGCATGGACGCTAGCATCGACCGCAGTCCTACTGCCAGGCCTAATACAAGCGAACCTCAACTCCACGCACACCCTCGCGCAACGACTACCCTCTCCTCCTCCCTTGAAACCGTCCCTGACGCCACAATAAACCTCAACCCGGAGAAAACCTCGCCCCAGCCCCTCCCAATCCCCAGATCCACCGCGGAAGCAGCAAAAGCGAAACGCAATGAGATCCGTCGCGCATGGCACTTCCTTCACGCAGAGAGACCCCGCCATCCGGAGATAGGCCTGGGCACCCTCCCATCCTCCTGGCCCACAGCGGAAGAAGATGGATTCCACCTGCCGCATAGGGAGAGCTCTGAAACAGGGGATGAAACACGCACTCCGACGCAAGACAATATACAGCCCGATCACGACTACAACCACAATGGCGATGATGATAATGATCTGCCCAACAGCCAAGCAACAAACACCGTCTCCATCTCCTCGTCCGCATTCGCCTCGCAGGATCAAACGCTCGGCTCTCTCCAGCAGGACGGCCCCGGCGACGTCGACGTCGACATACCGCCGTCCTCGCAGGGAGCACCGGGACAACCCCGGATCTTGAACAGGTCGAGCTCGTCGCGTGCGCGACGCGCGGCATATCTCGCTGCGCGGGCGGATAGCTACGACGCGTGGGCCAGTATGGGGCTTGTCTCGGCGGGGGATAATCACAGCATGGAGGAAACTGAACTGTAGTCATTTACGACGATGTATATATCATGGCAGTTGATAACTGATGAAGGTGTGACTATATACTGCGTGAATCATTATGTATAGGTATCACTCATACGCTGATGCTAGGTAACAAATAACTCGTGGTATAAAAACAACAACACAACCCAAGTACAAGTGCAAGCTCAAGTGCATGCACTAGTAAACAAAGTAATCCTGCGTCAAGGGCAACGCGTCCGCGGGCTCCGCCTCGCAGAGCACCCCGTCCGCCTCGACGACGTAACTCTCCGGATCAACCCGCATTTTGGGCATGACATCATTAAACTTCATGTCCTTCTTGCCGACGTTGCGGCAGTTCCTGACGGCCTCGATACGTTTCTTGAGGCCGTAGGACTGGACAATGCCGTCGTCGATGGAGGCCTGGGAGACCCACATGATGGATGTGCTGGGGACGAAGGCCTAGACTCCTGTTAGTAATGGGTTGATGACAGGGTGCGAAGGGAGGGAGCTTACGCCGAACTGGCGGCGCATGATGACTGGTTCGATGGTGGGGATGGAGCCGTTGGGGTCGCCCTGTGGTCGAGTCGTTAGTATGACGATGCAAGATTCAGTAGGTGGTTAGGGGGCTAGAAGACGCACCATCTGCGAGGCGACGATCATGCCGCTTTTCAGGATCTGGGCGGGCTTGGTGCCAAAGGTGCTGGGGTACCAGATGACCAGGTCGGCGAGCTTGCCGACCTCGACGCTTCCGATCAGGTGCGACATGCCCTGCGCGATGGCCGGGTTGATGGTGTACTTGCTGATGTAGCGTTTGACGCGGAAGTTGTCCGCGCCGGTGCCCTCGTCCTCCTTGAGGGGTCCGCGCTGTGCCTTGTTCTTGTGCGCGGTGTTCCAGGTGCGCAGGATCACCTCGCCGCAGCGGCCCATGGCCTGCGAGTCCGAGGACATCATGCTAATGGCGCCGAGGTCGTGGAGGACGTCCTCGGCGGCGATGGTCTCGGCGCGGATCCGGGACTCGGCGAAGGCGACGTCCTCGGGGATGTTCTTGGATAGATGGTGGCAGACCATCAGCATGTCCAGGTGTTCGTCCAAGGTGTTCATGGTAAAGGGGCGCGTTGGGTTGGTGCTACTGGGCAGCACGTTGGGGTGCTCCACGACGGAGATGATATCGGGTGCGTGGCCACCGCCGGCTCCCTCCGTGTGGTAGGTGTGGATGGTGCGGTTCTTGAAAGACTTGACGGTCTGCTCCACGAACCCGGATTCGTTCAGAGTGTCGGTATGGATCATGCATTGAACATCGAATTTGTCGCACATGTCCAGGCAGGTGTCGATCGCAGCAGGGGTTGACCCCCAGTCCTCATGCAACTTCAAGCCGGCCGCTCCAGCACGGATCTGCTCCTCGATACTCTTGCCACCGCAGTCATTACCCTTGCCGGTGATACCGACGTTGATCGGGAGACTGTCGCACGCCTGGATCATCTGGCGCATGTGCGTGGGTCCAGGCGTGCAGGTCGTCGCGTTCGTGCCCGTCGACGGACCGGTCCCTCCGCCCAAAAACGTGGTGATACCAGAAGCAAGCGCTTCGTCCACCTGCTGAGGGCAGATAAAGTGAATATGAGTATCGAACCCGCCGGCCGTCACGATCTTATTTTCTCCCGCAATGACATCGGTGGATGAGCCCACGATCATGTCCGGATGCACGCCGTCCATCATATCCGGGTTGCCAGCCTTGCCGATAGCAGAGATCAGCCCATTCTTGATACCAATGTCAGCCTTGTAGATTCCGCTCCAGTCAATGATCAGCGCATTCGTAATGACGGTGTCCAGACACTCGGCTTCAGACCTCTCCGAGGACTGGCCCATACCCTCGCGAAGGGTCTTGCCGCCGCCGAACGCGCACTCGTCTCCATAAACCGTACAGTCCTTTTCGACCCGAACCCAAAGGTTGGTCAACCCCAATCTGACCAGATCACCGGTAGTGGGTCCAAACATTCGCGCATAAGCTTCTCGGTCCATCGTGAAAGGCGTAATCAGCGCACTGTCCGCGGTCGGTGCGGGTTCGGGGACATGAGCGAAGCCCTCGACCTGCAGGCGCTGCATGATCTCCTCGGCTCGACTGATATCAACCTTTCCAGAAGCAATGAAGTTGCCACCCTTGATAATGCGATTCCCGGCAATCTCGACCAGCGTGACCGTCTTGGTGTCACCGGGTTCGAATCGTACCGAAGTCCCAGCGGGGATATCGAGCCGGTATCCGTAGGCCCGCAGACGGTCAAAATGAAGCTGAGGGTTGGTCTCGATGAAGTGATAGTGAGAGCCGACCTATTCGCTGTCAGCATTCTGTGCGCGCATTGTCTGAAAGGCACCGAACGAACCTGGATCGGGCGGTCGCCCTTGCTCATCACCTTCAGCCTGATGCGCTTGCGGCCGTCGTTCAGAGTAATCCGTTCGTTCTTCACTGGCAGCACAGCACCTGGCATCTTCTCCGGGAGGTAGTCGTCTGGGTTCGGATCTGGGAACGTATCCGCCGGTGGAATGGGAAGGAAGCTGCCATACAACGCTTTCTCCAGATCGCCGTCATCGCTGCTGATGGGATGGTGGACTGTCACGAGATATGTGCCTGTGGGGAAGGTTCCTTCGACTTGGAGCTCGACGAGAGTATGTACGACGGAGGGAAGGACATGGCGACGGCCGAGCATGGTTTTGCCGATGGACATGAGGTCGGCCACCGAGTAGTGGCCATCGCGAATCAGCTGCGGCGAGTAAGCGTGATGATCTCAAGCGTCCAGCTTCGATTGGGAATATACCTCTTGAAGATTCGATGAAATAAGAGCCTGGCCCGGCGTTAGCTTTGATTAACCTACCCCAGGTATCGCGCAATGAGAAAAGAGGGAAATACATACCGCTGCCTCTGCATGATTGAGTCGTACACCGCGTGCAAGACGACGCTGGGCGAGAAATCCCAATTGCGAGATGACGAGCTTGTCCAGCTGCGAGTGCAAAATTGTCAGTGCTGACTCTATTGTGGATGTATTCCGTAGATAGCCAAGTCCCTGTTACGTACCTCCTTGGGGATTAGGTGCATGGTAACAGCGCAGTAGCCAGTCGGGCGGGGTTACGGAGTAGGAAGAGATGTCTTGGCCTGCGAATCACAACCGCCGCAGCCAAGTGCAGGCGATGAGGAAAGGGTACCACTATATACTAGGGAGATATAATTGAACAATGTCGGAGCATTGGCAAAACATGGAGAAACAAAAAGCAGACAAGAAAGAGGGGCACTCGATGGGATTTAAAGGATTCATTCCGCCGGTCCAGTCCCGTCCAGTCCAGACTAAACTCCAGACTCCAGACTCCAACAATAACGGGAGACTGCCCGAGAATGTGAATGCTGAGTGGGGATAGAGATAAGGCCGGTGATAAGGGCTGCTCAGCCTATGGCAGTTGGCCGTCATTTTGTTACTAACAGCCAATTCTCCTTACCTCCACGACGGAGCGCTTTATATTTACACCAATGATCGTCAGACTTGTTGTATGATGGAGGAGCTGGACTTCTGAGAATCCCTCTACAACCATTCAGCTGATATCTTAGCCCAACCTTCCTGAATACAAACAGTGGTTGAACTTTTAGAATTCAAGAGACATGGCAGCAAACTATCAACCAGTAGATGCACAAAGCCAAACTGTATATCCATCCCAAGCACCGTATACGCGCACGACAACTATGAACAATCAAGATCTGTTTCGAATTTACTCATCACCGCCAACCTCGCTCTTGCGCTTCTTCTTGGTGCGCTTTGCGTTGGCGTCGGCGCCAGCAGCCTTGCGAGTCGAAGCGGGTGGTTCCTCCTCCTTGTCCTTTTCATTGCCCTTGCGCGCAGAGGTGCGCTTCTTCTTCTCGGGGGATTCATTCTTCTTGGACGGGGTCTTCACCTCGCTGCGGCGGCGCTTGTTGGTACGAGGCGGAGTGGGCTCCTTGACCGGCTCCGGAGAGGACTCTTCCGTCTCCTCGTCCTCCTCCGCTTCCTCCTCCTGCTCCTCCTCGGACTCTTCGCCACCCGAGGCAGATGCGCCAGCAATATCCTGCTGGAGCTGACTGGCCGCCTTGGTGTTGTCATCCTCAGTCCAAGGCTTACCAGCCTTGTAGGCCTTGACTTTTTCCTTGTAGACAGCCAGGTTATCAGCATAAAGCTTCTTCCAGACCTGTCGATGATGTTAGTGGGCATTACCAAATCATTCGTGGGGGATCATAGTCATACCTCTTTCTGCGCCTCGGGCATCTCAGCCCAGCGACGAGTGCCCTCGTCGGAGACATCCTTGGGCCTAGCGCTGGGGCCCAATTCCTGGGCAATGATGGGGCGGTTATGTTGCATGTACAGGAAGTAAGGGGTCAGGGCACGCTTGGGTGCGTTCGGGTCAGGAGGAGCGCGCTTGCGCTTCTTCTTCTCGCCAACCTCGGACTTGGCGCCAGGGCTGCTGGAGCGGGCGCCCAGCAATCCATTCTCCAAAAGCGCAGCAGTGATGTTGCTGGCGTGGCCCAAGTCAAGGGTAGAGAGACTCGGGTTCAACACAGTGTTGGTATGGTTGATATAAGCGCGAGTCAAATCAGAGACGGCCGCCTGCAGATTAGACAAGCTGACCAGAACCTGAGAAAATATTAGTGGGGCTGTAGTTACAAGGCTGGGTAAACTCTTGAGGCGACAGTAACATGGTATGTGACGAGGCTTAGGTACGCGCTAGAGCCCAGGAGGACGAGGATAGGGGCGCCTGGCGGAAGGCCGGGACAGCCGCACCAAGCCATTGCCGAACATGAATGAATGGACCAAAGCAGTAGAGACGGAAGAGCATAACGAGGATTAAAAATCGATTAAGCAAAGTCAAGGGCAAAATTGACAAGTAAGCTTCACCACGCGTTCAGTGCATCGGTAATTTTATGGGTAAGTACGTAGAGAGGGAGTGTGTGCAGCTGGGTTTGTTTACTGACGCGTCGGTCGGCGTAGGCATGTGCTGGGGTGGGCGGCCGTGGGACGCCGAAACCACCACCAGTTTTCGGGGGTGCGGTGCAGCTTGCATCTTCGCAAAAGCATTCCTGAAGAAACACAAGAGAATTGACTTACACTTTCACGGGTTCTGGTAAAGTCATCAACATTGACAGTGACTTGGCCATCATGGGCCTTGGCATCATCCTTGCGCGACATGATGAAAAGAAACAGCAGCCCAGATAGCTGCAGATATTGATTGGTAGGGTAGCTGTAGCGTCTGGGAGGGAAGAGAGAGAAGGATGATGGAGAGGAGAAAATAATTTTTCGAAACTGGCGGGGTTGGGCGCGGTGGGAGGCGGGAGCACAGCGCCCTAAATAGTGGCCGCGGGCAGCGCTGGGCCCAGTGGTCGCTGCTTTAGGCTTAGGGGGAGAGGGAGGCCATCACTCAGCTTCAGCAGTCAGTTCAACTGGTGGTAGTCAAGTAGCCAGGTAGCCAGGTAGCCAGGTAGTGCTTGGAGTAGGCCATGGGTGGGCGCTGCGCAGTTTGCATTGTACGAGCCCCTTTACCCGTAGCCCCTAGTCTGGGGGCCACCCACGGCTACCTACTGACTACTGTACCTACAGTAAGATCCCAAGGTCTGAGACGCCTTCGGGCTTGCCTTCCCCTAAGCTCAGGCTCGGCGCGGTTCTGCTACTTGCTAACCCAGCTCCGGGCGCCTAAATCCCAGCTGCTGCTCTTGCAAGCCAGAGCTTCGCCCGAGCTAGGGCCATTCCTAAACATGGTGGCATGATGCTGTAACTGCAGTACTACCCTTGCAGCGCGCCCGCCCCCCCTGAACCCGCTGGGCTTCAGGAATCCTTTTCATCTTCAGCCCATGCGACCAGTCTATGCGCCGGGTTTTCTCGACAACAATCTTGGAGTTCTGTCTTAGCCAACCTTCCTACCAGTAGGCAAGGCATTCCACTTCCCACTTTCCTTGGCTTCAGGTCCAAATATAGGCACTGGATCAATCTCCAACTTGTGATACATCTCCCCCATAATTTCTTTTCTTCTTCTCCGCCACACCAGGCACGCGAAATACCCGTTGCAGCCTACTGCAGCCTCCAAGCAGAAGACCAGCTCGTAGATAATCCTCCAGGAGGATTCCTCCTGCTTTGAACAAGTAACAACAGAGTAACGGCGCTACTGGACTCCATGCCTACCGTATCTACTCCGTAGACTACCCCAAGCGCTAAAAAAGAACAACCCTGCTCCGGCTCTCTGAAGACAAGACCCCCACCCACTCGTTCACTACCCGTAATCATTCACTTGCAAGGCTGCCTTGCGCTACAGCTACTGACCGCTTCATGGGCCTACACTCCAAGAACTCTGAAGAAGCGGGGTTGTTTCTGCAGGTAGTAAGTACGTCTCATACTCCTCTGTAGATTTTACATTTGCATTACACTCTTACTGAGTAGTGACGATCGCATAACAAATACATTTGTTTTCGAGTTATAATTGATCAATAACATGCCCAATAAATAGTTGGCTGTAATTTCGTGGTTGAGGGTAATGGCCGCGAAGGGCAGCCCTGCCCCAGGATATATATATATCCCATCAGCCCATCGGGCGCTATTCTGGTTCCATGGCTGTCCATCAGACCAACGAGGTAGATCACCCTGTCGGTCTTTAAAATCAAATATACAGGGTTCCGAGGGCGATGCGACGCAATCAAATGTTAATTACCCTACTGTGACTAGTTGCCTACCTTGTCGCGCCTTTACTTGCGGCATGGTCGAGCTCTCACAATGGATGATTAACTGCCTTTTATCTATGCTATAGCATTGCCTGGAGTCCATCATACGTGTCTATGGTTCTGGAAGGCAGAAAGTCTTGTTGAGTTGACCCGCGGAATTACCCGGCGTTTAGCATAGATAATGTAGATGTTGATCTTAATATCTTGATACTCGAGCTCTAACACCCCATTCGATACAGGGTACTTCTACACAACACGATGCAATGCGGTCAAATATGCCTCTGTACAAAGCTAAGCTCGCTGCTTAGAACTTGAACACCTGCTCCTTGCTGTATCCCAGCTCTGCAAGGATGCCAGTCAGCTCACCCTGGTCCTTGGGGCTGACCTTGGGTCCGCTGATAGCCTTGTACATGCCGGGAGGTCCACAAACAAAGATCTTGATGTTCTCCTCCTTGGGTTCGGGGAGGACGGTCTTCAGGAGCTCCTTGTTGATGTAGCCCTTGCCGCCGGTCCACTCCTTGGGAGGGTTGTCCAGCACGTAGAAGGCCCGGAAGCGGCGGGGGTAGGTGTTCTCCAGCTCCTGCAACTCCTTCTTCAGGAGAATGTCCTCCTCACGGACGTTGCCGAAGACAAGCGTGACCTTGGTCTGGTCCTCGGGGTCCTTGAAGATCTTGCGAGCCAGCTGGTACATGGGAGTGATACCGGTGCCACCGGCGATCAGGCAGATGTGCTTGTGCTTGTTGGCCTCCCAGGGGTACTTAGGGATGGGTCCCTTGAACTCCAGGCGTTGGTCGACGTTCATGCTGTGCAAGTGCTCGGACATGGGGCCGTTGGGGTAGGCCTTGACGACGAGTTCGAGGTAGCCGGGTTGTTCTGCAGAAATGGAGTCAATTACTGCGGGTATACACTGGCAAGCGGCGCGTACCTTCATCGCTCACGGGTGTGTAGGGACGGATGACGGGCTTCTCGGCGCCGTGGGGCTTGAACTTGGTCAACAGGGCAGCTAAAGGGCGAAAAGTCAGCTATGAGACAACGCAACACCCCCAGGGAAAGAGGTCTACCCACATGCGACATGAAGACCAGAGACAGCCTCCTTGTCAGGAAACTCAAAACGCAATCTCTTGGTGTTGGGGCTCAGATTCTCGATGTGAGCCAGCTTGAGATCAACCCAACCCTGGTCACCGCCGGTAAAAACCTTCGGGCGCTCGGCAGGGGGAGCATCCGCGCTGGCAGAGTTGTACCGGTACAATCCCACACCGAGACCAGTGAGACCGACCGCGACGTAGATGGGAGCGAGAGAAGACTTGCCCTTGGAGGGTGCCTCCGTGGAGTATTTGCGGAAGCCCTGCGTGCGCGTCAGTCAGCGGAGGTCCTCCCTCCAATCCTAGAACCGAGATCCAAAGCGGTTCGGAGCCAATATTTTACCTGCTTCAAGGGCTGAGCAAAGCGGAGAGATTGACGCGCAAACATTGTGTATGTAATTGACACAAGCTGGTGGTCAATTGAAGGATAACTCGAACCGGAAGAGACACAAGAGGAGCGGGCGGGAGGGTCAACCTTAGTACTCTGTGGATAGAGAGTACCTTAAGGTACGGAGTCAGTTCTCGCTGTCCGGATCCCACTGTCCGTCTTACTTACTGGGTCCGCATGACGCAATACCCGTTCCTGACGGTAAGGTATTTGTGATCATTAGTAATCGACCGGGGTTTATAATTGGAAGTACCTCTCTCTAGATAGGACGGTAATGAATGCCATTGTATGCTAGGCTGAGTGTTTTGTTCCATAAAGATGCTATAGTTGCGGTTTTTACAGAGACATGACCTTGGTGGACGCTATACTGACAGTTTCTAGCCTTGGGTTAAATTGCGCTGATGGTCTTGCGATATCCGACGGAAGTCCCAGGAAGAAGGCATTAAATATATGCGACTCGTACAGTGAAGCTAGACCTGTACGGAATAGCCCGACTGTCACCACATGTGTCGTGGTGTCAAACATCGTGCAGTGGTACATCGGTCACTCAATTGCCGAGCTTCTCCGGTCTCACCCTGCCTGTAATATGTTACTGCATGCAGAGACGCAGAGACATTCTACGCGGACTACCTCTCAGATAGAACCATGGTATTAAAAAGAAAAAAGAACCCCGGTAATTTTTTTGATAAATAACTTGCAAGGGTCGCTGCAGAGGACTAAAGAGACATCAAAAACATCCGTCCCATCTTCTGGGCGGTAGATACACGCCTTGTTCTCCGCGTGATCCGTGTCCTTCTTGCATGCTATGGCCATAACATAGTCATTGATCCGCACACTCCATCTCCCATAACCCAAAACGTCATATCTAAGCGAAGGTAGAGGGTCTCGAGTAGGCAAAGACCTTCTTGCCAGCAGGCTTGGCGGAGCGGTGGGGAAGAGGGAACTTGAGGTTCTTCTGGAGGAGCTGCTTGATGTAGGGGCGGCGGATGGTGTCGGCCTTCTCGATCTCGACAACCTTGAGGATCTGCATGGAATTCGTTAGATCTCATGAACCTTTGTTCAGGAATGCGCTTCAACATACGTGGATGGAGCCGAAACGGGCACGGTGACGAGCAGCCATGTCCTGGTAGAGGGCCTCAACAGCCTCGGTCCGGCTCATCTCACGGAACTCCTTGTACATGTTGTGGGTACCGGAGCGAGAGTCGTAGCGGAGCCAGATACCGAAGTTCTTGACCTTGAGAGGGCGCTTCTCGTGGATCTAGCAAACAAGAAAAAAGAGACAAAGTCAGTCGACCTCATCTTAACCGAAGAATCCTTTCCCATAGTAGACATACCACGTTGAGGCTGACGATCTCACCGTTGGCCTTCTTGACCTTACGGAGCTGGGTCAAGAAGTACCAGAAGCGCGACTTGGCCACAACGGTGTTGGGCGCGAAGATGCGCATGCGGTACAGCTTGGGCGTGGGGTTAGCCTCGGTGGGCAGGTGACGCCCGATGACCTGGTACTCGGTGAGACGCCCTGTGAGACAAACCAGTCAGTGACTGTTCGTTCAAGTATATCCGAATCGAATAGAAAAACGTCTTCGATAGTTGCAGTGATTCCCGTGCGAACGTCAGAGTCGATAGTGCGTGTAGTTCAGATCTGTATCTTGAAAATTTTCGACAATGTGCGACCGCAATATAGCTCGACCTCCTTCAATGAACAGTCTCATTCCGTATTTCCAAAAGACCTTGCGCACTTCTCTCGCTATCGGTGTATCCTCCATTGCCATTGTCGTCCAGGGCCCATTCTTCAAACTAGTATCGTTCGACGTTCGCAGGAAACCATTGCAACCGATCCGACGGGGAAATTGTGCGAGTTATCGAGGGAAAAATTCACTCACCCATCTGGAAATCTGGTTAGTATCAAATGCAAACGACAAAAATGGTAGATAACGAGGGTGGTGCTCACTTTTGTCGACTCTGTTGTGGTTGACTGTCGAGATAGGTGTGCCGGCTGGTCTGGTCGAAAATGAGGATTTGTGAAACTTGTTGAGTTAGGGCTGCCGCCCTTCGCCTAAGCGACCGGGCAGCTGGGGCTTGACTCGGACGCTATACCGGATATGGATGCTCAGCCACGGCGGCTGATAAGGGCCTCAGGAATCCACGGCAGCACGCTGTTGTTCCCCACCTTCCCCCAATCACGTTCGCGACCGTCGATGGAGAAAAGGCAGGAAATGGATGATGACACCAGACCCTAGCTCCATAGATTGTTCGGGTTGTTTGTTGAAGATATTTCTATGATTGTAAAGCACTGGCGCTTCGACACAATAATCTAGGACACTGGTCGCAACACACAGTCTGCCATGGCGTCTGTCTTTACAGACTTCAAGGAAGGCCAGAAGAACGGGTCTGGTCCTCGTTTGGCAGCAGCTCTTACGCCCATCGCAACCTCCGAAAGTCCCGATCGCTTGTTGTCGTTCTACAACTTTTCTGACTCCGACCATATTTCGGCAGATCTACGCTATTCACTCTTCCAAGCAAATGGCGTGAAGCTCCCAAAACAAGAGCAGAATGGCTGGGTTGACATCTTCGCGGCGTATTGGAAGGCTGTAGGGGAGATCATCAAATTCGAGGAGTACAACCCGTCGGCCAGCTGGGCCAAGGTCTTTGATGCTTGGAAAAATGTGGCAAATACTCTCATCAGAGGCTACACGAACTTCGGACTTCAAGCATGGACGGTCCCGTGTCTCTATGTGGTGGGGAAATACTTGAGGGTGTTTGCGATCAAAGCAGATGCTGAGATTTCCTCTAAAGGAGCCATGGCCTTTGGCGACCAGTTCCAAGATGATGTTGCTGCGGATTTTGAGAAGAGCGCGAAGCTCGAGGAGGCCGCCCGGATAATCAATCGGATGTTTACTCTTTGTCTGAGCGACAGGTGTGTAGTTGCACTGACTCTCTACACTCCTTTCGCAAATTACTGAGTACGATTCAAGGGCGCCGATTGAAGAATCCCGGAAATGGGGTATCTACAACACCACAAATCTTTTGTTCAAGACATACTTCAAAGTACGATTGAAGCCCATTCCGTTTCTGAACGTCGTCTGACAAACCTAGCTCAATTCAGTCGGACTCTCCAAGAACCTTCTTCGTGCCCTCAGCGCTTCATCCGCCGATCTTCCTGAGCTGGAAGCTTTCCCCAAGTCCCACATAGTCACATTCAAGTATTATGTCGGCGTCATCCACTTTCTAGATGAGAACTACCGGGAGGTAAGACGATGTTGGGCAGATTTCCATTAATATTAAAGCTTTATTCTGATGATCTCCCGCAGGCGGAAGAACACCTGGCATATGCGTGGAACATGTGCCACAAGGGCGCATTTAAAAATCGAGAGTCAGTGAATCTTACTTAGCGCATGTCTCTATATCCTCGCTAATTTCAGCAGGCTGATCCTCACATATCTTGTTCCCTGCCACCTCGTCACCACCCATACTCTACCATCCCAAAAACTTCTCGCGCCCTTTCCCAGATTGGAGAAATTATTCCGCCCCTTGTGTGAATGCATACGAAAGGGGGATTTGGTTGGATTTGACACAGCCATGTCCGCCGGAGAAGAGGAATTCGTCAAGAGGCGTATCTATCTGCCGCTCGAAAGAGGGCGCGATATTGCTTTGCGAAATCTATTCCGGAAGGTTTTTATTGCTGGAGGGTTCGAAGAATCCAAGGATGGCCAGCCTCCCATTCGCCGAACTCGTGTTCCTGTTGCCGAGTTCGCAGCAGCACTGAGAATCGGCACACATGCGGATGACAGGTCTCGGGTAGACATTGATGAGGTTGAATGCCTACTATCTAACCTCATATACAAGGTATGTCATTCTTATTCATCACATAGAGCAATCGAAGACTGGCTAACTGTTGCTAGGGACTTATGAAGGGTTACATTGCCCGGGAGCGAGGCATGGTTGTGTTGAGCAAGGGTGGTACCGCCTTTCCAGGAACCAGCGTCTAAGAACTCCACTACACCATTCGATCGTACGATCTAAGCCGAGCTTGAGTCAGAGTCGGGCTAGACTCGAAATCTGAGGTCGCCCAACAGGCTCTGAAACTCACGGCACCCAAGTGCTTGCCACCGAAGAAAGCCTTGAGCTGTTTATATACAGCCTAATTCGCCATGATATCCTTTATGAAGCATGAATAGCCATCGGATGCGACACAGCAGGCTATCATCTATAACTAGGTAATTTTATGCCGCCAGTAGATGGCAACCTCAAGGAAGAGGTGAATATCAATTAGGCTGTACTTCCTGCCTGTCTCGTGGTTCCGACTGGATTGTTCGGTAATTGATATACATCAGCGGAAGACAGCTTTTACCGAAGCCTACATCATCTTGTATGACTTAGACATGAATAATGAACAAGAGCATCTATGCATGACACCCGTACTCCAAAATCTTTTGCATGTATGAATTAGAACACATTGACCAGGGTGAGAAGAGTTCCGCTTTTGATAGAAGAGACATGAAACAAAGTTACTGTACACTTGGCCTTCGAGGCGCGAAAACCGAACTGAAAATAGAGAAGGGTATAGTAGAAAGGCGCGACAAGCAGTCTGGATTTGAAATGGGATAATAAGTCGACAGACATCAGGATATGAACTAAGCAAGAGAAGACTTAGCAGTGGTGAGGTCATCCTAAGCAAAAGACACAAGTCAGCTCCGTTCATACAAAGCCGTCCGAGAGGACAATACACACCATATGATTACACATCGCGACAAACAAGTCAAAGAATAACTTCCCACCCTTCTCCATCTCCATCTGCATAGTCCCGCTCCGCTTGAACGTCGACCGGCTCCGGATAATCAGCGCCAGATAGTGAGCGCGCAGTTTGGACTCGTTATCTGAGGTGTTGGCGTAGGCGTAGCGAGCGCTGCTCAGAATGGTGCTGCACTGGATACCGGAGTGGAGGCCCTGTTTCCGTAAGGCCAGGCGCTTCAGTGGCTCAAGGCCGTACTTTTGCGCGGCGCAGCTGTCAAGCAGCATATTAGTCCTCCGCTTCCCTCGTGGGTTAACAGGAGACTTACTAAACGGCTGTATCTCTCAGGATCACCGAGCCAGTTGCCTGGTGGAAAATGGTCGCGTTGGTGGTTTGTCCGTCTGTGTCGAGGCCCGTGTTCTCCAGCTCCCATGTATCGCGGTGCCGGTTGTAGATGGCGCGAGGCGTGTAGTCGCCCTTGTAGAGATATTCGAGAATGCAGGATAGGATTTCGGGCTGTTCGTCCGGTAAGGAGATGCTGATGCGCTTGTGAGGGGATTCTGGCGATGGCGATTGCGATTGCGCTCGGCAGCAGGCGGCTGCGAAGAAGGGGGATATGCAGAGGGTGTCTTCGTGGGCGGCGAAGAGGCGCGCTTCTGAACCGACGGAGATGGTCACTATCGATGTACTGGACGAGCTGCCGTCGTTAGCTTAGCATGCAAATAACTGCCTGCGGATGGAAAGGAGGGGAGTCTTACTTCTTGTCTGGGGAACTGCCGGTTCCTTGGCGTCTTTCTCTTTCGACCCGTCGCGATGGAGTACTAGGAGAGTCGCGGATGGGCTTCCTCACTCGCTGGGACGTTGTCGCTTTTCCAACCCGATATCGCGAGGATAAGCTGTCGGTGGGACTCTGGGATGGACGTTTGATGGAAAGCATGGTTTGACTGCTAGTGCTGTGCTGTTGGGTCAACATCTTCAAGACGGGCTGAGCGAGTGAATAGTCAATCGAGTTGGGAGAAAATGACAGGGCCTCAGGGGCTGATGGAGTAAAGCTGCAATTACTTGGTCAATGGTGAGACAGCTGACGGCATGCTTGTATCTGTACCTGCGTCTGTAAGTACGACGATCAAGGGGATGATACTGATACTGTCGAAACAGCTGATGAACAGAGCAAGAACCCCAGAAACGGAGCCATTGTTGGAAGCGGGTTTCTTTTACGTTTTCTGAGCTGCTGAGTGATTTGAAACATCTACACTTTCTAAAGACACCAGTCAACATTGTTGGATCTTTCTTTGTGCATCTATCACAAATGTTCCAGTCCGAGGGGCCAACTGCAGCGCGTAAAGACCGGTATTGCACGCGTAAAGTGGTTTTGAATGCATCGCCAAATGATCGCGCAGTCACGGGATCCTAGCTGTCCAATTAGACGTCAGAGATAGGTAAAGGAGGGTGGGGACTCGGATCATTTCGAGCCATTTCATTGGATCCTTGCTTAAAAGAACAATGGAAAAGTTGATACATCCTCCTTAAGAGCAAGCATTATCCAGGCCTAGATGACTTCTTCTAATAGAATGATGGGGGCTAGTGGGTGAAATAGACAAATAATACATTATCTTCCGGTGACTATGCGCTCTCAAAGTCGAGGTTGGATAACACCATCCCGTATGTGCGGTATACCTTTAAAGGAAGTCTTCAGCTTCCTGGGAATTGATACGCAAAGCGCTTGCAGTAGACTTAACCAAGGTGGGATTATCTGGAGAATATACACATATATGACTACCCGCATGCCTTCATGACCTTGACACCGAAAACGCCACCATCCTTACACAGTTGAC
Source organism: Aspergillus lentulus (assembly GCF_010724455.1). The sequence goes on along the minus strand of NW_022983881.1, from coordinate 400,855 downwards.
AAGCAGAAGAGAAACAAAGAAATCTGGATTCTAAGACACCATCCACATTCTCCATCAAGCCGAATCTTTCATCCCGCGATGATGGATGGACCCCTATACTTCATAGGAAAACCTTTCTTGCCTCTCGCGGATGGCTCTCATTGGGACAATAAGGACACTTGAATCTTGTGCCTTTGCAAAGCCGCTTCAACGACTCCTCTGCAATAACATGACCGCAAGGCATCATCATCGGGGGGTTCTCGTCTGTAGACTGTTCCTTGGAGACTGGACAGACGAAGATCGAATGGAAGAGGTAAGAGGGTGGAAGTGGAATTTCGACCTATAAAATATGTCAATTATAAACCCGGGACAGGACAGGGGGACGCGGACTGCTGCGACCCGACTTACCGGAAGTTCGTTTTGCGTGGTCCATTCTGTCCTCTTTGCTTTCATAATCGTCTGCAATTTCAACAGAGTGGGTAGCGCTATCGCACCAGCGGTAGCGGCTATGTATAGTGGCGAATCGGCAGACAGACCCAGCAGTGAGCAGAACTCCCGAGTGAAAGATTGCGCCACATCAGACCATGCCGACGGATTGTCGAAAATATTTCGATAAGGCGACTCTTGGAGGTTTGGAGAAAACGCCATTGCTCCCATCAGCTGCTGAATTTCCACCAAGTACCTGGGGATAAAGACATGGAATTCGCGCCTGGCGTACTCCAATGCAGCCTGTGGACCAGCGACAGCAGGGCCTTGTCCGCCATGAAAGAGCCAGACGAACTGTAGCCGGCACAGTTCGAATTCAAGGTTACTACCTCGTGCCTCCAGAGCTTCCTTGTTGTCCCTTGACCACTGTATAGCCGGAAGCAAGTTATTGTTCTCCTTCATCTCATGTAGTATGTGATACATCGTAGCAAATTGTTTTCGCACTTCGCCCGAAGGAACATCGTCGATATCGAGAAGACTCCTGGCGGCGTCTGGGCCGTCCGTATCCATATCGTTCTCTCGCCTCGAAGCTTTCTTTTCGGCTATTTCGGAAAGGAAGGTTGCGGCTACAGAGAACTGTCCCTCCCGTAGCAGGTGCATCGCGATTGCGCGGTTGATGAGATGCTCGCGAGATGATAAAGCATCATGCTCGGTGCTCGGGAGTGGTTTATCTTTGAAGAGCTACACAGTGTCAGTTTTGAGAACACCAGGTACGCTGGAATAACTCGGAGGCAAGACCTTATCTAGTGCTTTGCTGTACTTGTTCAGAGCGCTGTGGTGTTCTTTGAGATTGTCATTGATTGAGTCGAATGATGCTTTGACGGAATTTTGGAGCTTTGCTAGAGTTATAGATGCTTGACCTGGATCTATACAACGATAAGTCAATGAATACCGCCAAACGACCAAATGATTACGAAACCGACGAAGAGGAACGAACCAGAGGCGACCGTGTCTCGCGCTGCTTGAATTAGATCGATCGTGTCTTGCACATTTTTAATATTCTGAGACGCCTTCAGCCTCTTAGTGAGCCGTTCATGCTCCTTCCGAACAAGATCCATGACGGCTCTGGGGTGACTCGGAGATGGCGCTTGAAGCGGAGTAGGGTGATTTCCGCTATCCTAGCACCACGCCAGCGATAGCCATATGGCTGACTCGGATAGTGCCCAGTTGATGACTTTGGGCGATGTAAGGAAAGTCTCTGAGAGGGCAGATTCCGAAAATCAGGAGCGACAAGTCAGGTGGAGGTGAGTGAGGTTCGATAAGCTATCGGCGACCGACAGTTCCATTACGACATGGGGACATGGGACATCACGTGTTCTCCCATAATGCTCTTTTACCCCTCTTTCGGGGGTATCATTTAGATACCTAAGGTCATGGTATGATGCTGCGGGGTTTCAGGAAGTGAACCAACTGAATCTGAGAGTGAAACTGTTATTCCAAAATACTTTGGAGTAGTCTTCGACTCATACCGAAACAATAGACGCTAGAGCATTTCCTATTCCGACTAATAGTAGAACGGTTGCAAAAAGCCCCCATGCGCAGTGGTAGTAGTCCGCTTTAATGCGTACCTAGCAAAGACAACTTCGAACATTACACAAAGTGTTTACAAGCAAAAGGGTTCGCTCCTCCAGATGTTCCCATCATCTCTTGGAGTCTATCTTTGAGTCTATCGCAAAGACCTCGCTTTATCATTATTGTAATTCCTTACATCGTACCTCTTTTGAGGGTCGCGAAATTCGATTGCTTACATAAAATGCTCTAAGAAAGTAATACTGCCAATCATATTTGTGGCCACGGAAGGGGAAAACCTCGCTTACGCTAGCGCAAGTAGTGGGCCTTGGCAAAGCTATATAACCTCGCTGCTCCCCCATCTCTTTGAACTTTTTCTTCTTTTCTTCTCCATCCTGGTGCACGGGTTTTACACGTGTCAGTGAGGAGACATCCGAGACCGTGTTTTTGCTAGTTGAAAACTACCTAGTTGACCGCTCCAGTTGGTCTTCGGATCGACTGGGAATTTTTGAAAAAAAAGTTGCCCTGACTCCAAGTCTTGGTGTCAGTTTTGAGTCTTCTGCTTGTCAGATGCTCGAAATATCGGTCTTCTTTTCATCACTGTTTGCTTCCCTTGCGGAGGCCTGTGGAGAAGGGATTTACTGATTAGTTTGATGTACTCCGTAGTTCGTAAGTTCAGAATGGAGAGGTCTCGAGAATTGTGTGCGGAATACTTTGGCATATTTCTCAGTGATTCATGAAACTATTGTGGTCTCGACACGGGACACGTCGCTCGCCAGTCCTCTCGTTCTAGGTGCTATGTTTCCTCGCGTTCGAACAACATAGCAGTGCTCATCCTTCTCCTTCAGCCCGGAGTATTTAAGACAGACACAATTCCCCAGAAGATTTATTATCTCGGTACGGAGTAACTCCGTAGATAGGTAGAGTTGGGGCTGGTATATCAGGGGCACTCATGCCCCGTAGCCGACTCACCGCTTCCAGAATCCTGTGACGTCGCTGTTTAGTTGCGGTCAACTGTCTTTCTGGCAACTCTCTCCCAGCTCCACATTTGAGCTCCTTCTTGTGACGATGTTACGGCAAATTCATAGTAGTTCTACAACTCCTGTTTGATATTACAGATGCTTAGTGTTTCCTCCGGATATGTCAAGCTCCTTCCTTACGAGTCCAACAAAGCTAGGAGACCCCAGGAGGGTCAACGTTTCATCCCCTCATTTCTGAGCTTGGTCTCAGTACTTTGAACACGTCACAGCGACAATCGATTTGAAGACACCAGCAAGCGGCTCTGGATATGACACTGTCTTTACCACTAATGCGATAGCTATCACGCTGACAGAATGCCACCGGCTGTTAGCAGCGCACCAGCTGCGCCTCCCGTGGCGAACCGATGTGATTCTATGAAACCTCCTATCAACACTCATGGGAGCCCCTCCTCCCATACGAACGGACACATGGGGACATCACCGCCGCACGGTCATCAGAAACTCGTATTCACCGACCCTGTGGCCCTTCGGTATCTGGAGGAGGACCCTGCGACAGTTGTGCTGCATCGACGTCTCATCCTGGAGGGTTACGAGATATACATCGTCGAGCAATGGGCTTGTTCAAGGGTACACCCAACATTTGTGATTACGACTTACACGGGCGATCCTTCGCACAGGGTCTTGGTGGGAGTCCTCAGCGTCCCAACTGACGAAAACACCTGGTCTCCGCGTTTGAAACTGTACTTCAACGCCGTCACGCAATGTCAAGCACGAACGAAAGACACACCTCTGGGCACCGTCATGGTAACTGACCTGAGCTCGTTTCCGTCTGCGCTGACGGTCATCCCAGTCCCCGACGGTGACATACTCCGACACAAGGAGGATTTTATCGTCAACGAAAACCTGAAACGGCTCTCCTGCGCCGGCCGGGCCGGCTTAAAGCTACAGCCTCCTTCACCTGCGACCGTGGCAAAGTTTTATCAACTCTATCGGACGAGCGAGCGAGTACCTGTGTATAGTGCTGTAATCGAGCTCGTCAAACAATGCCAGATCGCTCTGACAATGTTTGGCCTCTTGGCGCCTGAATACGTGGATGGGCTTCTCTGCGATGTCACCGAAACCGCGATCAATGATTGGTGGACCGAGTTCGGGATTGATTTGTATAACATAGAACCAAGTGACGGCGTACTAGGACCGACGACTGTAGCTGCGTTGCTGGGCACATTCATGGGAGCTCGAAATCGACTCCATGCCTTCGGTGCCCCGGTAGGGAAAGACGCCTTCGATATACGCAGTCTCAAGAGGGCAATCGAGAGCTTTCAAAAGTCACAGAAGATGGAACGGACACGCAGACTGGACCGCCAAACTCTCGACCGGCTTCACCGTGTAACTGCCAAGGCGGCAAATGCAGAAGGCTGGACGGACGCTGTCAAGTCGACGATGGCCGAATTGAGCGGACATGGGGGTGAGATGGTCATGGGTATGGTACGGGGTCGTGAAAAGGGTGGCATCGCCGATATTGAGACCCTGGAGCTGGACAACTTCGCATCGCTAGTCACCGGTGAGAGGGCAAAGTGGTTGTGGAGGGGGAAGCCACGTAAGGGTGGGCTGGGTGATGGCGTCGCTCATGATCCGCCTGCTGCGGACATGATGTTCAACAGAGATGAGCAGGGCAACTATGTGTGGACAAGCAGGAAACGCCATTCGCACGAAGATCTGGCTGGTGACCGATCCTTGCAAGGCTCAGACCGCCCGTGGAGGCAGCCTGAAACGGGGACCGCACCGGACGAAAAGGATCAGAACCTCAGTCGCATGGTTCGGAGGGGTGTTAGTGGCAAGGTGTCAGACGCACGAATCGGATTTGGAAGGTTCAAAGAAGCAGTTGGACTGCCCAGCCTTCGATCTCAGCACCACAAGCAGACGAAAGACGGGGCGGAGTTGATGCGTGATGCGGCTTACATCCCAGCTATCGAAAGCGATACGGAGATGCCTGTGCTAAAAACAGAGGCTGACGTTAACCTGACCGATCGGGAAAGCATTTCTGAGCCTCACGACCAGACACAGTTTGACGCAGCCAAGGCAGAGCCACCAGCGAGTACTGGTGGTCCGACAGTCTCCGAATCGAAACCTCCGAAGATCACTGTTGATTCTCCGCAAGATAATGAGGAAACTGATTCAGCACGAAAACCCTCGACAAGTCAGCTGGAAGAGGACGAGTCAGATCTAGGGCGATCCAGGACACGATCGACCGATGCATCTGTGAGCCACGATGAAGTGTCTCGATTCGATCTCATGTTATTGCGCCGACCGCAGAGTTGCATAGAGTTCACCACCACAGATGACTCGGAACGTAGAAGCAATGGTTGGCCTCGCCACCTGTCCTTCAGTATTGTTGAAGACGTCGTACTTGGCTGGGAAAGCCTGGGAGGCCGAGAAGCACTGCCGCCCAAGCCAGATGCCACTCTAGAGCAAGCCGTTGCGCTTGAGGACACGCTGGCCTCTGATGTACGAATGTTTAACTCCAAAATCGAGGAGCTGAGCCATCACACAGTTCCATGGGTGGAAAGACAAGTGAACTCGGTGGACGAATTGAACCGGAAGCTCTATGAGTCACAAGAGAAGATCAACTCGATCTACCTAGACAAGGCTGAGAAATATCAGCAAATGAGGGAACGCTCCAGTGAGTTACTGACGGAGGAGCACACCTACCTTGTTGATACCATGAAGCGCGTCGAGATGATGGGAGCCAAGCTGGATTATGAGCTCAATGTCCTCGAGTCCAAAGTCGAGGATGTGGAGAGCGGCCTCGGGGAATTCGAGCGGCATGTGTTGGAGCTTGAAACAAGGATGAAAGGGCTGATAAAGAAGGAGGAAGAGAAGCAGAGCAATTCATGGTTGTCGCGGCTGGGAAGACTTGTTGGAATGTCTTCGTAATATGCTTCGATCCTTTCATGTCTTTTGTGTTAAGCGTGATATCCCTGTATTTTTATATACCAATTCTAGTGTACATAGTGTGAATAGAGGCTCGGTGTCCATATCAGACGCACTGCAAACGGCACGACTCGGAGACAAAGACAGTAATGCTCGAGTATCCTTCCAGAGTGCTCCCATAATAGACAAAAGTGCCAGAACCGAGTGACATCTCGCATCCTCTTGAGTAAGGATCTTAACGGCGAACTCAGCATGGATATCATCCTGAGTCCACTCGATCGCACGCAAAGACAAACGTTGAGAGAATCCACGCCCAGCATGAAAGTATGACCTCACCAGCGAAAGCGAACACAGGAAGAGGTTGTAAGACCATCGGTTCCAAACAAATCAGCCGACGCGCGCAACACGCCCTTCCAGACAAGACTAGCGAGTAAAGCCTGCGTATCTTCTTTACATGCCGAATCCAGGAGCGCCCTGCTTCTGGGCCGCCTCGCCCTGCATCTTCTCGCTGACTTTGATGTTGACCTCAAAGAACTTGGAGACGCAGCGGTCAAGACAGACTGACTCGCCCTTGTTCAGGTCGCCTTCGCGGTAATCGTTGGGAATGCACTTCTTCTGGCAGGACTCGGTGAGACTGAGATTGAGTACGGCGTTAGCTGGGTTATCAAATGCGGATGAGAGTAAGGCTATGGTACTATCTCGGGCACTGGTACAGGTAAGGAAGAGACTGGCGCATCTTACCGGTTGAACATATCGGAAACCATCTCGACTTCTGTCTCTGCGGCAGCGATCTTCTCTGCCGAGGACATCTTGGGGGGACCGCCGAAGAGGAAAGACATGATGATGGAATTTATGGACGGAGCTTGACTGAGTTGTGTGATCAGGTATCTGTGAAGGGGTTAGCATTCTTCAATAACAATAACTGCCTGATCAGAAAGCAAGATTAATACTGACCGTGTAGGAAGCAGGGTCTGGTGATGAATGGTAGCTCAAATAGATTCTGATGAGATATGTATGATATTGCGGCCCGGACGGAGTTGCTGCTATGAGCCCGGGAGCTAAGACCGTCTTTTCCCACCGCCTTCCATAAATTCTTTGACCTTCTCATGTCCAGTGCAATTTCTTTTCTTCTCTTTTTCCATCCTTAACGTGATGTGACTGTAGCTTTTCTCTTTAATATGCACTCGATTCGCCCCCGGTGGGCTTCGCAATTATGCTCGAAGAGTTTTGGATTTAGGTAAGAAGCTTATTTTCTCCTTCCTTGACTATTTCCCATCAATTGAATGATGAGACACACATTCCTTTCCAGAACCGCTGCAGATGATGCTTGTTTCAAGCACTTGATCGCACCGGAGTCATTTCTTTTACCTGATTCAATGCCCAATTCATATTCTGCTGTCTGAGGAGAAATTGTATTGCTTGAGTTGATAAGCTAATACGAGCAATCTATCAGTGCAGGATCGCCGTTTACTTCCAGTAACAATCGTACTTCTCGCATAGCAGATAGTTTACTTGGAACAATCAAACCGGTCTCATCATCATCTATACGTACAAGGCATAGCAGCAGCACAGCCTCCCCGGAGAAAGCATTCAGATACCGGCTTGAGGAGGTCAAAAATGCCTGTTCTGACCCATATCCTCGCCTCTCAAGTGACAACCGGTCGCTGAGCTGTGCGGCATTCCGTGATCGATATAGCCACCTTACCAGCAATCAAACAGTAGAAGATGACACTGTCATTGTTAATGGTAGGTTGCCGCTGTTCTGGCCCTACTCGGTTGTCCTCTGTACTTAGATTTGTAGGAAGAATACGTGCCTATAGACTGGCCGGGAGCAAATTGATATTCTTCGATATCTTCCAGGATGGTTGCAAGGTCCAGGTTATGTGCAACATTCGCAAACTGGGCGGAGTAGCTCCCGATGCTTTCAAGAGATTTTACCGTCTCCTTCGCCGCGGCGATGCTTTCTGTATGTTGTGCCATATAGCCATCCCCAGTATCACCACCTGACACTGAACGACCTTCCATAGCCGTAACAGGTAAACCTCACCGCACAGGAACTGGGGAGCTCACTGTTCTTGCAACTGAGCTTCCTCAGCTGCTGTCGCCCTGCCTGCACGATGTTCCCGTCAACGCCGAAGAGCATGAGACATCTCCCTACCCACGCCATGTCCAGTTCCTTGCGGACCAGAAGGCGGCAGATATCATCCGAGCGCGATCAGCTATCATTCAATTTCTGCGCCAGTTCTTTCTCGACAGATCGTTCATGGAAGTCAGCACTCCCATCATTGGCTCGATAGCTGGCGGAGCCATGGCCCGCCCGTTTCAAACTTCTGCTACCGAATTTCCCGATAGGCAGCTGTCTCTGAGAATCGCGCCAGAGCTATGGTTGAAGCGCTTAGTGGTCGGTGGATTCGACAAAGTGTTTGAGATTGGTCCATCATTTCGTAACGAAGGTAAGTCCACACGGACGCTTAATGGTCCTACGAAGTCTTGTGATAAGTGAGACAAGTGACTGACATGTTGGGACAGGGCTGGACAAAACGCATAACCCCGAATTTACGACATGTGAATTCTACCATGCATACGCCAACCTCGAAGATCTGATGTCCATCACAGAGAACCTCCTATCTGGCATGGCGGCACATATCCAGGAGTTCAACAAGAACGCCAGTCTGAAACCACCTGAAGTCAACTTCTCGGCCCCCTTCCGTCGAGTAGACTTTACCACCGGCATTGAAGGCAAGATTGGTCGCAGACTCCCCGACCTCACCACACCGTATGCCCTAGACCACGTCAGCCAGCTGTTCAGAGACCTTTCCCTTCCTATTCCTAAGAACCCCACTCTTCCCCGTCTCCTCGACGAGCTCTGCAGCACCTACCTTGAACCTGAATGCATCAACCCGACCTTCATCATCAACCCTCCAGAGTGCCTGTCCCCGCTATCAAAGTCCTTCATCCACCCCTCCAATCAACAGCTTGTCGCGGCGCGCGCAGAGCTCTTCATTGACGGACGGGAGATCGTCAATACCTACGAAGAGGAGAACTCTCCCTTTGAGCAAAGACGGAAATTCGAGGACCAAGTCCGCTACAATAAGGGCACCGATGAGCCAGCGGAGATTGACGAGAGCTACCTTGAAGCTTTAGAGTGGGGTCTCCCTTCTACTGGTGGCTGGGGCTGTGGCATTGATCGTCTCTGTATGCTCTTCACGGGCGCTAAGAGGATCGGAGATGTCCTTCCTTTTGGGAATCTCCGCGCCGTAACCCGTCGCCATGATGGTCTGTCGAGGACTACCGATTGAGGGACTTTATGATGGCTGTATGATATTTCTCTCTTAGATACCTGTACTATATTACGACTGCAAAACATCGATTCTTCAATCCATCTCATGTATAACATGTCTAAAATCTGTGTTGACGTTAAGATAGCACAATTCACTCGAATTGCGGGTTCTAGGGCTAAGAGACCGGTCCGCGGTATCCGCTGTCACTGCATCGCAAGAAGAGAACCAGGAAAAGTATCACCAAGGGCAACAGTAACAGCTATTCTATCTCATTAGAAATCGCGTCACATATAAGGTCGTTGATATGGCCCATCCCCCGGGACTGGTCTTTATCAACCCCGGAGCAGTACAGCTTTGGTGAGTCCGCCAAGGTCTTCTGCTGCTTACCCTCCTAATAGTCCTCTTGCGTTGGGAAGAATAGCAAACGTAATTTGGAATCAGCTCGGCCGTCCTCTAGCTCCAGAATGCGTCTCCAGCAATGGACCAAAACAGGGGGTTCCTCCGCAATGGTCTGATAGGCATCCACAGGTAGCACATACATGAAGTTATTGCCCTGAATGATCACTAGGTCATTCATCTCAGCCACTTCCCAGTTGGGTAGTCTGGTACTTCACACCAATCGAGTCAAGGAACATTTCCACAACACATCACCATCGGCCAGTGAACAAACAAGAGGAACCGCGATAGTAAATTAAGGCCATCTATATGGCGATGTTCTTTTATTCCTGTGGCACGACCACCAATTCTGCCCTTGATAAAGGCGCCCGTTTAGTAGGCTCATCTGTGTCTGGATCTCTAGTTGTGTCAGTTCTCTATAAGCGGGATCATGCCGAACTGTAAACATCCGTTTTCTGGTACTAGTATTGCTGACGCACTCAGACACTCGTGAGACTTTAATCTGGGCTTGCCCACTCTTGGAGGACAGTAATGTCAGTCCTGTCACTTCAAGATCATCTCTTTCTCCCGCAATGATTGCCTCACTGGTTTCCTCAATGTTGCTTGACTGCGTCTGTCATCAGATAATATGCCTGCCCCAGGCGGGTTGTTGGAATCAAGTTGCGTGCCCCTTCGCAGGTCCGCCACCAAAAGTCTGAGAACCTTCTATGACCATCTGCTCCTGACCAAAAGGTAGCACAGACAATCCGCATGACCTGAGCAATAAAACAACGATAATTCATTGCTGGGTGGTAAAAGACCTCTGCCAAGAACAGATCACGGTCTGGATCTGAATCAGCGGTGGTATCATAAAAGCAACATCGATGAGTTGCGCATCATCAGGAAAAGGAGCACTGCATTTTAGGCAGTGAGACATGACTCGACACAAGTGTGCGGGCTCCCTGAGAGGAGAGCTTCCTAGCAAACGAACTATTTTCAGGCGAATGATTCGTAAAGCCCAAGGGCCATGGATCACTATATCTTTGCTGTTATCATTTGGATAGCATCGGTTATGTTTGCCGGGATAAAATATCTTTTGCGATTCGCAGCATAAGTAGCTGGGCCTCGTTTGACATAGCCGCTGCACTGTAGGGACAAGCTCTGGTGGGATTGATTCCAATCGCAGCTGCAGCCTCCAAAGCCTTGTCGTTAAACTGCGCTATATACACACCTTTGTCCAGGAGCAACTTGTTCCAGGAAGAGGCCGATGTCCCGCGTTCAATCTCGAATCCGCAACTGTCAAGATAGTCGAAAGAGAAAGAAAATTGAGTGTCCGCTGGCATAGCTCTCTTACTTATGGCCATGGCCTTGCACTCAATGACTGCATGGACTCTCTCCGGCTCCTCGGAAATTCGAGGAGCTCCATCTGTCCGAGCCTCAAGCTTATTGAACCCAAATCGCACACTTAACCGGTAACTGCTGCCTATCCATTCTGTGTGTACCCCAGACATCTTCAGGCAGACTGCCTGCAGCCTCTAACTGGAACAAGACCAGAAGGGAAGAGGGCAGATAGGTTCTGAAAGAGACAGGCAGTCGGCGATGATAAGAGTCGGCTCCAGACATCTCATGCGCAGGTTGGGATCAACGCAGATCTGAGCTGTCAGGTCAGACTCGGTGGAACAAGCATCAGTGGATCAAGAGTTCGGGAGTCCACAGACAGACCAAAGGCGAGTTTCCTCAAATCTCGATACCATCCCATCAAGCAGGAGGAAATTCACGCATGCTTTGCCCTTGTACAAAACAAGGTGGTTATCCAGTGCTGAGCGCATGGCAACGGACAATGATGGTCTCACGGTCGGGGACGAACTGTAACCGAGCTTCCTCGATCCCGACGGCGAGATCATTGACGACGTCGTTGATGGTGCTAAGAGCATGACCTGGTGCCGTCTGCGGGTATGACGATTATTGTATGCAAGGAACAGGAGAAAATCTCGGACCGCCCATTAGGTTTTCCAGTGCCAGGGGGCCCTTGGATGAGATCAAACCCACCAGGTAGGGCGCGGAGGCGTGCGAATGCAGCCTGCTGCACGTGATTGAACTTAAAGCGATGGATGAGAGCAGTGAAGTCATCTGCGATTGTCTGATATGCATCAACCGCTTGCAAATGGAAGAAGTTGTTGCCTAGTAGTGTCGACCAAGTCGACACCTTCTCCACGCGCTTGTTCGATTGCATCGATATAAGCCTTTTTCTGATCGTCATAGGTGGGAAGGATGCGGCAAGAAGCAAGACAAACCATGCTAGAACAGTGATTTGCTGGTAGAATGATTTGTCAGAGAACAAGACGTTCACTGCCACCTGCTGCGAAACTTGCGCTTAGAAAAACAGTAGCCATGAAGGACGGTGTTGCAATGATCACATCAATGTAAGTTGTTGTAGTTCGCCAATGGATCAGAGCTTTTCATGCAGGAGCCGAGACCTGGCGTTCTGGATAGGGCTCAAAGCATCGAACTTAATCACCGAGGTTTCCAGCTTCCTCCAGCGTCGCCACATACGCTTTCTTGCCCTTAGGACCCGTGCCGTTTCCAGTTCTTCGCCGAAGTTCTAAAAAAGGCATACATCAAAACTTGCGAGCAGTGAGGCGATCGGCCGGTTGACCAGGGGTCAACGCCGCCATTTCGAAGGCAAGTAGCTTGATAAAGTCAAAGAATGGAATCGCAGAATCGAGCGTAATGAAGACGAAGCGAAATTGGACTGCGAGAATCTGGAACACTTCTTCTGTTCATAGGAGCTTTGCTCCCACAAACCAGTTATAGGATGCTGGCATATCGCGCAAGGTGGTATACTTTTCCCCGAGTTCGATACAGCGCTTGCGGAAATTGCAAATCAAAGTGCCATGTCGATGGTAGCCGTAACAGCCGTCCGCTGTGACAGGCCATGCTCGCCAGGAACGTGCAATCGGCCATTTATTCGGCCGACCTCACGAAAGAACTGCTGAGGAGGAGCTCACGGTTAAGACGAGCAATTATTATGTCTGTAAAGATGCGGGTGTGGTCTCCACCAACTTGTATTCGAGATCTCAAGAATCAATGGATTGTGATACGGGACACCGATTACGATCGGAACGGCTATGCCACGGCAAGTCATATTCCGTTTCTTTTCTTGTCTGTAGGGGGTAAATATGACGCGATGTCCGAGGCCACTTCAAGAGTATCCTGGAACTGGGAATGAGTACATGTTCGAGTACCGGAAATGACAGACCGGCTCTCGCTCGGCTGAGGACGACATTTTGAGCTGATAGTTCGTTAGGAGCCCAGCGGCAGCTGTAAGAGATGGTTCGGCGAGTTTCACTCCACGACCATTGGCCACAGCGTATGAAGTACTCGTTGACCCAACCTTGTCTATCGGAAATCAAGTGTACGCGCGGTATACGGCCCGCTATTGCCGGAGTCGCCGAATACGACAGCTGAGCTCTGGGCCACAGAAGTTGAACTTGCTCCACCGCTTCATATCTCCCTGCGGCGTTTTGAGAACGATCAAGAAGTTCGTGGAAGTAGATTGTCATAGGAAGCGTCCCAGTCACTAATGCACGTGCCGCGTAGATCATTCCTTGTTGGCAACATACTGCTGTTGCTGAGAAGGATGTTGAGTCGCCATCGATCGCCGCGCAGGACGGTTTATATCCTTATCCCGTTTTTGTGCTGTATCGAAAACAGCGATAAAGGATGCTTGACAGCTCATTGAACGGCTAAGTAGGGCGTATGACGACGAAAGCGGGCAGAAACATATGGCCCTGGACGGACAGGCGAAAAGGATTGGACTCCCATTAATACGGCGTTGGATGAGAACTCCACCCCCCCCCCCCCCCAATATCGAATCCCATTCACAAAGTCATAAAAGTCAGGCCACCAACTTGCTGGTCCCGGTATCTACATATCCAATGTTTCCCTCCAGGGCACTGTTGCTTGGAATACATACTTGCTCATGATGCCGCACAGATTGGTTAGAGGAGGTGGTGGGTTGGCGGGATGTTCACTAATATGAACAGCTGCGTGTGCCTCTGTAGCCCTGTCGTTGAACTTGCATGGCTGGGATGTCTCCTTTGTGTCAGCATTTCTTCAGCATTTCTGAATCGGAATGCGTTCTGGAGATCACTCCATAGAGGTGGGAAGCTTCATGCTTCGATCATAAAAAGGCATTGCTGACGTTGAACAAATGAAACTGGCGTTTCTATGAAAGCAGGAATATGCTCTTCCGCAATTCCATGTCGTGAGGTCGAAGGCTGACCAGGGCTGTTTGTCTCGTCAATTGAGCCTTGCTGGCCTGGGTGATTAGTCCCGCCAACATTGCAGCAAGACGATAAGCGCCCACGCCGACTGGCCACGGGTTCATGTCGTCTCTCAAGCGCTTTCGAGACTCTGACCAACCAGTCTCGATGACGACTGTGGGTAGGGACTGGCCGATAGGTTTGATCATGCCGTCTGCCTTCTGGGAGCCACTGTATGGGCAGCGAAGCGTCGACGAGACACAGGGCGTTGACGCGGATGCAGCTCTGAGCAACACAAGATTGGAGAGGATTTGGATTCTTCGCACAACATTAGATAACCGCCAATATCAATAAATCAGAACTCCGGGGAAGGGGTGGGCTGTTGTCGCAGTAACAGCAAAATAATTGCTGGAATCCCCGGGAAGCTTTGTCTGGCGAGAGATGTCAGCAATGCGAACATGGGGGAGCCTTCGAATCTAACGGCATACCAGACGTAGTCCGTATGTTTTGGGCCAGAATGCCGCAAGGAAAAGGAAACACTGCCGAAGGGATGGCCTTGTACTAGATGCTACTTGACTGTGCCAAACAGTCCATCATATTATGGAGATTTTGGCGGCAATAGAAGAAGAAACGATGAAGGATGGGTGGTAAAATATGGAGGTAAGAAGGAAGCCATGTTTGTCTCACGTGGTGAATAGTCTGGAATGAGCCGTCTTGCTATCTATAAAGTGAATGAGCCATAGTAAAAGAGTCAGATTGGAAGAGGAGAGGGGGGTTTATATGCTGCGAAATCTTCCGAATTTCTCAACCTGAAGTGAATGTAGCTGGTCCTAGCATTCACTGCTGTTGCAATCCCTCCATGCATGAAGCAAAGGCATATGTGTGATGCAATCTAAACCAAACAGGCCCACGCCATGCCGAATATGCCGTAAGATGCCAGGGTATATACAAAGACCAAGATATGAAAGTGACGAACAAAGTCAAAGGACAGGCCCAAACTGTCTATAGAACTGGGCTCTCCCATGAGTCGCGTTTGATCTTCATCAAAGCTGACTGCTTGTGGGGGAACGTAACCTCTCCTTCTTTGTAGAAACCCGCATTTTGAAGATATTGAATGATCCTATTGCATGTCAGCGAATCCTTGCAGCCCAAGAACTGGGATGACGCTTACTTTTCATTATCCACCCGTGGCTCCAGCATGACTGTCTGCGTCCGCGGATCCGCAAGCCAGCAGTAATGAACCAATGCACTGAGCCAGATGGCGACCCGGTGTGACCCACGGTATTCTTGCTCTCCCACCAGTAAGTGAATTCCCCGGTCGTAATTGTCCGCCCCTCCGATAAGCGCTCCCAAGCGATCCTCCTTGACCCAGTAGATTTCAAAGTACCCAAACGGCTTGCCGTCCCAGCACCCAATGACGGGGAAGCTGTGACGGCTGGTAAGATTATTGCGAAGGAATTCCTCCTGTTTTTCTTTTGGACCGCCCTCTCCCCAAGCTGCATTTACGCGCGGGTCATTCATCCACTTGTGCAGCAGGTCTAGGTCAGACGGCGTGTTCTGAGGCGGTTGCTCAATGCTGCTCGTCGAGTGACTATGGCCATGGCCCCGCTTTGGCATCGCAGAGGATAAAACCGGCACGCGGAATGACAGGTACTGCCCGACGCTGGGAATGAACCGGATGTAGAACACTTCTCCCTGATGGGGCGGCTTAGGTCTGACGGGGTGCCGCAGCCCGTTTGTGAACGTGTACTGAGTTGGAGGCGGGGGAAAGTATGTCGGAAGGTGGCTGCTAGAAGCAAACGGGCCCTCATTGGTGTGTAGTGGGAAGTCCTTCCCCGCAGGGGAAGCCGGAGACTCACCTGGCAGCGGGCTCTCGCGCGATGGTGACGCAAATCTAGGAGACAGGAAAGGCGAGGACGGAGCAGAATGCAGTGGGTTCGCGGGAACCAGTGTGAAGACGAAAAGACGGGGATCAATCTGCCAGAAACTGCGTCGGCTCACAAACATACGTGACCAGGCTCCGGATTCTCGCGTCTCGCTCGGCTCTAGCCCAACGGATGATTCCTCCGATGCAATGAGTCCCATGCGTTCCAGCTTCTGCAGCAGATTGCGTCCCTTGAAGATCCCCTCTCTCTTGAGATGGATGCGCCATTCTCCCTTCGGTTTGCCTGTGAGCGGTGTACGAGATGCAGCGTCCGTCTGCAAGTGGAGGTCTGGCTCGGGCTCGTGAAAGTACCAGTAAAGGCTCACCCAGATCATCATCGCAATCTGACGAGTCGGAGAGACGGGAGGTTTGAAGTCAGTACTGGGCGGATTGACGATAAACGAAATGTAGAAACAGTCATCGCTCAATGTTGGTGTTGTGAAGCGAGTGGTGCGTGTTTTCTCCTCTGCCTCTCCCTGTGTATACCGAGAGCGACCGCGCTCTTCTTCCGGGGGCACGGAATCCTGCGCCGGCTGATCGGGGTTTTGGTTGGTATAGAGAACAATTGTCCACCCGGGAGGAATTATGGAGTCTTTCAAGTGCATGTCATTGGACTTGAAGTTGACACCGCCAAACACGGGGGTCACCGTGTAGCTTTGGCCGTTGGGCAAACGGCAGATAGTGTTACGCATTATGAGGAGGGACGGTCTAATGTTTGGAGGAAAGGAAGACAAAAAGACGCAGGGCTCGGAGGATCAGGCAAACATGAGGAGAAAGAGTAAATAGAAATATGGAGACGAGGGCGGATACATGAGTCGACGGGAATCCCACAGTGCAAGTGGGATGATTTTCCTTGCCGCCCATCGATGACGAAGGGGCCCCGCCCGTTATCGATCTTATCGCCCACACGATGTTGACCGGGGGACATTTCCGCCATCTCAGAGGGGCACACAAGAAATTTCATGTCGTCTTGAGTCATTGGATTTATTTGATCTTACTGTAGAGAGGTAAGCATTGAATAGTGCGTTGATTGTGCCACTATCGATCGCAAGAGAGATTAATAAGCTTCCTCTGATGTCATACTTTTTGGCGATCTGCCAACTAGCTATATCTCCTGATGCTCGCAGCCATAGTCAAATCGATTGAAGGGTATAACAAGCGAAACTGGTCCGGCAAAATACAGCGAAGAATTGACACTCGAGAATCATAGAGTCTAAAAGTCCTCCACGATGGTTCCCAAATTTCTTGTCCGAGCCATCTCGACGAGATCACCTCCGGTCACCAAGTCCATCAAGCCCATGCCTACGCTCTTGTAGATGACATTGCCTCGTTCAACCCACTCGCGCAGGCTCTTGGTGTCTTCTCCGTCCTGGTTGTTGTCCTTTCGCGATGCGTCCCGTACCATTAGGAGCTCTCCCAGCTCAACAACCTGGTTCGGCTTGATGCCTGCCTGGATCAATTCACCGGCCTCCTTCAGAGCAGCTTCGAGACTGTCGACTACCACGACTCCACTACGTTTAATGTGTTTGTGGAAATGTCGACCGGAATGGTGCGCGTTCACCTCGTCGCGCAGGATGTCTGGATGCAGCTCGGTCATGTGAGGTTTGTACGACCCAATGGCGCTGATGAATCTACCCTTTCGGCGACCTTCGCGGGAGGTGAGAAGCCCAGCGGGGAAAAGCGGCTCGATGGACGGAGTACAGCAAAAGATCGCGTCCGATTTATGGATAGCGTCGTGGATGATACGGTCGTACTCGCCGAAATCAGTACTGACAGCGGAGAACTTCACCTCGCCGCGCCAGCTGGAGTTTTCTTGTGAGTAGATATCCTTGAGAAGCCTGGCTGCCCGCTCAAACGATCGATTGACGATGACGACCCGCTTGATATCGGCTGCACGTAGCGTGAGCGCCAATCGAATGTGCCAATAAGCCTGTTTACCCGCCCCGAAAACCACCACAGTGCGCACTCTCTTGCGCTTGTTGAAAATCATCATCGTGGCCAGGGCCGTCCGGAACGGCGTAAGTTCGTGAGCATTGATCAATCCGAACGGCATGCTGTCGGCGTCCAGCAACGTCAGAGTGCCCTGCGGCGAGGTGTCTCGAGTACCAGCTCCGGGCCATGCACCTAGTGTCTTGGAGATGCCCGAGCTCGAGCTCGAGCTCGAGCCAACCGATTGTCGGTTCACAGTGCCAGACTTGAGCGACCGGCTGCTAGATGAACTCGTCGATCCTTCTTCCTGTGATGATATTGACAGATCACTCATTCCAGACGACAGCGACGTCATGGAGCTCCTTGGGCCCGCTGTCCGCGATCTTGAAGCAGTCTTCGTTCCCTCGGGAATATCAAAAGCGCCTTCCACAGCACACCCTGCAGCACCCCCATCTTGTAGTGAAATCATCTTCATGCCGATCGTTCGGCCAGTACTGGCGGGCATAAAAAGTGTCGTGCAGCCATTCTGCCGGGTGATAGCGGTTCTTAGAGGTTGGTAAGTAGCGGCACAGCCCTGTTCCTGGCTTCCGGTCGAGTAGTCTAGTAGGGCCTGGGCGAGGCTTTGTTGTAGCGAGGACACCTCATCCCGGTTCAGGGACAGCAGCAGCGAGCCGAGCTGCGCTTGGGAGAGGACGGTCAGCGGCATAAGGAGGAGATGGACGTCGATCAAGTAGACTGACTAGAAGAAAATTCTAGTGACACCTGAAGAAGACCAAAAGCGTGATACAGGATGAAGAGAGGATGAGTGATACGAGGTGAGAGTCAGCCTGACTAAGGCAGAGCAACAAGTCATCCACGTTTTCGACTTGCTTCGATAAATAAATAGACTCTTAAGGTAGTCTGGTTCGACCACAATAATAAATAATCGCGCAAAGCATACGCAAGACAGTTCATGATGGGCGATTTGCACATCCTGTGACCCGCATTTGGGTGGGATCCAAAGTCTTAAGCCCGCAACCGGTCGGCGATTCTCGCGTTATCCAGAACAGATGACGGAAGTCAAGTCTTGGCTCAGCTCGGACTTTGGAGATAGGGCGGGGCCGAATGCCTGTGTTTACTGCAAGTAGTGACATGATAATTTTGATGACTCGATTATTGTTGTTTCATACATAATTATCGCATAAGTTCTATGATGAGCATAAACGTATTAAATTTATTTTCATTTGTGCATATGCGCGTACATTCTCTCATCGACTACATGTGAAACACCATTCTCAGATGCCGACGGCCCTCAAGGGCAGAAATCATGACTATTCGAATGGTGCAAATATGCAAATACAAACTTCTTCCATTTAGTCAGACTACCTCCCAATTGATAAAGCGCAGATAACCAAAGTAAAAAACACCAGATGCCATCTCAGTGAGGTATAACTATCTAATCTGCATCACAAAATACTGCCAAAAACACCAACAGAGAGACTTGAACCAGGCAAATCTGATCAGTATCCCCACATATCCCCGTCGTCCTTGACTATGTCATCTTCATTCAAGACCCGCAAGCCGTTCTCCTTAGTCTCTCGCTTGCGCTGCCGCTTGGTCACGATACGGCTGGGTGTGAGGGGCGTAACAGGGGTGAAAGGCATATATGGACTGTACGGTGTCGGCAATCCCGTTCGGGGACCGTTTAGTGGTTTTAAGGGACGTTCTATGACCGTCGTCTTGGTCGGAGGAGCACTCTGCAAGGGAAATGCGTCACGGAATGGGAGAGAAGACGAGCCGTGGCCCGCTGTAGAAAGGCTCAGGGGAGCTGGGGCAGGAGCTCGTCCAGGGGGCTTCCCTAGAGACACTTGACTAGATGCCTGACTGATTGTTATTGGGGGTGCTGGCGGAGGAGCCGGGTTGTAGAGGCGAGGGGTCAACGGCATTTGTTCCTCGCCATAAGAGTTCGGTGCGGTTAAATCAGGAGAGCCCACAGGTGAGGAAATGGACAGATTGCGTAGAGGCAGTCGAGGAGACCGAAGCTTGCCCGCTTTTGACTGCGGACGCGGGTTTGAATTGAACAGGGACAGGGACGATATCTTCGATAACCTCGAGCTCTTTGGGCTCACGGGGGGCTTCATCTGCGAGATCGAGGGCCTTTCTGAAGTCCGCGATGAACGATCTGTGAACGGATTGGTGTGCACACTGTCTGGCGATTGAACTTCCCACTCTTGCTTCGAGGTATCTATCCCGGCCGCACGCTGTGCATCGTGCTCCATAACTGCCGCATAGAGCATTTCCATTTCCTCTTGAGCCCTGCGCCGATCGATGGCAACAATGGATTCATCAATCGTAGCAGCGCTGCCATTGCCGGAGACGTGGGATCTTGGACCGTTAGCCAAGCTGCCCCAGGACCTGCTGAAGCCGTTTTGTCCGGTTGGACTTGGAAGACGAGCTGAGATTGGGGTGATAGGACTGGGATCCATGCTAACGGCTTGTTTGCTGGGTTTCATCATCTCAACTTGTAGAGTGTAGTTGGATGCTTGTACCGCCCTTCGCAGTCGTCGTCCCACGAAGAGTAACAAAGTCAAAAGTATGGCAACGAAGATCACGTATGCTCCAACAATGCCTCCTATCTGAATTGCCAGTAGGGACTGATCCACCGGAGGTTCCGTGGACAAAGCAATACCTCGACGATCCAGGTCGAGGTTCAAGGTCAGATCTCCAAAGGATACTGAGCCAGCAGTAGCAATATGACAAAGAGTGAAAAGGAGCAACATTAACAAGAGCATCATCTTTCGTATCCGCCAGAAAACAAGCAATTAAGTATGGTCAGTATACATATCGAGTGATTGCGAATGAGCCCGCAAATCTCTTACGGAAACAGACAAAATGGCACACATCCTTGAATGAGAGGGGGGATAGTGGATATATTGCCGACTTATTGGATGTGATAGTGTGAAGGCTAAGGAAGAGCCTGTGAGACCTGCAGGGTTTACTGGTAGAAGGTTTGAAGAAGACTGTGACACTTTTGAGACGATGCAACCGACGACGGCGGTTGGTGCAAATACGCGCCGGGATGCACACACGGCACGCCATCACATCCTATCGTTGGCCACGAAGACACTCCCTAGTAATGGTTGAGCAACATTACTATGCTAATTACAGGTAGTCAGTCAACTTTTACCGAAGAGACGGAAAGACGAGTCGATGTTTCAAAAGACTGCCGGATTATTGTAGAGCCTGATCTTGTGGATTTCGAAAGAACATACCTCCTCTATCTAGATATTTGCCTTAGGCATCAAACCCATGTTCAATCTAAGTCACAGCCGCTAACCCGTATGAGGCTAGTAAGTACTGGTCAAAGCTTCCATTCTTGCCTGAGGCCACAATTGCTGTGATACTGTATGATTACTCAATTAGGAAACAGCGATGTACTGCCTAGTTATTGTGCTTCATGGCGATCTATCTCCTTGGTTGAAGACATATACTTGCTGCTTCTTTGCAATGGAATCAGTCGGATCATTCGTTGGCAACAGGACCTCTTGAGCGTTGGTTGGTCACTCGCTTTATTATATCTTGCCCTCGCACTCCCCGTTCGCCTCCGGCCACTATGGGAAACAAAGTCTCCGCGATCCACGGTGTGAAATCAGACCACTACTATGAAAAAGGGAACGGAATCAATGAGATCTGGGTTGGCGATGTGGAGCTCATCTCCCGTCTGCCATTCGGAGACTCCGACCTAGCACAGGCTGCATGGCCGATTGGGGGTTGGCCTAAGATTCCATGGCATAATTTCATAATCCCTTTGAAAAGAAGAGCGTTATCAGCCATCGAATCGTTCTCGCCAAGCGATGAAAGGCATCACCAAATGTCGAAAAGAGCCGCGCCAGAGAGCGGCCCGCCTTTCCATCTTTCTCGGGCCAGTTTGATTGTCGCTGTGTCTGTTCTCTCGTCCATGTTTATGGTGGTTATATATCTGCCAATCTTCGTCCGAAGGCATACAGCATCCTACGGTTGGCAAGCAGACCTCGCAAGACGCAGAGAGCAGAAGAGACGATTCGCCACACGCGCTGGCATCGCAACAATGGCGCTCGCAGTTTCTTTGGTCATTGCCATCTTGCAATTCCACGTTTGGACGCTCATTCGTTTTGTCTTTGCACCTAAGAGTGCCAAGTTTCAGATATTGGAGGTTCTCTGGATAGCTGTGGGTTGTGTTGGCCTTTTCTACTCTGTAAAGGCAGTAACCCTACTCTGGCTTGACTTGCGGGATGCCCGTCGTGCAGCAGTGGAAGAATCCCGGAACGTGTCGAACGGGGTCATAGAGAAACAGCTTCCTGCAATTCTGGTGTCGTGGCTCGAAAGACAGCGGCGACCTTGAGCTTTCAATATTTCCTCATGCGACATGACTTGTTATCATTATTGAGATCAAGCATCTGTTCTTCAGTGTTTCCTAGATGTGTGCAGCACATTCTCCCTCGGCAGTATTCTTAGAAGAAATGTCAAACTTATCAATATACTGAGTATGAATGTCTCATCACTCTGGCCAGAATTAATAGAAATAGCACGATGGATCCAGTCCAAGGTGTATTCCACTCATATCGTACACGACATATCCCAGACATATGTACATCTGGCTTACCTTTCGCTCCTTTTCGAGAACAGGTCACGCCAGAGATCCTTGAATCCGTAGCCTTTGGACGCGTCCTCGTCGTAGACACGGGAAGTCTGAGCAGTACTGAAGGTACTAAGTACCTTATTGGTGCTTGACTTTGCTGTCGCCACACGAGGGCTGGCTCTTTCCGTAGCTCGGCGTTTGATCTCCTCCGCCAAACTTGGTGCGACATCTGCGTAGCAGTTATTTAGCTCCCGCTCCAGATTGAGATACGGCTTTTGGGCGACGGGTGGCGCTTGAAGGTTGTACGACCGAGTCAAGGCATTAAGGTGCTTAATTTGAAGCTCGTGATACGAACGCTCGGTTGAGAGGTACTGTGGATCACGAAGTGGCGAAAAGTGTGGTAGCTGATTCTCATCAGAGTCTGAGGTTGATGCGGTCTTTGTCGTTTCATCTGCTGGTGTAGAGGACGCATCCCCTTCCGTATCCCGAAACGCTTGCTCAATCTTAGCTCTCTCCGCCAGTCGAGCTTCGGCTGCCGCATAAGCCCGGGCACGTCTCATCTGAGCTTCTAGAGACCCTCCCTCACTAGCGATCAATCTTGCTGCATGTCGTCTCCACTCAACCCTCAAACGTTGTCGAAATCTATCAACCTCCCTCGCTAGCTCCTGTTGCTTCTCGATCCATGGTGGCACAATCTCCTGCTTCTGTATGATCTTGTTCATGAAGTATTCCGTAGTGTCGATAAACGCGCTATTTGCATTGTGATCTGACTGGACATTGACACCTTTGCCTCGCTTGATATTGTTGAACTGTCCACGCGCAATTGCGTCCTCTATCCGTTCGTTTGCAAGAGATGACAATCCTTGTAGGGTCATCGGCATCGGCCGCGCACCAGTGGTGAATCTCTCGCTCATCTCCCTTCGCATGGCTTCACGCTCGTCTCCCGATATCCCGGGGCTTTGACTCAAGGTATAGGTAGCGCTGCGCTCTTTCGCATCGGCGATTCGGAGGCCCGGGGACTTGGAGGGTTTGGGACTAATGCGCATATCAACCGGAGCAGGCTGAGGAATCTTGTAAGGGACCCGCATCGGCTTCTTTGAACTATCTAACATGCGCAGGGTGGTGTCGTGGAGGCTTTCCGTCCCTGTCCAGGGAGCAGCGCCGGCAATGTCTCGAGTACCTTGACCTGCACTTTGCTTCACTTGGTCAGCCAAGCCTGTAGTATGAACTGCGCCTTGTATCAACTTACCGGCATGTCGACAATTGAATGAGCTGCAGCATATTCGTTTTTGAACGCAGTTGCCGCTATTCGTTCCTGCAGCCGCTTCTTGAGATCTTCAGAGAACCCCGCCTGCTCTATGTTCCTTTGTGCTGACCGGCCTCCTTCTAGCATAGCTTGTTCGGTCATCTCGGATAACCTTCTCTGCATGGCGCTTTCTTCTTCTGGGTTACCCTGCGAATGTGAAGCATCGCTTGCATTCGTCTGAGAGTCCGCATTTTGCCTCCGGCTCGTCGTAGAGAAAGGTCTGTGAATCTGTCTCGAGAGTCGGTGTAACGACGCAGTGTTTCTGAGTATAGTTGTATGTCTTGTGCTCATATCTATAAAGAATCAAAATACCACAATGAACTTTTCAACAGAATTGGAGAAGAGAGCTTGAGAGTTCTGCGATGCAGAAGCTCTTCGGGCTTATCGTCTTGATAGTTACAACTACCTCGGGGCAGTGTTTATGTCAGCCGTTCCGCAGCAGCCACCGAAAGTCTTGGCACCTCCGAAAGTTTCCCGAGAATTTCTTGACGCTGCAAGGTTGAAGGGTTCTTGGCTGAGGGTTCAAACTACGCTGCTGCTCTTGCTTTTCCACTCTTCGAGTGCAACAGTCTGAGAGATTATTGTCTCAATTCGACTGCCAAAATGCCTCCCAAGGGCGTCTCGACTCGCCTCAACCCCGTCCGCCTGCAGACCATCCCTCACCTGCGGGTTCGGCGTCCGAATCAACATGAGCAGAATCCCTGCGTGACGATCATGTCGTCTATGCTTAGTATGTCCCTCATCTACTTATTGCAATTGTCGTGGCTTCTATGCAGCTTCATAATCCGCCCTTGCCAATAGTGCAGGAATTGAACTCTGCATCTCGAATCAAGAGCTAACTATCGCATGATAGGCTGCTGGGCATCTTCTGGAGGCTCTGTGGAGGGTTGCGCAGCCTTGGAGCAACAATTGAGACAATGCATGGATGGACCGGTATGTTAACTATAGTTTCTACCTCTGCTCCGATTTTTATCGTCTACAACGTTCAATACTGACAGCGACTCGTCTCGTGCAGAAACTCAAGGGCAACAAGAAGAACACCATCAACTACCACCTTATGAGAATGTATCCCAAGGTCGTCGGACCTCAGAAGAAGGAGGGTCGTCTTGGTTAAACCAGCTCGTCCGACGCATTGCGATTATACCCTCCCAGTCGCAAATATCGCACCAGTTACACACCCTTCAGTCCCCGGCTCGATTTCGTTGGCGGTGGCTTGACAGAATTACAGAGCTCTGGTCAGCCCTGGGTTATGAACTGAGTTGTGATTGACGGGCAAAGTCAAAACACTATCACCAGAGTTTGGGTCTCGATTTACGGCAACTTAAGGCTGTGCTTTTATATCAGGGGATGTGGGAGTTTGTATATGTATCTGTACATTAATCTGCCAATTCATATATCTTGTTTGTCATCAGCGCCTCGTGATTCTATTCTACAGTCCATACTGCCATATTCCTCTTATGCTTCACTGAGTACGAAGCTGTACCATTTCAATTTGGTGACTGGCACGCAGGACGTTATTGTAGGAGGTTGGTTGTAGGATAGCATGGCTAAATTCATTCATTCTCGCAGACTCGACTTGACGGTACCAACTACTCAACTAGTTCAAATCTGAGGATCAGCTTCTCTCCTGTTGGCTTCACCGTGTATGCATCAATCGCTTCCATGTTATCATCACTGACGATCGAGGTGTTGAAATTAGTGTAAACAGCAGCTACCACTAATTTTATTTCTGAAGTCACGTCAGCTTGAGACTTTTATGTGACGAAAATGCTCCCTTACCTTGCAAAGCCAAGTTACTGCCTACACACATCCTTCCCCCGCTTCCGAAAGCCCAGAACCATCGCCTTCTTTCCTCCAACTCAGAAGAAGTGTTGACGTCTTTCAGCCACCGTTTCGGTTCCCAAGTCTCAGGATCTGGGAATACATCCGGATTGCGATGAAGGGAATAAGCTTGCGCATTGACCCTAGTATTAGGAGGGATGTTGTTGTATCCCACCAGAGTGCAAGACGGGTACGGCGTGACTCGAGGTTGGATTCCTGGGATTGGAGCATGGAGGCGCAGTGTCTCCGTGACTATTGCTTCAAGCAGCGGCAAGGAGTCAATCGACTTTGCCGGAGGCAATTCCGCGGATTCGGACGGCCGAGGGAAGATAATCATGGGTTCAAGGGTGGAAAGTTCCTCGCGAAGAGCGTCCTGTAATTCAGGGCGCTTGGAGAGTTCCCAAAGGAGATACGTAAGAGCGACAGCGCTGGTCTCATGACCCGCCGTCAGGTGGTCGTACATCTCGCAGGCAATATCAAGCCGCTGCTGGTCGAGGATACGCGCATATTCCTCGTCATTTTTGTTTTCAGGAAGGTTCTTCGACATCATCTGCTTGAGATGTTTATACACAGCCGGCTCATCCTCAATTCTGGTGGATTTCAGCGATTCCTCTGCTTTATCGCAGAGTCCCAGACCCCACGAGTCAAGGATCTCGTTGGCCTGGTCGCAATATCTTGGTATCAAGCGGATACCCAAAGACTTTGTCCAAGAAAGAAGGTTAGGAACTTCCTGGTGATAGAACTCAAATGGCTTCCTGCTCTGGTATAAATGGAGCATCCTTTGTCTATAAGGCGCGTCCTGGAGGAAATTAGTGCCATTTGTGATGCCGTATAGATATGCTGACACGAAGTCCATTGTCAGTCCCTGGTTGAGATCATGGACATCGACAGGTTTGTTTGAAGTGGCTGCTTCGTATAGAACTGGGAGAAGGCGGTCATATACTATAGTTCTCGAGATAAGACGCATATGAGGCGACGACTGTAGAAACGACTTGCTGTAGATGTTGGACAACATCCTCTTGCGAACCGAGTGATCTTTGCTTCCAGTCATGGTGAACATGCTGACGGTTCTACGTGTCGAGCGTCAGTCAGCAGTTTCACCCTGCTACTTTCAGGGTCTTCTTACCCAAACGATCCGAAGACCCGAGGATACCACTCATGCTTCTCGAAGCCTCCAGTGTAAACCGTCTTGATACCCCCCTCAACGCAATTTATCGAGATCTCGGAGGGACCCAATCGCACAATAGGCCCATGTCGTTCATGAGCCGCTTGGATAGTTCGATTATTCTGGCTTCTAAAACGCTTCCAGAGTATCCAAGCAGGTGAGATGGAGGCTGACCAATGTGCATTCGGTATCTTTGAGAGCGGCGATAGAAAGACTGGATACACAATTGCTTTGTATGCTACAAAGAGTAGCAAAACCACAATTGCTAGCGATGTGTATATAGAGACCGCCATCTTCGCAGACTTGGTCGAAATAACAAGCCAACTCAGGTTACCTGGGGTTCTCAAGATGCCGCATCAACTAGAGTGGCGGTAAGAAAGCTCATAACCAACTTATCCGCAGATACTTATACGCCTACATACGTGTATCAGTTGACTTCACTTTGTAGAACTGATGGACGGTAGGGACTGCCATAACAGGGTGGACCTACCGTATGAGGATTCCATATACGCAACCCCGCATGAGGAACTCTGCTGCCCCAGAATCAGAGTTCCTTAACGGCGAAGGGAGATTCGAGCGGTAGAGCGGCAATGTGACTCAATGGACGATGTCTTGGTTTTTTAGTAATAGATACTAATGAGTGGATTCGAAATCGATACGAAGTTACGAACATCGGGGTGGACCGTTGGAGTACTCCAACACCCCGCATGAGCACACAGAGATAAGCCACGCTGATAAGACGATAAGGAATCAATAGCGGACAAAGGCACCGATGATGACATAAGGAGGCACACAATACTTGACTTAGTTATATTTAACTGATTTTCTCAGACCCTTACGTCAGGCTTTGTTTCTGAATGTTGGACAGCTATAAACACTTTTTCGTTCATAAAAGACAACTGGTGTTCATGGTCTCCTTTGGTTATCTGAGTTCCTACTAAATAATAAGTGTTACTGCATGAGTCAAGCCATGACTCCTCAACATAAGATATCGCCGCGGTGACTGATGGGCCTTGACAGCCCTACTCAAATCCACAGAAAATGCCCTTGATCGCTATGGAAACATAATGATGAGACATTTTATAACAGTATATAGACCTTTTTTCTTGAAGACACTTCAATACACAGTATAGGTATGCTTTTCGGCTAACATCTCAAATATTTGGAATCCTCTACAAGCAACATCTGCTAAAGTTCTTTAAAGGATCAACATCATTCCTCACGTCCTCTACATACATTGCTTGATTTAAAAGAAAGACTGCGCTGAAATTGACTTCGAAATGCTGCTGTCCGATTTACCATCTGACATAATATACGTGATAGCAACATATCTTCCGTCCGCCAGCTCATTGGCCGCCCTCGCTCAGACCTGTCAACGCCTCCACAAGGTCATCGCTGCTGAAGACTGGCGGGTATTCCATGCACATTTCAAGAACCGGTTCCCTTTCGTTGAGACGCCTCCCTTTTGGAAGGATGCAACTCAGGCGCTCACGGCGCGTGCCCGGGCATTGGACAGACTCGGACTGCTTTGTCGCTTCGTCCTCCCCCCACGAGATGCGGTGAAGGTTGGATCCCATCGGGGCACACGGCAGGACAACCCTACACATGGGTATCGACCCTCGATTGATTCATATGAATCTTGGCCGGGTGGTTCCTGGTCGGAAAGAAAGGAGGTGCTCGTCTGGGGCGCTGCAGATGAGTTAGTTTTGCGGATTCGGCAGCCCACGTATAACGGTGGAGAGAAGTGGTTCATGTTTAACGATGTGAAGACGAAGATCAGCAGCTACCATGACATTTGTGGTGTACATCTCCTCAAGCAAGAACATTATAGCAGAAAGCCAGGCGACGAGCACATCATATTTGGTCGTCTGAACGGTGACCTATGTCGTGTTGCGATTTCGCCGGACACGGCGTCTTACAAATACTACCAACATTTCTTGACTAACGGCCATGGACTTGAGCGCACAGAGTTAAGCGGAGGTGACGAGCCTATTCTGGCGGCCCATTTGAACAATGGGTCTATTGTCTTCTATCAGACGACAACGGAAGAACCCGAAGTTGAGTCGTTTGCGCATTGCAAGATCACTCCAGACGGCACGGCACGTAACAAGTATTCCAAGTTCCTGTCGCCGGAGTGTATTGCGTATGGAACGGGACGCCAGGAGAATTCTCTGACTATCGCCACGGTTTCGAAAGAACGACTATCAGTTAACCGCGAGATCAGTGTGACCTCCCTGGATATCGGGGAAAGTATCGGCCTACGTCGAAAGGCCAATGTGAGCGCAATCGCCCCTCTCACTGCTCAATTCACCAGAGAATCCTCCGGACAAGTGTTTCTTGCTGCCTGGGGTGACCGCTGCATCAGGTACTTATTTTCCTTATGTTTCTCGGTTCATTGCATGTCTGCTAACTTCCATAACCAGACTTCACGATCTACGCTCGCGCCACCCTTTCGAGTATACCTACCGAGACACAATCGATACGAATCCCATTTATTGCATACATCCATTCGGCCAGGATCGTTTTCTAGCTGGCGCAGGCGGAGACGCCGTGGTCAAGATCTTCGACCTCCGTATGCAAAGCGTCTACAGTCACAAGGACGCACAAATTGCTTCTCCTCCAAACGACCTCCGTCGGACCTCAAACGGTTCCACTCCATACCTCAACGGGTTCCAAGACACTGTCACATATCCGCGCAAAGACTTCTCAATCTTCCTTACAACCTCCCCCTCCGTCCGCTTGAACTCGAAAGCAGCACGCTCGCGCGTAGATCGTCAATACCGCGGACCAATCTACACCATGTCCTCCCCCTCACCCTCCTCGTCAACCATTTACACCGGCATCGTTGACGGGGTGATGCGACTCGACTTCGCCTCGTCGGATGATTTGACGGGCCCCTCGCAAGCATGGTATCGAGATTATTTCGGCTTGAGCGCAGATTTGACTCGTCCGGCGACTCAAGCGGATCGCATCATAGAGCTTTCGGGCTACGAACGTCGGGATTCAACCAGTGCGTCTAAGTTGAGGACTCAGCAGCCCTTTGCGCGGATTGGACGCGATGATATTGAACATGAGACGATTACTGGTTGGGATAGACGATGGCAGCGGTTAGGACCACCTGGTGCCTGGAGACGGTCGGATATGGTTACGTGAGTGTCGTGACCCCGTCTCAATCGGCAATCTACATTCGGTTATGCAAGAACGAGTGTAGGGTTTCATGTGTGGGATGAGTGAGGATTACTCCCAAAAACAAGGCTCAAAAGAACGATGCACATTGCCACTAATTCTAGAAAGAATAGAAATAAAATAAAGAATTTTCTCTCCAGCTCCATTAGCGCCCTGCTTGTTAAAGAAACATGAAATGTATGGCAGAATCCCAAGATTACTTCTCGATCTAGTCTCGTCTAGAACAGAACTTTTGGAAAAGTAAAATAAACGGAAAAAAAAAAAGGCACGAATGCATATGAAAATAAAGCGCAAGTCTCGTCTACACTTCTATTGCTCTGTTAAAAATAGAGCGGCTTCTGACGGGACACATGATGCTAAGCTTAGTCCTCAAACTTGAAGGACTTGCCTCCCGAGATGTCAATGGGGCCACCGCGGTAGGAGCCACGCTTCTTCTTGTTCTTCTCTTTTGTGAAGCCCTTGCCACGAGTGACGGACAGATCCTTCCAAGCCTTTTCGGCGTAGGCATATGGGATGTACTGGTTCGAGGGGTGGTCGTGTGGCAGCTCACTAAGTTGAGCGAGAGGCGTGGGACGAGCTCCAGTGTGCTTCTTCTTTTTGGCTGGGTCATCTCCGGGAGCAGGGCTGGCGCTGGACGAACTGGTCTCTTGAACCTGCTTTGTAGCCTTGTTTACGGGCTCCTTCGCATCGGAATCAGAGGGTTGGACAGTTTTGCTGCTACCGGATGAGTTCTGAGAAGACGAGGAGCTGCGGCTATTGGTATTCTGATCCTCATCGGAGGAAGACTCGTCGGAGGACTCGGAGGAGGAGGATGAATCAGAGTCGCTGGACGAGCTGGAGCTTGACTCAGGCAGGGGTGTCTTGGCAGCAGTCTTCAGGATCTTCTTAGCAGCCTTCTTGGCGGGTTCCTTCTCGGATTCGGATGAGGAGTCGGAGTCGGAGTTTGAGCTGGAATCAGACGAAGAACTGCTCTCACTGTCGGAGGACTCGGACTCGGAGCCGGAGTCAGAGTCGGAATCAGAGGATGAAGCGCTGCTCTCACTGTCGGAGGAGCCGGATTCCTCGTCCTCCGAATCCGACGATTCGGAAGATGAAGATGAGGATGAGTCGGACTTAGTCGACAGCTTGGCCTTCTTGGTCTTCGGTGCCTCGTCTTCGGATTCCGATTCCGAAGACGA
The DNA here is from genome assembly GCF_010724455.1 of Aspergillus lentulus. Next base: position 369,943 of record NW_022983881.1, on the reverse strand, counting down.
TCCAGATGAGCTCGATTCGGCCTTGCGCTTGGTGCCGGTAGACTTCAGCGCTGGAGCAAGCGCGGGGACGGCATCGTCATCCTCTTCGTCATCGGCATCACTGTCAGAGCTGGAAGAGGAAGAGGAAGAGGAAGAGGAAGAGGAAGGAGAGGATCCTCTAGACTCCTTCTTTTGCATTTTCGGCGCGTCGTTCATTTCAACATCAGAGTCACCAGACTCATCCTCACTGCTGCTCGAGCTGCTATCGCTGTCGGAGCTGCTCTCGCTCTTCCGGTCCTGCCAACTCTGGAAGATGTCCAGCAGAGAGGGGACATCCTTCGAGTCGGCCTTGGCGATTGACTTTTTAGACTGCTCTTTGGCAAGGGCTTCGCTTGTACTCTTGAAGCCGGACTGAGACAAAAACGCAGCAATCGATGCGATTAACTCTGGTGGAGGAGTGGCAGTTTTTGCCTATTGGAGCAGAATCTCGTCAGTGCACCGGGTCAGTATACATGCTTGCGAGTAACAAATGAATTACCTTCGACTTCTCCACGGGCGCCTTTGAGGACGCCTTCTTCACTTTCTGTGCCGCCATTTTGACCAAAGCCTCAAATTGCTTCGCCTCGAGCAAGAGATAACAAAGAACTCGTAGCGGTGTTTTTCGTCTTCACTTGGAGAAAAAAAAAGGTTCAAAAAAATTGGGCAGAAAAACGGCAAACAAGGCGGTCAATAAAGACAGTGTGTTCATTGGCTATCCTTTTCAGGTCTAGCCTCGAGGCCGGCTCACGTGGTTCCCCGTGACATGATGTATACTGAGGATGGCTTACCAAATCACAACAAGGTACCTCTGTAAGTACGACAGTAAACCATGACAATGGGATTGAGAATAATTATTGTTCTTTTGGAGAAAGTGTCAGCATTCAAAACAATAATAAATCAAACTCGAGCTCTTCATTCAATGGAAACAGCCGGAAAGTCATTATCCACCCGACATACTTTAGCGACAGCTCTCCGCCCACTTTTGAGTGACTAGCGTCCGCGAGTGACCCAACCCCAGTGGCTGATGAGCTAATTCGCTGCTGTGCTCCTCCGTGGCTGTATAATCGACAACACTCTCATCAAGCTTGCTTGCACTTGCGACCAAGTCCCTCGGTTGACTTCAATGGTCTGTATCGCATCTCAAGCCTCTTGGCTTCCCTAGTTTGAGATTTATTCTTCTATAGGGCGCGTCTTTTCCGAGTTGCCCGCCCCTGATTCTCCGACCATGTTCGTCTAATCCTCAAATCATCCCCCACGAGTGATCGAAGTTTTGAAGGCGCAAAGAACCAGCCATGAGCAGTCGTGATCGGTCTCGGGTGCCTGCACCCAACGATGTCCCGCCACATCGCGAGCCACGTCGGATGGGCGACGGTCGCAATGGCGGTTTCACTGGGCCAGGCGAGGCAACAATGTCACGGGCGGAGAAGTTCGAAGATGAAAAGAGACGAATCATTCAAAGTTGTTTCTCAAAGAAGGACAGTGATGGCTCTTGTACGTATACATTTCTTTGCACCTTTACGTTGCGCTCCAATTTGCTTGTTGGAGCAGACTACGGCGATTGAGAAGGAAGTTCGGGGATTATTTCCAGTCTGCTGCTTTCCTGTCCTCCTAAAGCAAATAGCCTCTTGCGCCGAGACATGGGAATTTCTCCTACAAATCGACATTCTGGACATTCAGACTGACCCCCTCTACGGCAACAGTGGTCGAATCGTACATAACCCATGTTCGCATCATAGAAGACGCCGCGCATCCGTCGACCCCTGCCCCTCCCAATTCACCACCTGAGAACAAAAAACCTCGAGTTATTATCGTCGCTGTTAGGAGATCAGGAAGAGTACGCATGCATAAAGCTCGAGAGAACAACGATGGCACATTTTCTATCGGGAAGACATGGATGCTCGACGATTTGTCCTCGATCCAGTCATATACCGGCTTTGTCCCGTCAACGCCACTGGAACAACAACATAAGCAATGGGCTGCCACTGTCGGCTTTGTAGTAACTGTGGGAAAGCCATACTACTGGCATGCTAGGAGTTCCAAGGAAAAGGATTTTTTCATCGGCAGTCTCGTGAAGATCTATCGGAAATACACCGGCGGAAAAGTGCCCAACCTCATTGGGTTTGATGATCGCGAGAGGCAATTGCTCGCTGGAAGCCCTTCTCCTGCTCCTCCGGGCTCGCGAGGCATGGGGCAAGGACCTGCCACTCGCTCCCCCTCCTCGCAGGGCAGCCGGCCTCAGTCGCCATACACCGGTCGCGCGCCCAGCCGCGATGGCCCACGCGATATTTCCCGTGAGTTCAGACGGCAGCCCTCTGAAGAGCACGCTCTACGAGCGCAAAGAAGTCGAGATCAGATGCAAAGGCCGTCCACAAGCCAGTCAGGGAGAGTGGCAGCTCCTTCGCCGTTGGGCCAAACTCCCCAACCGCCGGGAGCAGTTCCCCCTGACCCACGAGGTGAACCTCCTCCGCGGTCAAATGAACGTCTGCCCAAGGCACCCGTACTACCACCACCGGAACCAAGAACCAAAGAGGTTCCTGATAGTCTGGTTGCTGCTAAGCCAGTGTCACATACACCAAGCAGCCAAGCAGATCTTAGCTCAGACACTCGACCATCACCCTTACTACAGGATGGGAAAGCTGGCCTAGAACCCAGCCCTGTGCCAAGGATTGAGAACTCAAGTTCTAGTCTCCACGAGATTGGACGCGATAAGGACGCCCGCCCTAGCACAGCTGTGTCTGTATCTGCCGAGAACCTCGATGTTATGCAGACCCCGGCAAGCAGCATGGAAGCAAATAAGTCTCTGGGCGAGAGCAGGGAAAATCTGTCAGTTCCAGAGGCGGAGGTAGAGTCTCAGGTCATTGATAAACCAGCCGGTCCTGTCAAGATGCAGTCTCCCGACATACCACCTGCACTAAGACCAGCTTCCTCGAGAAGCAACAATGTACCTACACCATCTGTGGCCGCTACACCTCTGGAAACAGCACCATCTGTGACTCCTCTACCTCCAGCGGAGGCGAGCGAACCACCACGGGAGAGATTACCAAGTCCACCACCGGTCAGCTCTCCAGAATCTTCCAAGTCGGTTGAAGAAGAGTCAGATGAACACCGCCCGGGGCTGGGTCCGATGATCAAGAAGAAACCAAGCAGAGACATTGCGGGTGCGTTGCGTAAAGCCGCCACTGCCTACGGCGCGTTCAAGCCCCGACCCGGTGGTGCTGGTGAGAGACTACTGGCCGCAGCGAAGAAACAGCAAAGTATGTCAGATGAACCAGACGGGATCACCGGCGTTGTTCCCGCACCCTCGCTTCGAGTTGGAACCGAGGTCACCCCTGCGGCTGCATCTGGCACGCCCGATAAAGAAACGGCCCCTGCCCTTCCGTCTCCAATTAAAGAAACGCCCTCTCCTGTGGCTCCTACCGCGTTGGAGCCTCCCACGGTCGAGGTTACACAACCTCCAGCGGCTGAAACTGCTCATACAGCTGTTGAATCACGGGACGATGCTAGAGATACCGCCAGAGACGAAGTCAAGACCGTCGCGGATGAAAGAGCAAGGTCCGTCTCGCCGTCGCCGAATGGCCGTCGTAGGCGTCGCGAAGACAACACTATAAAGTATTGTCAGGCGCTGGGGATTGACTCGAATATCCTGGAAGGACGGGGTGCAGACTTTGATGATATTTTGACTGACCTTGGCTGGAATGGACGTTTGAGCGATGACAAGAAGATTGAGGATCTTGAGGCAGACATTCGTCGTGAGATCGGGCGCGTCGAGGCCACAAGCTGGCTTGGTAACCTCGAACAACAGGAAGGCAAGGTAGACCAACTGGCAAGGTTAATTGACAAGACTATTGAAGAGTGCGAAGAGCTGGACGGCCTACTAACTCTGTACTCGCATGAACTCAACGTAAGTCTTCGCTGTGATCCTTGTTTCTTCACCTTCTAATCATATGGTACAGACATTGCACGAAGATGTGTCGTATATCGAGACACAATCTCAAGGTTTGCAGGTGCAGACTGCAAACCAGAAGTTGCTTCATAATGAGCTTCAAAATCTTTTGAAGACGCTCTCTATCTCTGTCGTTGACTTGCAGCCGCTCAAAGAGTCGTCGCTCAGTAATCCAGATGGTTTGAGAGAGACCGAGGCGGCTCTATCGACGCTATATAAAGCCATGCTGATGATTGATCCCGATATATGGCAGAATAAAAAAAGGTTGGGTGATGCTGCGGGGGAGCAAGGGAGCGTCGGGGTGTATGCCGACACGGAAATAGGACAGATGCGCGCTATCAAAGAGAAAAAGGAAGAATACCGTACACAGTCTCGAATGTTCCTGCAACGACTCCGTCAGTTCATGGGTATTGCCTATAAGGTGGCCGAGCAGAAGAGGGTCGATGCTGCAGCGAACGGCCCCAAGGATCCTCTCAAGCTGGACAGCGACGCCCGAGCGTATTTCCGCCAAGAGCTATGGATGTACAACGCCTTGATGCTTTTTGCCAGAGAAGTCAGCGGGTCTGAGTGGCATGGACTGATCAATCTCTATGAGCAACAAGCCAAATTGCCTTATCAGAACGAATTCCGAGACAACAACTTGGCGTGGAAGAGAGCCGGCAGGAAACCTAGTGGGGAAGAACAGGAGCTCCTCTTCACCCACCAGGAGAAAGAAAAGGAAAGCGAGGGCATTACAATGGCAGCACGTAAGTTGACGGTGCGACGAGGCAAAACGATCAGGGCCGCAGCTGGTCTGCGGCTTACCCCCAGTGAGAAACAGCATGGGAGACTGGAGCCCTGCGAAGTCTTTGCCGGCACACTTCAGGAAACCTTGAAGATGATTTCTAAAGAGCAGAACTTTATCGTTCATTTCTTCCACTTGAGCTCCTTGAGCAACATCGACTTTTCCGACTTCGTGGCCTCTGGCAATCCCGATGAGCGACCACTTCCTGATTTCAGCGCCAGGCAACCGCATGATCCCGACCGGGGGATGGCTAGAAAAGTCGAGCAGATCATGGACGAGCTCTACTCATTCTGGTCGACCGACATGCAGAACCTTGTGGACTGGGCTATCCAACCGGATCCTCTGTAAGACACATGGCTTTTAAAAGAATTACCGCGATACGCAAGCTAACATGTGCATAGGCAAGGAATTGGGATTTTGTCTGCCCTAGAAAAGGCCATGTCGGACTTTGATGACACCAACCAGGAGTTCATTATTCGCTGCCTGCAGAAGCTGCACTCCCGTCTGAATGGCCTGTTTAACCGCTTCGTTGACGAACAAATCCGGGGAATTGAGGACACCAAGGTCAAGGTCAACAAGCGGAAGGGGGTCATCTCGTTCATCCGCGTTTTCCCCAACTTCTCTGCGGCGGTTGAGAATATGCTCTCTCAGCCCAACCAGGAATTCTTTGACATTCGGGTCAGTGTCAATGACGCTTATGATCGGATCAATCGAGCTATGTGGGAGTCTCTGAAATTTATTGCTAAGGAGGCACCGACGGGAGCGGCTGCTAGTACGGGCGACCCCGAAGACAAGGAAGTGCTGAATTACCATATCCTTCTCATTGAGAATATGAACCACTACATTGAAGAGGTGGATGTGCGCGGCCTTCCGGTCCTAGAGCGATGGCGCGATCGAGCGCACCAAGATTACGAGGAACACCTGAAGCTCTACCTGGACCTGGTGATCCACCGACCACTGGGCAAGCTGCTGGAGTTTATTGATTCCGCTGAAGGGCTGATGGCCGCGGGGGGTAACCCAGCAGACATCGCCAGCCGACCCAGCCACTCCCGGTCCGTTGCCAAGAAGGTGTTGGCGATGTATGATGCCAAAGAGATCCGGCGCGGAATTGAATTGTTGAAGAAACGAGTGGACAAGCACTTTGGGGATGCAGACGACCCGGGTCTCAGTCGCAGCCTGGTCTTGAAGGTGCTTCGAGCGTGCGAACGGCGGTACGAGGAGGCGTATGATCGGACACGACACGTGTTGGATGCAGTCTACGAAGGGCAGCTTGAGCTGGAATGGCGGAAGGAGGATGCCATTGCCATGTTCAACCGGTAGCATCTTTTTCCCTTATCTTTCTGTTGTATTGCTTCTCAGCCTGCCTCCATGTTTTGCGTTATTCCGGGCTCAGGGAGGATTTATGAAGCATTGACATTGACGACTGTAGAACTATGGCGTATTTGGATACAGCATTCGATGGATTGTCTTCAAGCTAGCCTAATATATGACAGACTTCTGTACTTATACTACTGTCAGTCCGACTTTCCAATCAGTTGATATATGCGAGAGCAGGGATTTGTACTTGTCTTCCCAGGATCCACCCACCAAATCTAAGAGACAAGAACAGTATGATAATGTAGCAGTTTAGACTCTTATAACGACTGACTATTGAGTCGGCATTGAAAGACTCGCGGGCCGAGCGTTGAGATAACCCAGCCAGCCATCAATGTGATTATTATCATTGTGCCTAATCACAATATGACATCAAATCAAACTCCCGATTGATTTGTTTTGCAATTTCGGTGCCGGATTGACAATGACTGACTGACTTGCTGTCCTGTTCCCTTGGGAATTGGCCTGCTTGATTGCACCAGAACCGCAGTCTGCAGTTTGCAGTCAGGTTTCGTGAAATATCCCTGTCTTGCTGCTGCCATTGCTATTGCCCAGATGAAGCTGACTGCCTGTCAGTGCCAGAGGTATGTACAAGTACGAGAGACCTGTTCACGGAGCTCCGCAATCTAAAGTAGGTATATCACTATTTCGGGATGTAACGAATAGTCTCTTAGTAGAGTTCATAGTTAATACATGTACAGACTCATCATCCTAGTACCTCTACTAGATATAGACGTGCCTGCCTGAACTCCCTGACTGTCAGTTCAATTTGGAATCATGAACCTACGAGTTCGTCAGCCACATTTCCTACCATGGCAAACAATGACAGCTGATGCAAAGACAGTTGATAATTCATTATCATGACGTGAATAGAATATAGGTAGCAGATGATGCGCTGCGGTGTGATGGGAGATCCAATTGGTCTATGCCCTAGGTGTCACCTCAACCGCTTCATACTGGCGGCTATCAGCTACACTTGTAGAGATTGGGCCTAGGTCTCAGTGCTCATTGTAGAATGCATTTAGCCAAAAGCAAACAAAGATCAGAATCAAATATACACCCCCTCTCCGGTGTAGCAGCTTACCCTCCTTAACATCCACTGCACCATATTCGGGGCTATGCATTGGAATCCTCATAGTAAAGAAACCGAGTTCATCGAATGCCGCATGGCTCCTCGAATCTAGAAAAGAACCCAGCCTGCGATGGGTGCCGGACCAGAAAGGTATGCAATCTTGTCATATATGCTCTGGTGATCGTACTGACAGCTGGCTACACATGTAGGTCAAATGCAGGAACCCTCATCCTTTTCCAAGATGAATCCAGCAAGAGCACGTGTAACTGATGTTTCACAACAATGATCAATCATTCTCTCTTTCTCCAACATTCCACAGTGGATGAATCCTTTCCTCCCTTTTTTCTTCTTTTCAATCTGGTCTCTTCTTGGAATCTTTGTTTTGTCCACAGCGTATAGGCCAAAAGCACGCCAACTTTTCATACCTCATGCATGAGATCCCGCAATCTCAGACCACGCCATTTCAGCGAATAACAGAGCGTGAGGTATGCCAGAAGGACAAGACATTCATTGGCAAAATCACTATGATGAATTGGAGAGATAGATTTACAGCAAAGGATCTTCTGGAGGACGAGTGGTTTCAAGAAGACGGAGAAGAATGATTCGAAGTTTTACATTCCATATAATAACTGTATCTCCAGTGGAATGGACCATAGGGAAGGATGCCATTTCTTCGGATTCTTTGGAATTTGTCCATGAATATCTGTTTGGAGGTTACCGGAAGAGAGCTCACAGTCTCGCAGGCAGCTGTGGCAGCACTATGTCCTCTGTGGACTTCTTGGGTGTTCTCGGTGTGCATTAGGAGCATGGCCTTGCACCACGCAGGGCTTGAAGTGTTCACCATTGGGCTCCAGAGTCGATCCAGGTTCCGCAGCGAAGGGGTTCTGTCCCGCCATCGAACGATTGCTCTGCTCTGTAAATCGTCTGGCCAGCTTGTGAACCTCTGCTTCCCTCGCCTTCAGACTGGAGATGCTGTCCTCCGCGCTCTAGGGCTCCTGGTCGCCATTGGGCCCGAGCTTACCCACCGCGCTCATGTCTGCGAGTTCGACGGCTCCAATAAGGCCCACTCAGAAAGTATGGACTGTAGTAAAGAAAGTAGCGCTGAAGTTGGAAGGGTAGAACATGGGTTGTCGGGGTGGGGTGTCTGTGTCAACTGCCATGAGCGGAGGACGCTACAAGAGAGCTTCATTATTAGATAAAATAGCATGGTGCCTAGTGTGCGGCCTCTTGACTTTCTACACTCCGAGCTCTGGCTGACCCGAGCTGCTTTTGTTTGTGATGAGTTTCCCCCTATCATCAACCATCTCTTGGTGGTTCACGTCAGCCACTGGGTACTTCTTGTCAGCCCATTTCCCCCTTGACACTTCACATCAGTCAAATCATCTCTTTCATCTATTGGCGATGCCAAGTGAAAGATTCTTATTTTTGTCTACCGTGCTGCATAAATTCTGACAACTGCACAGTCGAGATTGAGTTGTTTTTTGGCTGGAAGATCAACCTGCAGTAGTAACTCTCGTCATCCCTCTCCGCAGTCCACCGACTTTCTCGTTGCTGACCTCGTCTCAGTTCCCAAAGTGCAGCTGGCTATGGTATAGTTCATCTCTCCGAACATTGTCTTCTGCTTTTCAGTTCATTTCCTCTTTCTTCATCAATTGTTCATCGTAATAAGCAGCTCTAGACTCACAGGCGTGTGTCCTACATCCTGCTAATCTGCCAGAGGTCGAAGCAACAATGGTAACCCTTCACGCCGTCCAAGCCCATAATGCGGCTCTCACATCCCTAGCCTCAGGTGTCGTCGCGGTGTTTGGTAAGTTCATCTGGACCAATATTCCACGCTCTACGAGGAAACAATTGCTGCAAATATCTCTCTTTTGGAAGCCTCCAACCCGCTAATACCCTCCAGTCGGCGGTACCTCTGGTATCGCCCTCTCAACGGCCCTCGCCCTCACCCGTCACACCACATCACCCAAGATCTACCTCATCGGCCGCAGCGAGTCCGCCGCCGATGCTGCCATCGCCTCCATCAAAAGCATCAACCCGTCCGCCCAGCCAACCTTTCTCCAAGCCGACATATCCCTTCTCAAAAATGTCGACAGTGTGTGCGCCGAGCTCGCATCAAGGGAAAAATCAATTAACCTGCTTTTTATGACACCCGGATATTTGACCCTGAAAGGCCGTGACGAGACGGCCGAAGGTCTGGACCGAAAATTCGTGCTGCATTACTACGCGCGGATGCGCTTCATCACCAACTTGCTTCCTCAGTTGAGCGCAGCCGCTCAAGACCCCTCTGTCGACGCCAGCGCCAGACTATCCCGCGTAGTCTCCGTCCTAGACCCAATGGTCTCCGTCCGCGCCGGCGGCGCTGGCACCCTCGACTTCTCTGACCTTAGTCTGAAGCGCACCTTTAACCTGAAAAAATGCGGTTGGCACGCCAGCCTGATGGGTAATTTTTTCCTGGAAAGCATGGCGCAGCGATACCCGCATACCTCTTTCGTCCATGCGTACCCCTCTGGAGTGGCCACGGGCGTGATGCGTGAACTGCCAGCTGGACGAGTGCTGTCGGCTGTACTGACGCCGCTGTTGAAACCATTCATGGTCCCGCTCCATGAGAGTGGGGAGAGGCATTTGTTTGCGGCAACGAGTGGGAGGTTTCCCCCGAAAGCTGAGGGAGAGGGGAGGGAAGGGGATATCGCTGCTGGCAGCGATGGGACGAAGGGGAGTGGTTGCTACTGGTTGAATTGGGACAGTGAGGTGTTTCCACCAAACGAGAAAATACAGAGGACGAGGGTACAGGGCGCGGTGGAGAAGGTGATGCAGCACACAGAGGAGGTTTTCAAGCAGGTGTGCGAAGAGGGCAAGACGTACCCATGAATGCGTCGAGAGATTGCTCTGGGTCAGTCCCTGGGATGATTCAGATTGCAAGTTCAGCTCGTTTGGCAAGCAACACGCATAATACCACTCTGGGCTACGGCCGCGGATTTGTGGTGGCCATGCCCGGATGTCTTCTAGTTTGTTAATGGTATATAGTATTTAGTTCCTTTTTGAAGACTCCACCCACGCACATCAGAGGCTTGTCATAACCTCTGTAAGACAACTTGTGCTTCTTGGCTTAACAGACAGTAGGGTTATCTGGAAGCGATAAAGTGGACGCCAGGATCAAAGCCACTCATTCTGGACGTATCCAGTGATCTTTTTTAGGATGTTACTGGAAGGAATTATTCCATATATCTGGCAAATATCCTTCAGAAAGGTTCCAGCAAGCTCTTGCACTTGGTGCCTGCAGGCGTTCTTCCATCTTCCACGTCGGAGATTGCGAATCTGAAGGTACATGGTTAGAAAAGACAGACGTGCAATTTTTTCTCGAGGGCCCTTGCAAAAATGAAACGAACTCCGTGTGGTTTAAAGGTTAGGAAAGCATCCACTAGATTGGAATCAAGACTTTGCTAAAATAACCTGGTGGAGCATAGGTACGAGAGCCGGAGTGGCGGAATGATGGCCGAAAGAAGCTCAGCTGTGACCAGCTCTGCGGTCTGTATCTGGAGATGTGGTTTACTTATATTATTGGTAAAGAGACGAGCATCTTCGTCACTCGAATCTCTTGGCCATTGACTGAGCAATGAGTTGTTTTGTTTCTTATGATCGATTTTTCTCTCTCTAGCTAGGTAGTCTCCACTGGTATATATATCTCCCAGGAACATCAGTAAATCTCCAGAGATCATGTACTAAGCAGACAGTTGCAAATGTCACCAGATAATCTTGACATTCTAAGCAATACTTCCAGGTGACAGAATTTTATGCTTATCGACAGTCAATCACCAAGACCACGAACATGTTCGTTGCCAAAGTCGATCGTGTTTCAGAGTTACTCCTGGACCGTACCAAAGACTCGGGCATCGTTTGACGATCTGCACTACTGTTTTATCACTGGTTGGTTGGAGGAGAAGCGCGCACCCAGTACCCAGTAAGGAGACGATCATCTTAATATTCTGTTGACACTGTAAGTAGATGGATAGTGATGTATCCAATGTGTTGTATCTACAATAGGTGCGATCGGGTCTGGTTCAGGGGCCGATACTGCGCCGTGGTTGGAGCAAACTCTTTTTCTTTTTATCAATTGGGGAGATGACGAGTAACAAAACCAGAGATCCAGATACATCATACAGGGCTCAGCAGATGTGAATTGGGGATTCTCTAGAAGAACGTGCTAGAGATGCATAGCTTGATCGTGTCAATCTCGATCGAGGGGAGAATAACTAAAGGCTCGGGCTACAGAGAGTACCGAGACTCGATCGTGATTCGAGGGACTCGGGATACTGAAGGCATCAGCATAAATAACAGCGATAGTTGCAATGCATTATAGTTATATCAACTGAATGAAATTAGGCTTCATATTCGAAGAATCCAGCCTCCAAACTAATGGGCTCTAGTAGGTTTGTGTTCAGGCCCGTCGAGTGTGACGATCAGCAAGTTTTCCTGCCTGGGTGCCTGGACCTTTCGTTGCAGTCGGGACCCTTTTTCGTAGCTTCAATCTTTCCATCTCGATCGCTTCTCTACCAACCTTTCTCCCCTTTCGTCTTCTCACTCTCTCTTATATCTATTATTGAACTCTTTCTGCCGTTTCCTGCCATTCTCTCAATTGGTAAGCACCCCGCCATCTCCTTCAATTCTCTCTTTCCCCCCCCTTTGAACGGCGATTTTCTCCACATTTCTCTGGCAAGGGGAACTCCTGCTGGTTCTCCACAGCGCAATAATAATGCATCCACCGCTATCAAGGGGGGCAAGGCGGAGAAAATTAAACTCAAAGGAGAGGGGAAAGGGAAAAGAAGAAAAGAAGAAAGCAGACTGACGTTTTGCATTTTCAATGCTGATACTGAATATGTTTACAATTCTAGGTTTCTTGTTGCGCTCCTGGCTCCAGCCATCGAGATCATGATCCCCTGTCATTGACGCTCTTTTCTGATTTAACGACGCACACTGACATCTCCCGTTACCTGATGTCCCTCCAGTCCTCGGATTGGCAAATTGGCACTCCTTAAAAATATCTCATACATCTCTACGAAAGCCGTGTCGATCACACGCATATTCTGGTATCTAAGTGTTCGCTCCTGGGAATCGCACATTCCACACCTCGCAACCGTCCATACATATCCCTAGAGGCGAACACTCGCATGTAGCGGCCCCTCATTCCTTCGATCGGGAAGATATCACATTCTCAAATTCCGACCCGTTGCTCAATTCCATCGATTGGCGCACTGCCCCTCATTTCTCGACGGCCGTTGAAGACCACTGCGGGGCTTGCCCTGTGTCGCTCGTTTCATAGCAGATATGCCCTGGCGGCCTCTGCCTCGGATTGCCTTCGCCGTTGCCATCTATCCTTTCCAGCCGTCGACAGCGGCCGACCTGCCGCTGGAGCTTGGCGATGAACTGTACATTATCGAGCAGGGGGGCCTCAATGGAGAATGGTGTCGGGGGTACCTGGTCGCGCCGCCGTCGATCCTGGCGGGTCTGACGAGCACCAAGGGCCAAACTCTCGAAGCGAGGGTTTTCTCTGGCATCTTCCCTCGCAATTGTGTGGAGATTCGGGAAGTGCTCGGCGACAGCGACGGACAGAAAACGCTGACCAATGGTGATCGATTGAGTGTCGACCGAGGAACCGATGATCCGGTGACAGACACCAGAAGCAGCATCGCTTACTCGCAGGATGACGAGCATCTGGCTGGGGAGGTATCGAATGTCATCATTGCCAAGAAGGGCAAACCCTCGCAGATCTTTATCCAGAGGCTCGAGGACGGTCAGGCAAGTCCGATCTCCGTCAACCACATCATCCAGACACCCTCGCTTCCTCATACGCCGGTGACGCCGGTGACGCTGACCCCTCGCGATCCGAATGCGCCCAAGCCAGCTGCCCCGGTTCCAATGCTCAAGATCGGTGACGAGACTCCTACCTCGTTGTCGGAGCCGCTGGTCGACGAGATCGCCTCATGTCTGCGCGAGTGGCATTCGACGAATCTCCATGAATTATTATTGGCGCGTCAATATGACGTGGTAGAAGAGATGTACAACCTCGTCCGAGAATTAGACTTTGCGCGGAGGCAGCTGTTGCACGATGTGTTGACCGCATACGAGAAGGAAGCATTGCGACAGGAAGTGGTCTGGAAGCTTGTCCGCGGTAACAAGATGCTAGGGGGGGAGGTGATCGTGCGAGACCCCGAGCAGAGCGGCCGATTATTGACGGGCGAGGATTCTGCTGTCCAATTGACCAAGCTCCAATCCGAGATGAGCATGTTGGATGAGAGCCCCATTCAGCACTCTGATACTGCATCGCTACATCATCTCCTCCTCGAGGTTAATGCTGTCTCCGGCAACTCCCCAGGTCCAGTCACTCTCGCCGTGCATCTCTGCTCCCAAACCGATGGTGGCGCCCCTAAGCCCCTGTCGGAGACATACTTGCTAGAGATCCCCTCCCCCGAGTCCTTCGCCAGCATGGGCCAAAGCAGCAAGTTGAAGACTCTCTTCACTGATTTATGCGCCACAGACATTGGAGATGGCTCGGCCAACGGTCCGAAACTATATCTCGTCGTTGAGGTGCGTGTGCCGGAGACGCCGGCAGTAGGCGCCCCTCTCCAGTCCAGACCCTCAATCTCCCGAGGTAGTTCCTCGGCTGCGAAATCGCCAACTTCTGCTGGGCAGCCGGGCAAGAACAGCCTTAGAACTCGCCGCAGTATGATCTGGAGCACGAAACCACGGGGCCTTCAGAGCGCCGAGCCAGGGAAGGAAAGCTCTGCGGGGCCGCCCCAATCTTCGGAGAGTTCTTCCAGTACTAAAGACCGAGCCGATACGCAATCGTCAAAGTCATCTACGACGCTGCGCACTCTCGGGGTCGGTCTGCTGGAAGTATCGCAGATCCTTCGGCAAGAGAAAGACGCCGAGCAGATTGTCAACATCTGGTCTCCGTCGTCGTGGCTTGAAGAGGGCGAGGGCCATGTTGACGGGTTTGACGGGTTGGTACGCACGCTGCTCCCAAGCCCCAGCGGGAAATACGTGAGGTCTGAGCGCGCGGCTCGCATACATTTGCACATGTATCCATTCGTGGACTCGGATTCCGACGCCCTGGTTCGAAAGAACCCAACCATTATGCACAACGTGATCCAAACGAAGCGGATCGGCTTCTCTCAAGCGCCATCGAAACCCCGGTCCGACATTTATGTGACCATTTCCCACGCTACCTTTCCCCCCGAAGCTCTTTTGTCACATCCTCAGGCGGGCCAGCTCCCGGTGCCAACGACTACGGGGCTTCGCAACCTGCAATTGACGCTCGAGGTGCGAGCGGCCTCGGGATCCCGCGTTGAGAAATGCATTTTTCCGTCGTCCAACAACTTAGCACACACCGCATGGCGGACTACGATTACGGAACGGGGCACGCCCTGGAACCAGACGATCCGTCTGAACGTGCCCACGGAGGACATACCAGGGGCTCATTTGATCATGAGCATTGCGGATGCTCCCGAGTTTCCTTTCGCCCTCGCATGGATGCCATTGTGGGAAAACCAGGCGTTCATCCGCGACGGTCCTCATTCTCTGCTGCTGCATGCGTACGACAAGCACACGTCCAGCATCGAGAACGGCAAGGGTGCCTACCTGTCCCTCCCATGGAGCTCACTCGGCAAGAACGAATCGGCCAAGGATGAAGCGATTACTGGGCCGCTGGCCACCCTGCGCTTGGAGACTTACCTGTGTAGCACTGAATACTCCCAAGACCAGGTAATTTTGAGCTTGCTGCATTGGAAGGACCGACCGGTAGATGAGGTCCTGGATACCTTGAAGAGGGTTCTCTTTGTGCCTGAGATTGAGATCGTCAAGCAGCTGAGCAGCGTGTTTGATGCGCTATTTGGAATCCTGGTGGAGAATGCGGGAAATGAGGAATATGAAGACCTGATATTTAACAATCTTGTGACAGTTCTTGGAATCGTCCATGATCGACGGTTCAACCTTGGCCCGCTTGTTGACCACTATGCGGACAAGCAATTCAATTTTCCCTTCGCTACCCCCTGCCTGATGCGAAGCTATCTCCGTCTCCTTCAGGCTGGTGCCGATGTGCAACAGTCGCGGAGTCTGCGTGCCACATTCAAAGTCGGCAGACATGTCCTCAAGTTCATCATCAATGCCAGGCAGCAGCAAAAGGCCAAGGAGGAAGGCATCGGCATCACTCGCGTCCAGTCCACTTTCAACCGGGACTTGCACACCATCTTCAAATCGCTGGAAGTGCTGATGAGGAATCCGTCACCCGCCATGGTTGGCAGCAAGACGCTTGTCGTGCAGCATTTCCACACGTGGCTTCCGGAGCTATCCAAAGTCATTAGCAAAGACGAGATCATCATGATTGCGCTCAGCTTTATGGACTCTTGCAGCGACGTCAAAGGTCTTCTGGTGCTGTACAAGTTAGTCCTGATCCAGCACTACACGCAGCTGGAGATATTCGAGTCTGGATCAGAAAGACGGACTTTGATCTCCAGTTGCATTGGCTGGCTGGCACCGTACTGGGGAGCCACCGGATCCATCACCGACCAATATCGCGATCAGGTTCGGTTGAGCTGTGCGATCGTGGCACAGCTTCTGAAGCAGCCAGATCCGTTGTTGTACGGTTTCATGCCACAGATCGTCTCATCATACTATTCAATCATACCGGATGGCGTTGAGGAGACCAGCTATTTGTCTCTACTCTTCAGCAAGTCGTTCCCGTTCCAGGTCAAGGCCTCAAAAACCAGCCAGAAATTCGATGAGGCGCTGGTCGAATTGTCGGCGATTATGGCTGCCACAGCAACGATCCCCAAGCCGAAGAAGCCGTCGCTCAAGGGTCTGGAACTTGCTACATTTATTTCCCAGGCATTGGAGGTTCACAATTCGATTTTGAACTGCGAAGCGTACCCTGAGAGTTGGTTCAGTGTGCATGTGTACAATCACCGAGCTACCGTAAAGAGTCTGGAATACCTCGCTACGCTACTGACCAGCAAGTTTTTGCCCGCGCCGGATGATGCCGAGAGCTTTGATACGAGGTTGTGGGAGAGCTTCTTCATGACTTTGCTCAAGGTTGTGTCCAGTGATGCACTGGCCTTGGAAACATTCCCCGAGCAGAAACGAAGGGCCGTCTGGAAGATCGCAGGCGACGTTCGTGAGCAGGGAGCAGAGCTGCTGCGCTCCAGCTGGGAGGCCATCGGCTGGGAAACGACAGATGAGGACCGGGAACGGTATGGGCTGCGCAAGCTCGGCGGCTACCAGGTTCAATATGTGCCCGGCCTCGTGGCGCCTATCATCGGGCTCTGCCTCAGTGTACACGAGGGATTACGGCATGTCGCGGTGGAAATCTTACGGACCATGATTCTGAGCGAATGGGGTCTGAACCAAGAGCTTTCCATCGTCGAAACCGAAATCATATCCAGCCTGGACCATCTCTTCAAAACAAAGAAGATGAACGAAAGCATTATCCAGAAGCTGTTCGTCAGTGAACTCCTCGAATACTTTGAGGGCTGCGCTGCCTTTGACGAGGACCTCTCCGATGCCGTCAAAGGTCTCATCGCGACCGTCGACGAACTTTTGGATCTGTTTGTCGCATCACAGAGCGGGTCGATGGCCGAAAGTATGCATACATTGAGGTTGATGGAGTATATGAAGGATATGGGCCGGGAAGACATCTTCATTCGCTATGTGCATGAATTAGCGGACGTACAGGCGGCGGTGGGCAACTTCACCGAAGCCGGTCTTGCCCTCCAGTTCCACGCGGATCTCTACGATTGGGACCCGAGGCGAACAGTTCCCGAGGTGCTTGACCCTCCGTTCCCCGAGCAGACGTCGTTCGACCGCAAGGAATCGCTGTACTTTGCCATCATCCAGCATTTCGAGGATGCCAGGGCCTGGGCCCATGCGCTTGTCTGCTACAAAGAGCTTGCGGAGCAGTATGAACATACAGTGATGGATTTTGCTAAGCTTTCGCGCGCGCAAAGCTCGATGGCCAAGATCCATGAATCCATTGCCAAGGAGGAGAAGCAGTTCCCTCGCTATTTCCGTGTGGTCTACAAGGGGCTCGGGTTCCCACCTACCTTGAGGGCCAAGCAGTTCATCTTCGAGGGCGCACCAAATGAAAGAATGGCTAGCTTTGTTGATCGAATGCAGAGAGAGCATCCTGCCGCGCAGATAGTCTCTTCTGGCGAGGTGCAAGACTACGAAGGTCAATTCTTGCAGATCACCTCTGTCAGCGCGCACCGGGACATGACGCATCCGGTCTTCCAACGGTCGAAAATTCCACAGGCCGTCAGGGATCATCTTCTGATCTCCGAACCTTCTCAGTTCTCTTCGACGTTGAAGAGACACGTCCGCGGCACGGAAGTGCGGGAGCAATGGGTGGAAAAGACGATCTTTACGACCGCCGAGCCGTTCCCGAACATTCTCCGCAGGAGTGAGATTGTCGCTGTGGAGGAGGTTGCGCTGTCCCCGCTGCAGACGGCGGTCGAGCGAACGTGGCGAAAGACGCAGGAACTGTTGTTGCTCGAGCGACGAGCTGCCTCGGGCGAGGATCAGGGCCTGTCCAGTCTGACGGAGGCGCTGCAGCAGCTGCTTGACCTCAACTCTTCTTCGGCCAGTTGCGTGGCCCTCTATCGTCAATTTCTCGCGGAAGCTGACGAGGACGACACTGAAAAGGTCGAGGAGTCGGCCAACCCGATGAAGAATGCTCTGGCCGTAGCTCTCATCGACCACGCCTTGGCCATTAAACATGCTCTTGCGTTGTATGCCCGTCCGGCGCATCAGGCCACGCAAGCCGAACTCATGCGCCAATTCGAGGAAGCCTTTGCCCCGGAACTCGCCTCTCTCAGTCCCGTGGCGGCCGAGAGCCCGGCAACCCAACGCCAGTCTCCGGTCCCCGCAGAAAGCCGGCAAAAGCAGTCGCAGTCGCGCTCTATCAGTCCGCGCCACCACGTGCGCAAGCCTTCGGAGAAACCGTCCGTCAGCCAACGGATCAGCATTATGAACCCTTTCAAGCGAGCGAACCACGCACCGAACGGGTCAGTGGCCACAGTGATTGACATGAAGGCGGAGGAAAAAGACCATGACGACGATACTGCCACGATCCACAGTCGAACCACCGCTCAGTCCGGGACGACTCATACGAAACGCCGGAGCTTTTTCGGGGAGATGGTCCACAAGCACGGCCCATCCATTGCCGCCTCTACGGAGGACGTACAAGAACAGCTATCGAGAAGCGGTTCTCGCTCGCAGGATAACCGCAGTCGAAGCGGGTCCCAACACCACGGGCCGTCTGGAGACGATTCTACCACCAACATCAAAGGGGGCGGAGTGGTCAGAGCCACTTCTGTCAGAGACAACCACTCGGTACGGTCTGCCGATCGCAGTCAGGTCGGATCGCCCGGCGGCCATTCATATAGCCAGTCTCACAGCGGAGGCGTCCGCGACTCTGTGATGAAGAGGTTGAGCCTCTTCAAGGGAGTGGGTCGCAAGACCAGTCGTCTGGAGATCCGACTCGAGACGAACGGCGTTCTTCATGAAGAATAATCAATCCTTATCATAATGTCTGGACATTACTCCTTTCTTTTTCGTCTGTCAGTTATATGCATCTGCACACGAGCAGGCAATATGCATTGAGCGTTACTTTTACGCAGCTGTGATCATTCTTTCTACCTTTTCTACGTGGATATACTTGTTTTCGTCTTTTTTGTCATGATTGATACCTTCCCTAGATACCTCTGCAATTATAGCAAAATATAATGGACTGTCTTGGCTGCTTTAGAAACAACTATAGCCGTATATATACTTGGGTCAGGAAGCAACCGGTAAATCCAAATCCACCACCCACGGCGCATTCACAGCCCTATACCTTTCATTTAGCACACTGGCATTCACAAACAGCGTCTCCTCCCCAAACCGCAGCGGCCGCCCCGAGTCAGCGCTAACATCCACATACGCCCCTCGCTCCTCACGTACCCTATCCTCATCACACACCACCTTCGTCCCTCCCAACGTCATATCCGCTCCCCACTCCCCTCGCAGCGCACCATACCCCTCATGAATATGCCCAAAGACATGCACCCGCGGCCTTGCCCGCTTCACAGCAGCAAACAACCCTTCGCAGCCTACACTCCCGCCGTTCACGACCGTATCAAGCACCCCCGCCGGCGGACCATGCGTGATCATGATATCCACAGAAGGGAAGTCGGGGACTACGCTCGCGCCTGCTACTGCAGCATCTGCTCCCTCCGGGAGGGGATTAAATCTATCCCTGCCCCGGGGATACGCAAACGCCCACCCACAAAACTCCGGCGTGTACGGCGACGCAAACACCCTCACCTTCGCCCCTGTACTCAGAGTAAAACAATACAGTCCTTCATCCAAGTAGCGTATCCCTGCGTCGTAAGCTTCAGGGCCGCAATACAGCTGCTTTATGGCTGCGGGGTCCTCGCGTCCGGACCGGGTCTTGAAACTTGTCGCCGGGAGAGCGGCGTAGTATTCCTCGTCGAGAGTGATGTCGTGGTTGCCGGCGATGATGAGTTTGAGTTCTGCTGGGTGGGCTTTGAGGACCGCCAGGGCGGTGGTGTGTTCTTTGTAGCTGCCGATGGTTGTGAGGTCGCCAGAGTGGATGAGGATGTGCGCTATTGGGAGGGGGTGCCGGTAGGGGTGCGGGGTGGGAGGGGGGTAAGGGGGTGTGTTGTGGGTGTCTGATATCAGAAGGAGGCGGGTTTTTATTGTTTTATTGTCCATTTTGTTTTCCATGAACTATAGTCGGTGGATAGTTGAGGAGGGTGTAGATGTGTTGTAGTTGGAGAGTGAAGATGGGTTGTTGAGTTGTAGTTCAAAGGTTGCATGGGCAGAGTCATTCTGGTTGCCTGGTGGTGTACGTCAGATGGAAAAGTTCTACTGGACTAACCATTAAACTATTGAACAACGTAAGGATCATCCCATTGATTGACAGCTCAGAGCTCTACAGACATTGCATATGCCGATGCCCAGATCATGATATTTTCTGGAAAACATTGCTGAAACTCCGAAACCACCCTTTTACACGACACGCAAGCGCAATACCCCAAATAAATTTTTCTTTTTACTTGCGGATAGCACGCTGGTAGAAAGCCAGCTCGTCACCCTCCAGGATGTAACCGTCGACACGACCGCTCTGGCCGGGACGGGAGGCGATGACGGCGTACAGACGACCAGACTCGAACTGCTTCTCGATGGCGGATTCGACCTTGCCGTGGTCGGCGAAGCGAGCAGCCTGCTTCTTCACGACGCTGTTGCTCTTCTTCTCGGTGGTGGTCTCGGCGGTCTTCTGCTGGCGTCTCCGGCCGATGGGCTGGCCGTAGTGAGCCTCGTACCATTGTCTGAAGGGAGCGGCATCAATCTGAACGACGGCGGACTTGGTCAGGGTGTTGGTGCGGACCAGTTCGTTGTTGGAGGGGTGGTAGGCCACAACGATGACACGGGTCTTGCGGGAAATGCCCTCGGAACCCCACGAGAAGTTGCCCGACTCGAGACGGAGGGCACGGAACTTGCGGTTACCACCACGGGTGCGGACAAGGTGGATTCTCTTAGCACCGATACGGGTGTTGGCGGGCTGGCGACCCTTCTCGAACGCCCTGCAGATCGTCAGATTGAGTTGTGCAAAGCATGTCAAAAGGATGACTGTGGTCATACCTCTTCTTGCGGTAGGTGGCCCTCTTCGCACCGGTGGCCGAACGCTTGTGGCGGGAGTCGCGTGAGATACCCATGTTTGCGGTTGATGTAGGGAACTATCGCAAATCCAGTCAGCCAGGCAACTCGGGTCTCCTGCGTCTGCCTTCAATTTCTTCCGTTCGTAGAAGTCCAAGTCGTGATATCAAGTGCTCGCAAGAGTCTTCAAACCAAACAATGTCGAACCAACAGTCGTAAACCAGCAGTCGTCAACCAAGTAGACGAATTATTCTTCGAAGGAAAGCCGAATTGCGCTGTCTTGATGTATCGTTGTCTTCTGTTGCCTTTTCCGACTCAAATTTGACCGAATCGCCAACGAACTGTCACGAACACCGACGACCAACCTCTCGAAAGTCGGAAGAAATTGAAAAGACAGAATGCAGACAAGCAACAGGTTGAAACTCACCTCTAACTCTGCAGCCCTTCACCAGGAACGCAGCGGGCAAGGGTCGTTGGGTTGTCGTGGAGTTGATGTTGCTGGTCGTCGACGCTCGGGAATTTCGCAGTGTGGCTCACTGGCTCTTGGCTCGCTTGTCGATTCTTGCCCTACCCCAAAGTGCGCGCTAGCCTAAATGGGGTTGACACGTGACTACCACTAGGACTCCACTAGAATAACATTGGATAATTCCAACTCTAGGGAAAGATGAAATTATGATCGAGCATACCTCTCTAAGCTAAACTAGATAGATACTCTGTCAATCAATCCCTCCGCTCCCTCTTCATCCGCTCCTCCCTCACCATCTCATCAAACCGCCGCCACACCGGAAACCCCTCCACAAAATTCGACACAATCCACGCAAACCACAACCCAGACGCAACCCGCACCCCGTGCGGCCTCAACCTCTTAACCGCCAACAGCGTCGCCTCCACCAAATGCGCGCCTAGCAATAACCCAACCACCACCGGCGCAACATCGTAGCAGAAGCGCGTAAGCACCGGATACCGGTCCAAGCCCACCATCTCGTAGAACACACTCCCCGGCAGGAAATTGCTCCGCCGACCAAACACCACCAGCGTAGCGACCACCAGGACTAGCGAGACGATCTGGAGTCCGTGAGGGGGGTGGTACTCGCGGATGGTAATGTCGGAGAGGCCGAGGCGCTGCAGGGAGTCCTTGTGCATGGCGACGACGCGGGCGCGGGCTTCGGCAAAGGAGGCCATGGGTGGGTTGATGGGGACGCTGTAGCGGGTTCCTTTCGCGGTGATCAGGAGGTCGGAGAGGGAGATGTCCTGGAGAATGGCGGGTTGGGCAAAGTGGGCGGAGACGTCGCAGTAGGCGCGTAGGTAGAGAGAGAGCGAGTCTGCATGGTTGGTGTTCATGTGCTTGATGATGAAGGACTTGGTGGGTGCAGGTGCATCGGTTGCCATTTCGTCTCTCGTCTGAGGCTTATTGCTTGAATTTGTTCAGCGGATGAGGTGTCGAGTGTTGATGGTTGACTCCTTATCTAGTAGACTCTAGAGATGATCAGCGACCTACCTCGGCAGATTGACTGCGTTTGTTGATGCATGTGTAGCACTTACCCAGGTCAGGTTTGAG
Source organism: Aspergillus lentulus (assembly GCF_010724455.1). The sequence goes on along the minus strand of NW_022983881.1, from coordinate 347,484 downwards.
ATTTGCACGGTTGCACCATTACAGACCCTAAAGAGTCGGTTTGCAATAGACCTGTGGTCAATTGACGTTGACAACTGTCGCATGATGCGATCCCAATATATATCACGTGAGCGATGGGCGTTGACATATATTTAAGACTCAAACCATAGTACAACTTCGAGTGTAAGCATTCAATTTGTCGAGATCTCATTTGTGACATTCGAGCTGATGAGGCAATCATTACATTTATAGACAGGGGATTATTGATTTCAATTGTCGCTAGTCCTACGTCCAGTACTTGGCAAGGACTACTCTGGAAGACATTGACATCCCGGTATATACTTTATTGAATTGACGCATACGCTAAGATATCATAAACATTCATAGTGACACCAGTTCAACACAAAGGATCACGCTGAGTATTAAAAGGGTAACCAGACTCTATTGACAACATGACAAAGTAAAGCTATTCAATCGTGACGGATCATCATGGCTCGTGAGGATGACAGGGCAGTATGGCTGCCAGGCAAGAATAATTACGCACTGCATCGAGCGTCAACTCCTGTTCGAATTGAGCGAATGAATGGAATATCAGGGGGCAACAGGGGAACATACATCAAAGCCAGCGTCAGATCACCATGGATATGAGCCTTGAGCTCGACCTCGATCTCGAGATTCAGCTCCAGCTTGAGCTTCATGCCTTCTTCGTCGTCCAGACTCGACCCCTGCTTCTCTTGTGGTATCACGTTCATCGACCCGTTCTGGGAGAGGGATTGGTTGCCGCCGGCGGGTTGGTATGGCTGCATTGCCTTGCCGGAGGCGACTTGGTTATCGTAGTCTTCATCGTCGTCATCATACTCATCAGAATAAAAGTCATCTTCGTCGGAGTAGTCCTCGTCATCTGCTTCTTCTACGGCGTCTGGTTGTCTGCTTCGTTGTTGTTGTTGTTGGCGCTGACGACGTTTCGCCTGAGCCTTGGGATCCTCTGCTTCTGCTTCATCGCCGGAGACCTCGTAGTCGTCAGTTTCGTAGTCTTCATCGGAGTAATCGTCTGAGTAGTCATCCGAGTTATCGTCTTGCTGGAGGGTTGGCTGCTTTTGCTGCTCTTTCGTTTTCTCTGCGGTGGCCATTTTGTATATTTTCAAGGCAGGAGAGGTATATAGTTACTGTCAAGTATATAGTCACAATCAAGACTGTCAAGGTGGGAACAGAATGGAAAGCAGAATAGAATGACTTAGTCAACAGTTAAAAGGAAGAAGAAAAGTAGTATGTTACTCGAGAATAAACCAGTCTACGCATAGACAAGTCTACACCACGCATCGTCATCATCAACAGGATAAGCAGTGATACTTGATCGGAGCCGAGAAGCCACCTACGCGATGGAGGCGGGTCCCTGGACGTGCCGTGCATGACGTTACGGCATCATTATCCTGTCGGTTTCATAATATAATTGGATACTACCGACTCAGAATAATTATGACTAACTGGTATCTAGGTAATAATTACTTTAGTATGATATGAGACGGGATCCGCCCATGCCTTCTGTATAATCAAGGGACTCCGCTTGTATCGATGTATCCATGGACCAGAAAAAGGTCAGACTTGCTATGACAGCAGAAGAATTTTCGCGTGCTCGGTACCATTCGATTTGTTCTGTGGTACAAAGTATTATCATCCGAATATCCACGGCTGAGTCTGCCGTCAATTTCCCTCTACAGTAACAGAGGGATACTAGGACACGTACTCGAGTAACAACAGCAATGTAGTCTGACGTCGAGTGGCGTCATTATACGCTTCATATATCCGTTTTATCCTCTCTCCTATAATAATAGCACCAAGTGGAGCAGCCAACCACACTATCTCGTGCCAAAATTCTCCGAGCGTCTCGCTATTGATTCGCTTGACTTTATCCATCCTGACATCTGGCGCTACTCCAGACACTATGACTAGCTTGGACTTGGACTGGAGTAAACTAGTACGTACGTTGTACAGCCCTGCATCTAGACGTCATACTGAACAATCTCTTGTTTAAGCTCTGTATCCATATGGGGTGTATGTGTGTAATGGATGATGGGTATCCAATCTATCTCAGTCCAAGATGACGCCGAACCAGTCTCTCTACCTGTCATGTCCAGCAACTGACGTACGAGGCGGACTGCCCAGTTTCCCTCCACCCCTACTCTGTCCCAATCATCTCATCCATATAAACGACCCCCGGACCAAGACAAGACCAAGAGTATAAACACTGTCATCCCCTCCATCTTCCCATCATTCTAGTCTTTTTTTCTTTCTTCCACCATGTCCGATCAGGAAAACAACAGTCGTCCTTCTAGTCCGACCCGCAACCCAACCCAGACAGAAGACGGTGCCCCTCCCACACCTAAGACAGATACCCAGACACCCACCAAGAAGCCTCCCAAGCTCGGCAAGAAGAAGCAGCAGCAGCAGCAGCAGCAGCAGCAGCAGCAGCAGCAGGAGTCGAAGCCTGAGCCTGAACCTGAACCAGCACAAGAACAAGAACAAGAACAACAAGAAGAAAACAAAGAGGATCCTCCAGACAACACCAAGGAAGACCCTCAACCTCAAGAAGATACCAACAACGCCAACGCCAACGGCGAAGCCACAGAACAAGACCAAGAGCAAGAACAAGAACAACCACAACAACAACAAGAACAACCCCGCCCCCGCAGGAGAAAACCTCAACCTCAACGCTACCGCCCCGACTCAGACACAGAAAGCATCCCCCGCCCCGAAATGGACAACAACAACGCCGCCATGGAGAAGCCCCGCCGCCGCCGCCAGCGTCCCCAGATGCAGCAGCAACAGCAGCAACAAGACGGCGGCCCACTTGGCGGCCTCGGCGGCGTGAACCAGGTCGGCGATCTCGTGCAGAACACCGCAGGCAACGCACTGAACGGAGTGACGGGGTCAGCGGGCAAGGCTGTCGGCGGGCTGCTGGGTGGAAACAAAGAGGAGAAAGAGGATGGGCGAGACGAGCAGTTGCGGCTAAGGCTGGATCTGAATCTGGATATTGAGGTGCAGCTCAAGGCGAAGATTCATGGTGATTTGACGTTGGGATTATTGTATGTCTCCTTCCCTTTTCCTTTGCCCCATGACATGAGGAGTGTGGGTGCTAACATGTGTCTAGGAACTGATTTCTTCGCGTCTTCTTCGTTTCCTCTGGTTTGTTGCTGATGCAAAACTAGACTGTTATGTTATGATGGTATCATGTCGTCTTGATTTGACTTGATTGATTGCTTCGCTGGAGCTGTTGTGCTTCTATCCTATTTATATATTCAGCTGCGTAGTAGCTTAGCTTCTATACCACATGGCACTCATGACTAATGACATTACATGACCATTGACTATCCAAGAAGCAACTTCCAATGTGAATACTCTTAAGTAATCTGGTAATCTGTATACATACCATCTAAGACTCCCTACAACCCCGCAATATACATCAATCCATACCCAATCGTCACAATCACCGCCCACGACATCAAACTGGCCGGGATACCGCGAGTAAGGAAATGCCGCACGTGGAGGTACCGTTGACCCGTCTGTGGGACCTCGGTCATAATAGCAGCTGTACATGTTAGCTAACATTATCAACTGGAGGGGAGGGTTAGAAGGGCGTACTCATGTTGGGAAACCCGCTGGTGGGCAACGCCATGGCCACCGAGCACATCAATGCACTCGCCATCACCAGCAAGTTCGGATGCGGGTCGTCCATGCCCACGCCAATCTGGCGCACCAGAGGTAGCATGATCAGCGCCGCAACCGTATGCGAGATAAACGTCGCCATGACCAGGATCAGCGCCGTAAACACGAGCAGAACCCCGTACAGACTGAAGTGGTCGACGCGAACCGTGATCGCCTTGGCGATCGTGTGCAGCAGCCCGGACGAGGTCACCGCTTTGCCGAGACACAGACCTCCTGCAGCTAAGATGATGATCGTCCACAAGAAGTTGTTAAAGTCCTCCTTGTTCAGGATCCCCGTTCCAAAGAACAGCACCATCGGGATGATGGCGATCACGCCCATGTCGCCAAAGACGTGCTCGAGCTGATGGCTGGCACACCACAGCCCAATGGTAGACAGCGTCACAATCGTGACAAAGTACTGCACTCCCGAGAATCGGTCCTTGACCGGTCGGATCGGCACAATGGTCGTGCCCCGGCCGGGTTTGAACGTCGCCAGCAAGAGGAGCCATATCAAAAGGATCGAAATGATGCACACGGGCAGCGCGACAAAGAACCAGGTCCCCCAGCTGATACTCGGGTACATATTCTGCAGCGCGATGATATTTTGTGGCGACGCAATCGGCGACGCGGCGCCTCCGACATTGGCAGCCAGCGCAATACCCAGCACAAGGGCCTTGGCAAAGTTGGAATCAGGAGGAAGATTACGCAGTAGAGGCTGAGAGGTTAGCACCTATCAAAAAAAATCCTCCAAAAAGGGGCATACCTGAATAATGGAGTAGCAAAGAACAGGCGAGGCCACATTGCTAATCCACATACTAAGGAACATGCTCACAAACATGCTCGTCAGCAGAACAACTTTGGGATTGGATCCGGCTCTGCTCAGCACAAACATGGCCATCCGACGTGCAATGTCGTACTTGGACAACGCAGCGGCAATGGTGAATCCTCCCAGCAGGAGCATGATCACAGGCGTCCACATCGCGCTGAAAGCCGCGCTCGTGGCGTCCTTTGGTCCCAGACGGTGATAAGGCTTCTCCGTGGACTTCATAATGCGCAACATGACGACAAGGAAGGGTATCAAAAGGGACGTCACAAAGAGGGGAATGACCTCCGTGGCCCACAACAGACTGACAAACACAAGCATGGCCAGGCAGTTCTGCTGCTCCGGTTTATCCATGATCGGAGCATAGAGCAAGATGATAAAGACTGTCAGAATGACAATCAGCGTCCCGAAACTCAAGCTGCACAGCCACTCGGGCACGCTACAGCGACCAAACGGCGTCTTGATCTCTTTGGCTGCAGCCTCCTGCTCATCGCCCTGTCGTCGTGCGGCGGCCGGGTCTTCATCCATTCCCAGCAGTGTCCGGCGAATACCAACATTCGCGGCCTGTGCCTTGCGCTCAATGCCAATCATCTCTCGCCAGACTGTATTCCGCTCCCAGACAACGTGCTCTCTCAGGTGCAGTCGCAGCTCCCGTTGGGCCAGGGGTAGATCACCGCCCGTAATCACGTCCGCGTAGAGCTGCTCGATTCGGGCGATCACGTCCTCGATCTTCTTCATGGTCGAATCCGTAAACGGATACGCTGGGGAAACGGTGGAGCTCATGTACTCGCGCCGCAAATTGCAGTCGAGGATCTTGTCAAACTTCTTCAAAGCCTTGGAGAAACCGGTCTTGTTCAGCTGGATGTACGACTTGAGGCCGCACAGCGAGACATAGACATTCACGGCCCGCTGCTTCAGCGACAAGCCCTCGTTGTACAGGTCCAAAAACCGCGAATCCCTGCTATGCTCATCATGCCCACCGCTCCCTCGTCGAACAAACCCCAGAATCCTCGAGTCAGCCATGAATCTCGAATCGCTCAGGTCCGACCGCGACCGACCCGCCAACGGCACCACTCTCTGCCCGGCCGGCGGCTGATGCTCGTCATCGCTATCCGCTCCATCGTCGTCATCTTCTGTCTCCTCCGACGGGAAATCGCGGTACGAGCCGCTCGTGCGCGGGCGCGAGTGAGAGCTAGAACTCATCCTCCGCGATTTGATCATAGCGTCACTCATGGGGTCAACGTCCGCCCCGTCCGCCTTGGACGAATACTCCTCCGCATCATGGACAACATCCTCCACCTCCTTCAGTATCTCCGACTCCTTGACCTCGTAGAAGCTACATATCTTGTCCAGCTCCGCGTTCAGCGCCCGCCGGAACACCGCCTCGGGCGTAGGTGTCTCGCTTAACAGCGGTGCGGACTCGACGTCCGACTGTGCCTGTCCGCTCGCTTTCCGAGCATGCTGCTCGAGCGAATATATCCTAGAAGCATTATTAGCAAGTCCACAGGCCAAAAAGAAAATGGAATGAAATCTCACAATTTCTTCAAATTACTATACGCAATGTAATAAGCACTCCAATCCGGCACCGCGTTGAACTGAATACTATGCGAGAACTTCATCTTTGCTGTCCTTTGTCCCGCCGCACTTTCTTTTGAAGTTTGTCGACGCCGGAGAGCCTCTACCCAAAACCGGAGCCTGAGGTTGCTCGCTCTGTAGTCCTGACCGCTCTTTTCACCCGGTTGCGAATACTTCTCTGTCTGTACCTGTTCGTGCGAGTCGGACTCGATGGAAACAAAATGGCTGGAGCTAGTGCGTTCGCGTGTTACAAGCGGGTAGCGACTGCGGGTGTGCAAGTCTTTAAGCTCGAAGCTTTGATCGTGGCCGTCGTGTTCGTGTTTGTAGGCACCAGTCGCAGATGCGATGCGTGCCACGGTGCGCCCAACAGCATTCGACGACACGGTTTCGACTGGCAGAGAATCTTGGGAGGAAAAAGGAACGAGACCGAAGTTGGGACTAGGCCTCTTGATAATGGGTCGTTAGTGGTAGGTGAGCTGGAGCTGGAGCTGGGGCTGCGGCGTTTGGGCTGGGTCGGGTCCCCGCAACACTGCTGTGCGGGTGATATGAGTGGTTGACAAACCGGCGCGGAGGGGTTGAAGGATTAGGGCTTTGGTGTCCGTATGTGGTGTACGAGCATCACTTTGATTGTAATGATGAGAATGGTCAGATGAAGATATTGTGAGGATAATCCTGGTCGATAGTACATAGAATAATGACTACGTTTAGGCTGCCAGGGTGCCTTGCAGCAGACTCAAAAGTTGCCTGATCGGGGATAGCGAGGATTTAGTCATCCGCAGTCGAGATGAAGCAAACGATAATTTACAATTGCTGATAGCCTAAAATACAATGCATGAATGAATAGATATCACTATTTACCTGCGCTGAGTGACCAGACCAAGATTCGAACGACCCGCGATACCAAGCTTGTGCACCGCTTCCCTCCGATCCCACACGCCACTACGACCTTCCGCAACAGCGACCAGCTCGTGAGCGACTCGCTGAGCGAAACTGCTGTCCCGGCGCTTATCAGATGCATCAATGATCCATCGGATAGCCGTTCGCCGCCGCTGTCTCTGCATCAGAGGAACCGGGATCTGCACGGCGGCACCACCACCGGCAATACCCTTCTGCTGACGGATTTTGATCAGAGGTGCGACCGAGTCCACGATCAACGAGAGGTAGAGGACGGGGTTCAGAGGTAGTTGAGGGCCAGGAGGACCAGGGAGGAGTGGCCGCTTCGGGTGCGGTTGGGGGGGAGGGGCAGTTCGAAGGTGGTCAAGAATGAAGGACATGTTCTGGGAGACCAACTAGATTAGCACCGGCCACCTGCCAAGTTTCTAGCGATGTACACACCTTCTGGGCCTTGCTCAACTTCCCATCCCGCATAAGCAATTTCGTAAACTGCTCCAGCAACGGGTCATATCTCTCGCGGAAATTCTCCGTCTTGGGGAGACTCTCTGGCGCCGGAAACTTCAAGCCGGGGTGCAGCTCCGCGACGTCCTGGTTCACCTGGTTGATCATATTGGCGACAACGGCCACCGAAGGATCGGGCAGATCCTGACCCTGTAGGTCGGGCTGGTAGCGGCGTGTGAAGGTCGAGAAGGACCGGTTGCCAGACGATCGCTTCAGCTGGTCTTGCATGACCTTGGGCATGTGCTTCAGGGCATCTTTATCGCGCTGCAGGATCTATCCGACAGCAAAATTAGCACCGCGACGAAACAGTATCGATAGAAAGGAAGAAGTCTACCTCAGCGACGGGAGTCCCCTGCTCCAACTCCGGGCTCGCAGCAGCCTCATATTTCCCACACCCACCGTGCAGGATCTTGTCCATCTGCGCGGCCTCCTCGCTGACATGGGGCAACGGATCCTCCGTAGGTCCCTTTACCCCCTCCAATTCGTCCTTCTTCTCTGATTTCGATGAGTTCCATCGTCTCTGTGCTTGAACGGTCGATGCGGCATGAGGCCGGTTGATGCTGAAACGCGAGCTGACCGCGGATGAGGTGGATGGACGAAAGCCAGGCAAGGCCTTGCCCACTGTGAAAAGATTGATACGAGGCGGCATGTTGATTCTCCTCGATGCCTGAAATCGACAGACCGGATTTCGAGGGAGAGATGTTCAATTGCCCTCCTCCGTCCTTGGCTTCGTCGGAGCCGCGAAGAACGATTTTCCTCTCCACCTTTGCTTAGTCATCTATACCAAGACTCCCCATTCCAGCATGAAGTCATTCATTATTGTTTTAGATATGGCCAACAAGTTCTACAAGAGAGTTTGCGGCCAGTTGTGGCTAGAATACGGTTTACGATGTAGCGGTTTACATAAAAACGGTGGCACCCAGGCCAGCCCAGTCGTTTTGTCATCCAAAGTACACCACATTAGGAGAACATCGAACATCAAATTAAGAAAATACAAGATACAGGGTAGTCAGAACCCACTATTGTTCGTCTGTACAGCAAATACAGAACCACCGACCAGCAGTATTTACCCAGTTAGTTTGCAAAAGCAAAAGGAGTAGCTTGGCACAAAGTCAGAGAGCGCGAGGCTCAACCCAAGGACATCAATACTGATTCCTGGTCTGAAAGCTTGGCAAAGTGACTGGTCGCTCAATTGGCAATAAGAGCATCGCCAGTAGGATCATCTGGGTAGACGTAGAACGCTAGCGCTAGGATCAGATACCTATAGCGCGGAAAGTTAGAAACTGGCCCATAGATCGATATGAGAGCGGACAACTTACATTCCCAAGCAAAGCCCACCCTCGAGATAATTCGACTTGCCATCTTGGATGAGGAAGGTCACAACCAAGCTGGAGATGAAGAAGGCGACAGTTTCAAAGATGTGGAAGTTGAGAGTCATCTCAACGTTTAGGATCCAGCCCATGATGACAAGGAACGGTGTCACGAACAATGCGATCTGCAAGCTACTGCCGACGGCTACGCCGATAGCCAGATCCATCTTTCCTTTCCATGCGACGACGACGGCGGTGACATGCTCCGCAGCATTTCCAACAATGGGAATCAAGACAAGACCGATGAAGGTCCGGCTCATGCCGGTCTTCTCCACAATGCTGTCGATGCTTCCAACCAGGTAGTCGGCACAGACGGCAACAAGAATCGTGACAACAACCAGAGCAATGGTAGCGGCCAATGGGTTCAAAATATGATGCTCCTCCTCTTCTTCATGGTGCGCCTGATTCTCTGTATCGGGTCCGAGTCCGTCTTGAACCTCCTCAAACAGCTGTGTATGCGTCTTGAGCTGGAAGTACAGGTACATGACGTATAAAACCAGGAGAATGATGGCGGTACCGTGCGAAAGAATCAGGATATTATTATCCGTCGTAGCTTTGGAGTGGGATGGTGACAGAGAGGCGTAGAGGGTGGCCGGAATGATCAACGAAGCAGAGGCAACCGTCATCATGGACGACATGGTGGACGCGACAGTAGTGTTGAACGTCTGCTCGGAGTACCGGAGCCCACCAATGAAGAAACAGCATCCGAGCACAAGCAGGATGTTCGACAGGATACTGCCCAGCATGCTTGCCTGGACGACACGGATCTGGTTGCCCTTCAAAGCGATGATGCTGACCTACCATTGTCCTCAAAGTCAGCTACAGTTAAGCACAAAACGACTCGAACGGATAAACCCACAATCAGTTCGACCGCATTCCCGAAAGTGGCATTCATCAGTCCACCCAACGCCTGTCCCATAGTAGCCGCCAGTTCTTCAGTCGCAAAGCTCAGCAGAGACGCCAATGGGATAATCGCCAGGAAGTTCAACGAGAAGACAACCGTGCTGTCCCAGTGAAGCGCACCGGAGATGATACCAAGAGGCACAAACACGAGCAGCACGTTGACGTAGTCCCGCACGAGGGTCTCCCAGGTCAAGTGCATGACCTGCGCTGGGATGTTCAGCCAGCGGGATCCACGTTTGTGGCGCCGATGCTGGCTCATGCCTGAATTGATGCGGGGAATATCATTGATCAGAGCATCCCGCTCACTGGGCTCTCCGACCCCGTTTGGAGAAGAAGAGAAGCCAGTCATACTGCGTTTTCTTGGTCCCCAAGAGTGCCTGCGGAAGGCTGAACGGAAATTCCTCGCTGCTGCTGTATCAGATTCGACAGATCCGATTAGCCAAATTTCTTGTGAGATTCGCCTCACTATTCTCTGCACGGAATGATTGTTCAAGAATTAAAAGAAAGACTGCTTGATAGGCGAAAGAGGACAAGGAGAGACTTGGAAAATGAACAAAGAAATTGATGAAATAGACGAAAGATACTTCGTATGATAAAAGAGGGAAAACGAAGGACTGAAGGATTGAAGGTCACAAGTGGGGAAGTTTAAGAGAGAAAGGAAAAAGTGTAATCCTCCTGCGTAGTAGCAGTAGCAGTAGTGATGGAGACGATGATGAAGGTGTGGCACCTACACATTGGGATCCGACAGTGGCGCGGGAAACGACCAGGGAACGGCGATAGGACCGGAGGGAAAAAGTGGGTTAATCCTGAAATATGTAGGATACTAGACTAGCCGGTCAGTCTAGGATTGATCTGATAGTCGGTCCTTGTCTGGAATCCTGGGACCCGACAAGAGAAAAATTCTGGAACCAGGGTGAAATTGCAAAAGCCAGTTAAGTTAGGTAGTCTTAGCTCTTGGGTGGCAGGAAGGATTGGCGAAACCAAGACAACCGCAGTGGTCTAGTCGCAGAGGGGAATGTCCACGTTTCGCTGAAGAATGAGAGGGATTATTACCTAGATTAATGCTCACGCGGACCAATCGAGATGATCATGGGCTAAAATTCAACTCAGATGTTCTTCTCGATTGGAGACAGGAGGTCAAAGGAAGAGTGCGAAGGAACTAAGTAGATACACTAGAGAGGCACGGGGGAACTGCAAGCAGCCAGCCACGTACGTACCTTGACTACGGATTCGCGGAGGGATGTGGATGTGCGGAGATGCAGGTAGAAGCCTGTCAAAGACGCGAAGGTTGTTTTGTCAGTTGAGCTTTCAATCTGGGGGATGGGATAAAGCAGAGTAACTGCAGTGAGCCGAATCCGCAATGCACAGCCTCAAAGCTGGATGCTTTGATCCTCAAAGGAGCAGGAGTTTAAGGTAAGCTTCGAGCTTACCCTCGAAACAGGACGCGAGGCTATACCTGAAGCTAACAAGTCTCGGCAGGGTACTCAAAGGTCTTGATTGCCCAGATGATGCGCAGGATTGGAAATTGGCGCTGGCAGCAATGCCTCTTTAGAAGACGGAGCTATGTACTAGAGTGGATGGTGTTGATCATCGACTGACCCGGAAACATGGGCCTCAATTGTAGAATTAACAAGAGTATATCAAGTTGATGACTTTCAATCAATATATCAGATAGATACCTCTGTAGATGTATGCAATGATGATGTCGATGATGATGATGAAGTCGGCGCCAAAGTGATGCTTTACAGTGGGGCATCTGCAAAAGCTCCAGCCACTAGCTTAACTCTCATTGCAGTTGGACATCAAGCGATAGACTAGTTATACACTTAAGCGCATTCACTGCATTCTTCTGAGAGACTATCTTAGAGCTTATGTATCCAATACCAATTGTAAAACTCTATGCACACAGAGTAAATCTACCAGACTTATCTCAACATGAAACTACTCCATCCATTCAAGTCAGTCCACCCACGGATCTTCCAAGGGAAAAAGACGCGCCAAGATGCACTGCCACAATTAGACCCACCAGCAATAGTATGTAAGCGATCATAGCGCCTGGACTAGCTGAGTTGTACCACTGTGATATGGAGCAACGTGATAAATCTCATTAATTAAGAATCATAGTAGACTAAACAATCCAGAGATATTTACAACAGACTTGAAAGTTTTTGATTGTACAGTCTACAGAATGTGATGATAATCTCAGTGGGTGCTCAACACGTGTCCTATGATGATGGTCCAGAGGTGTGGTACAGAAGTCATTGTCAGTCCCACATGCTTCATGCCAATCAACATTCAGAATTTGTATGTAACCTCTCACGTGACTGTCAATGACTTTTGCACCACACCTCCGTACCCTGTGCAGACTGTCCTATCTGCACTCCGCAATGCACCCGGAAAATATATCGACATCATGTGGCTTGACAACTCACTCATCCTAAGCGCAGCCTGTTGTTTGCCTACCTATTCTGTAAAGGGATTGCTTATCATGCGCTGTGTTGTGATCTGCAGACCTACGCGACTGCCCCAGATTGGTTCGGTTTACTCGTCCGTCACCACCCTTGCAACCCACTGGATGTTGGCGCTATCAGATGCAGATCCAACGGTGACCTGCTCAGCCACGCCATATGTCTACCAGTCTGTACGGAGTAAGAAGCTCGCGGATACAGAGGCTGACATCCGATTTAGTGCCCAAGCCACTGTAGAACACACCAAGGGTAATCTGACATGTTCAATTACCACATTAGTCTATGAATATCCTCGAACATCCTACTCTCATATAGTCCATAGATACATGTGCGCAGAAAGCGTTCATGCGATCACCAAATAAGTCATAAGATACAACGAATTCCTCCGCAATAAGAATTCAAGCGTATACTCCCTGTAGACTAGTGTCAAGCGACATAAACCGCCGAAGTTGGGGACAAGTTAGGATGGCACAGCACCGAGTCCTACCACGTATCAGCAACCCCCTCGGTATATTCTCAATCGAAAAAACTCACCTGCTGCATAGGCAAGGTACCACGTCCGGCTCGCTCCCCCGTCAATCCAGCTGTAGTCGAAGTTGGGCTGTGTGAAAAAGCTCCACGAAACGGCTGGGTCCACCAGTGCGAGATTGGCGTACAGTACGCCCTTCCACCCGCCTACCACGTTCTCGGCTGGGTCTGGGCTGTTGCTTGCAAACATGGCATCCCATTCTTCCTCCACAAACTTCTTGCTGCGAATAAACGCAGAAAACGGTAGGATGGGCAGCATATGGATCCTGTGGCAAAAGTCAGCAATGCAGGTCTTGATAGCGTCAATGACAATGAAGGGCTCAAAAGTTCATACCCCTGAATATACTCCAGATTGTTGCCAAAGTAAGTAGTATGGTCCACCTTGTTTTCGAACAACTGCAAAAGATTGTCAGTTGGAGACTAACCCCACAAGACATACGGTAACAATGCTTGACTTACTATGCCCGTAACCTTGTTGGCAATGAAGTTCGCCGGCTGGTTCTCGTTGTCGCTCTCCATCAAAAAGTAATTCCGGAGGCTTCGGCGCAGAATGCCCAGCATCAAGTTGCCTCGCGCCTCCATACTAGCATCCCCAATAGTCTTTCCCCACATCTTCAGGGCGTACGCAAACATCGCATCTTCCGACGTCGACTCCTCGTCTTTGCCGTCAAAGGACTCGAAAAGACCCTTTGCCCAAGAATGGCCGTGGAACCAGTCGAACCCGCGCGAGAACGGAAAGAGTGGATCGTTTCCGGCTGAGTTTCCAGCATCCCGGACAAGCATATTGACCCAGTCTTTGCTGGTTTGAAGCCATTGAGGATCCATGGATCCTATGATCGCAGCAGCATGGATGAAGTACCCGTAGTGGAAATGATGGTCATTGTACAGCGTATTCCCAAAATCAGCCCCTAGGTCACCAGTGTCATAGCTGGCAGAGGATACCACTCCTTTCCAGACATTGTCGTAGACGAGGGGAAACTGTTGCCTGTTGTCAATGAAACGGGCAAAGGACTGCTTCAACCGCGCAAGGCCCTCGGCCGCAAGAGTGCTGTTTCCCCCCAGTTTGTCAACTGTATACAAAAGGGTGGCAAACTTGCTCAGAGCCTTGCCGCTGAAATACATACTATTGAGATCGGTCTGAGCATCCATATCCTGTTGAAGTTCTGTGGGAGCTGCGGCCAGGATGACCTGCTGGGCAGCGGGCGATATGCTGTCAATGCTGCCTCCGGAAACCGACCATGGCGCAAAACCCATGGAAATGGGGAGGTCAGGCTCAACCATTGTCCAGTATTCCCCAATAACCGCGATCGCCTGGCCTTTGGTGGTGGTTCTAAGCGTGATATTCGTCGCCCGGCTTTGTGTACTGGCGTCAAACGATTCCATGTGATGTGGGAGCGCAAACATCAGCAAGGGGGTGTCCTGCGCATCCTTTCCTGCCTTAGCCCACATCAGGCTGTACGTTCCAGTGCTCTCAGATACTGAGCCCATGACCGCGCCCTCGACAGCATAAACCCCTGAAGAGTTATCGTAGAACTTCTCACCAGATGCGCCAGCCGGGTTCTTGGCCACCTGGATCGTGCCCGACCAGCCGGCGGGCCCAATAATTTCGCTGTTTGACACCAATCGGAGCTGTGGATCTGTCCCATCGTCGGGGGTTGCGTAGAGAAGCCATGATGTTCCATCTTCAAGGGATAGGCTGTATTTGAATATACCAGCACGTGGGGATCCAGCAATTACCATTTTGTTGAAGAAGACGCCACTCTGGATCTTGGGTTGCAAGTTGCTATAAATGCCAGTCACGAATCCCATACCCTGCACTACAGGAATGGTGATGCTCTGAGATGAGCCCGCGGAAGGTCGTAGAACCGCGTTGGCCGAGAAGGGAAGCGGATTTTCAGTGATGAGTACGGTAGATGCCCCCAGTTCACTTGCTGAAAGAATAACCGAATGGATGCCGATCGGATTGATATAATATGATATGGGACTACCAGGAATTGCTGTATTCACCGGGCCGTGCGCGACTACGTTACTCTCGACATGGGAGATCGCCATGCCGTAGCTTTGTGACGTTCCACCTCCCTTCACCCAAGCAACGCTGTAGGGGTGCGTAAAAGTACCGTTGGTTTGCGTTCCCAAGAAGAGCCCACAATAGAACTTGTTCGTCTCAACAGGAGTGTCCGTGTTGACCTGTACGGATCAGACAACGCCATCAGAATAACAGGCTTCGGGAGCTTACGATTCCATTCTTAGGTACGGGATGATCGTTCCTCGAGCCAATCGTGTCGGGAATTGGACCAGTCGACACTGCTACAAAGACGTCTTGACCATTTGCCATGTTGGTAGCGGCAGCTACTCATACCTCATCAGTCAACAAATCAGTGAGTGGTGTTGCGGATGGACAACTCACCTGATACTGGCTCACTGGATAACTGACTCTGCTGAGCTGGGTCCCCTGACGTTGTGGAACTTGTCGTCTGGCTTTCAACAGAAGACGAAGTTTCACTCGCTGAAGTCGAGTCAGAAATCAAGCTTATGTGCATCTGCAATCTCAGACTAACCTGGTTCCAAAGAGCTAGCCAAGTTACCGTTTGAAGATGAATAATCTGGCCTAGCCGAGCCAGTATTCTGACTGGTCGATTCTTCGTTGGCTGTAGTCGAGCTTGAGCTGGCAGTTGGCACCACCGGCGGGCTGGTGATTGGTGGCAGTGTATCCTCTGACTTTGAGGGCTCTGACGTTGAGGGCTCTGAGGCTGAAGATGATGTTACAACTGGGGGATTCGTAGTCGGACGCTTAGTGGTAACGTGATGAGTTGGCGGCTTTAGGCCCGATAATAGCAAATCCAGCACGCCGGGTTTGGTACCACCTTGAGGATGCAGCAACGGGTCCAATAGATGGCCCAATTTCAAGTCAGTAGGAAAGGGCTGCTCTGAGGAGCGACCCTCACGTTCCAAACTCGTCGGATAGAACTATTTGAGGGTAAGTGACAGCCACGGGCGGGATATCCATGAACTTACTGCGCGTGCTTCGGGTACTCGCAATCTAGCCTCCTGCGTCGTGGGAGGATATTGGGTCCTGAACTCAACGGTACTGGTCGGCTCGAGCGACCAAGGTAGGGATTGTACTGTCTCTGACGCCAAAAGCCAGGTCAGCATGACTGTAGAGTGCCACATGGTTGCCGCGACCATCCTTCCGGCGTGCCCGTGGGGACAGATATCGAATGACCAGTTGTCTCAAGACCTCCAAGAAGCGCAAGACAACGATACAAAAAGTTACGTATACTGATTTTCGTGTTGCAAGGAAAGAATTGAAGAGGACCCTTTGTCCCAAGTACACCAGGCCGCAGACCGCCGCTCTGGAGTGTCAAAGGAGCGTGTGCACAGAAAGCAGAATGACAGTTTAGATGTCCGGTGGAAGTAAAGGGGTGGTGATAGGATTATGGCTTGCAATGAGAGGAAAGAGAGTGATGGGAATGAGTGTATTCGACCCGATTCGTGGCACATAACGTATACTTCAAGTACACTTCCTCATGGGATACGCCGGACAACTCGAGGTGAGAGTCGCGGAAGAAAACAAAGGGGCGGACAAGGCCCAGTAGGGCCAGATAAAGGAAAACATTGCTCACAAATATCAAAATCTCAAATTCCAGTCACGACTAGCGAGAATCTCACCAGGCCGAAGTAGGCTGTTCCCCGTGAAGGGTTACCGGATGACCAAACTTTGTCTAGTGGACAGACAGCGGAAGGTGACGCGGATGTAGATCTAAACAGACTGTCAGTCAATTGATTGGACTCAATGTGCGATTAGCAGCATGCGTGGTGGACTCAAAAGGGCAAAACAATGCAGGAACGAGGGCACTGGAATGCTTTATCATGGTGATCCGCGTACCAAGCAATCCTGACTAACGGTTGCCAGAGAGGCATCTAGCTACAAAAATCTTTCTCCGCAGACTGGTATGAGAGATGGATGACTTACTTACAGGATGTGCAAATGATTCAGTCGGGTGATGCGGTCGATGAAAAGGGGCATAGAATGACTGAAGTTGGAGGATGTAATTGTAGCTGTCGGATCAATTCTGGGCAGGAAGGGTGTGGAGCAGAGCAGGGCAGCTGAATAGTCGAATCTTGCGGGCAGATCCATACGCCAACGTAAGCCACACATGAGAGGACTCGTATGGACTGGAAATACGCGGGGTTTGAGGTACATATTGCTCGTCAATTTTGTCAAAGATTTCGTCTGGGCTCGGACAGATGCGTAGTTGGATCAAAGGCTATCCGCACATTCCACCAGGTTGAGAAGTCGGTGCTCGGACAACCTCATGGCTTATGGCGTAATCAGTCAGGTGAAAAACTTTCATAAACTGGTCATCGAGTAGTTTGGCAGGTTCTCAATAATCACCGAGGCCACATGGCCGCGTCGTTTGGGATTCTGTCACCAGAGATCAAAGGAAAAGATACATCAAGGGTTGAGGTTGCAATTGCTGGGGAAGTGAGCTCGTGCTGCTCGTGCTACAGCAACCCCGACATCGCTCACCCGACCTGATCATCTACTTCTACACCTTTGCTTGCGCATGCAAAAGCTCTCATGTAGACTTTGATGATCTACTATTTTGCAGGAAGTACAGATGATTGTGGAAGTTCGATATATCTATTCCAATACGCTCCAACAACGCCGTTCATTACCCCAACTTTTGACACGTTGGTATTGTGACACAATCTAGCGTGTTATAGCACCCAACGCAGCAGGAGTATCACAACTATAAAACACAAATCTATAGGGTCCCAAAGGAGATGCCTTAAATCATGGGCTTCTCCATTGGCTTGATGATGCCCTGTTTGATCATCACGCGAGGCTTGGTTGCGTTTTGCAATGTCTCCTTGGTAGACCATTCAGGGCCGATGGGGAGACGCAACGATCTTTCGTATTGTGCCTTGGTCTCGAAAGGATGAGGAAGCTGAGTCGCCATATACTTGGTGTTCTAAAAGAGATCAGTATTCAATCACTCGTGCATCGGTGGAGACAGGAATCGCTTACCTTCCTGATGCGTTTCTCGTTGATGATGACCCGAGAAAGCTTTGCATCCTTTCGGTTCTCAGGCTTGACACCTTCAACCTTAGTCAGGACTTTCTTCTGTCGCCTCTGCTCCCTTTTGCTGACTCCATCACCGGTCCAGCTGCCCCATCCAGGAAGGGTCTCGTCGATGACCTTGTCACCCTCCTCTTCGATGGTTTCGAGCTTGTCTTGCTCGAACTCTTGGACTACCTCATCTCCAGCGAACGCTCTCTTCACAAGATCATGATTCTTGAGTAGGACTGGCACACTCTCCTCGTCATCGCTGCCATCGTCGTCCTCGGCTTGGCTTTTCTTAGAGCTGATAGTCGACTGATCCTTCTGTTTCTTAGGAGCCTCGACAGTCTCAGCGCCAAGAGTGACATCGATAGTCTGCTGCGAATCATCCGCTGTTGCGCGACGGTTGTTCCGTTTTGTCTGCACCAGCCAAGGATTCTCCTCTTCTGCAGTAGTCTCCTTTTGCTCAGGTGCGCCACCAGATGGCCGCGCAGCCTGGGTTTTCCCCGAGCGCTCAGATGATTTCTTCTTGTTAGACTGATTGACGACAATGTCGACCTCTTGATCAGCCGCGGCGTCGGCCTCATCATCGGAACCCGGTGCCTCTTCAAACTCATTCTTGGGCAACGATTTTTGTTTCTTGTCCTTGCCGGATTTGTCATCCTGAGACAGGCCAAATTTACGGCGGCCGACCTCAGACTCTGCTTCAGACTGCGACTCTTCTTCGCCGCGGAGTTCTCGGTTGAGTCGTCGAATTTCAGCGTCATTTTGGGCTTTGCGTGCAGCCTCTGCGTTCTGCATGAATTTCATGGAGAAAAGTTTAGCATGTGGACCAGTTATCTCTGAGGCATCTACATCATCCCCCTCCAGCCCCTCAAGTTTCTTGCGTAGTTTCTGCTTCTCAGCATCAGAGCCTGCATCTTCTGCCCAAGGATCTTCGTCTTCCGACTCTGAACTGGAGGAGCCCAGGTAATCCTCATCCGCTCGGGAAACACTCTTCCCTTCAATTCGTCTCCGCAGCTCTTCTTCCTTCAGGGCCTGTTCTGCTGCACCGCGTCGAGCATCCTCGTCCCAAGCGGTACGGCCAGTCTGCTTGAGGCTCTTTGCCCACTTGCTATCCTTGTGTTTGGCGCCCATTCTAGCCTCAGCTCGGCGGCGCTCATTCATCTCTCGATCTTCCTCCTCCAAGTCCACTCCAGCTTCCAGAAGAGCTTGTCTTTCCTGCTGCTCTAGACGCTCGCGCTCCTTGCGATGTACGCGGCGATACGACTTGCTTTTGATCTTCTTGATTCGCTTGGCCCGTACTTCTTCACGGAATAGCAAATCACGTTGCTTGCGCAACTCTGCTCGACGGGCTCTAATTTCCTCAATGGGCAACTTTCGTGCCTGCAGCTCCTCGAATTCCTGAACCTGCTCCTCAGTGGATTTGCCGTTCGGATCCGCAAGTCCACTTTCAACTAGGATATTCTGAATCGTAGCTTCGAGATCCGTCTGCGGCTTCGTAGGGCCGATTCGGTGTGTTTGCTGGGCATCGGGATCAGGTAGAGGGAACATCAGGTGTTCCGCTCGTCGATTAGCCTTGACAGTCTCGAGCCAGCGGTTCAATGTCTCTTTGCTCTTTTCATATGCTGCTGCTCGGTCCAACCGATCTTGTTGACGCTTCGCCAGGGGCGCGTCCAGTTTACCAGGTATTCCAGATGACTGCTTGTGAGAAGACGGGGTCGCGTCGACATGCTTTAATGAGCTCTTTAGGCGGGAGTCGGTAATGGAGGGCAAGAGGTCGGCAACAGTAAGCTTTCGTGACGAAGTCAGTCCGTATTCCGTAGGCTTAGCGTGTTCTTGTGCGCCTCCTATTCTCCGAGTTGGCTTATTCGTAGATTCTGGCTCCAATGCATTGACGAAGCTCTGTAGTTTTGAGAGACCGTGCTCATCTACTTCGTCGGCCTCGTCACCTGACATTGATAGCCCGCTTTCCTCGTCAGATTCATCGTCGCTCTCTTCGCTGTCCGAGTCATATTCCTCCGACTCATCCGGTTCAGCCTGCTTCTTTTTAGATGCTGCGGCCTTTGCCTTCTCCTCCTCAGCTGTATTTAGATCCCAGGCAGTAGTAAGATCGATGGCATCCTCTCCAAGATCGTCTTCATCTTCGTCCATATCTTCGTCTTCCTCCTCTGATTCCTCGATATCTTCGTCCAGGTTGATTTCGCGCACGCGTTTGGATTTCTTTGGCTTCGGCTTCGACCCGGCATTGGTTGTTGAGCTGCCGCGAAATGTAAAGCCCTCAAAGCGTTCTTCGTCGCTTGAGCCCAAGGCCTCGTCACTGTCCAACTCTTCGTCGTCATCGCTGTCGACTTGGCCCAATCTCCACCTGTGCCCTTCGCCGTCACTGCCGGCGTTACTGCTCAGTTCTGATTCATCATCGCCGCCAAATCGACGACGCTTGTTATCGGGGCCATCCGAGTCGTCCATATCACGGTTGGGGTTCCGTTTGCGCTTGGAAGGGTCATGGATCTTGCCTAACCGGTTGCGCCTTACTCCTAATTTATCGGTGACCTGGCTCTCTGCGATTGACAGCGCATTCAGTGCTTTTTTTCCGGTGTTCTTTTTGGAGGCCGGCTTTTTGGAAGACTGGTCCTTGTCCTTCGGACCCCGCAACTGAGTCTGTCTGCGAGGCATCGTGTAATATTGACGGTAGATAAATTAGAAACACGCTCAAGACCAAAGTCAATAAGTAAATATGAGAGCCTGAAAATATGGCTACTCAGTCCTAAAAACGAGTGCGGAGTGCAGCACCGGTCAACTCCATAAAAATAATTTTTAAACTAAGATCTTGCGGGCAGCGGAAAAAAAGTTCTCGGCGCGGCGGAGCTAAGTAGCGCCGCCCGACTTGCATGACCTTTTCTCGACCCCAACGACTTAGGCGACGGTCACATCCTCGACGGCTGCTATTATCGCACAACTGCAGCGCCGCATCTCACACAATGGCAATGTTCAAGCCCTCACAACCGATGATGGCGCGATTGCGCCTGACCACCAAGCAGGTCAATGGCGGTTACTACAAGGGAAACCGGACTGGATCAATGGGTTACTTCGCGAAGAACGGCTCTTATGTGATTGATTGGAAGAAAGTCCGCACATATGTTGTCCCTGAAAATCTGGCTGATTTCAAGGTACGTTGTTTAAGATTAGCCACGAAAATTCGACTTCTAGCATCTGAGCTAACATCTCCCGAACCAGCTCACGCCATTTGTGACGAAACGCATGGCCCCGACAAAGGGCAAGTACACGAGAGAGATCGAGAAGAACGGCAGAACGGTTATCGTCGAGCGAGCGTTCGGTGCAAAGGACTATCTTGACATGTGGGCTTCGGATAATGGCCAAGAAGTGCTGGAGCAGGAACGACTCGAGCAAGAATCAGCAGCGAGCGAGGCGGCCTCCCGTCAATGATCCCTTGGATTAAGGTGTTTGGGTCATATTATATCTTTCAATCGGCTCCACTGAGGGAGCTTGGAGGATGATGATGGTTGACCGGCTACGAATCCCGGCGTTGTCGATATCCCCCAGTCCGATACATCCACGATCCCCGGTCTACGAGTGTATTATATGTACAGTATGAGCGTCGGTGCTTGCTGCGTCGCGGCCGAGGCCGCGGTGATTCACGATATCATCGCCAGCTATGTGAGCGGTGGCTACTGTAGTCGACGATTCAGCATTTTTTTGGGTGTTTACTTCAAGGCGCAATTTTGTTTTTGGCATCTTAAAAGACATGTCTATGGTTCATTGTTATACCAGCTAGATTTTAAAATCAACCCAC
Source organism: Aspergillus lentulus (assembly GCF_010724455.1). The sequence goes on along the minus strand of NW_022983881.1, from coordinate 325,862 downwards.
GTTACCAACAAGTACTAAGGAAATTGATACTCGATATATGTACAGTAGGTTAAGGAAGCGTTACTTATTCCAATCTAGAAATTCATTTGAAGATAAATCATCTCCTGAGGTAGCCTTCGGCGAATGTTTTCATGCGTGGCAATTAGATCTTGCCCGCCTTGGCAGTGCTGATTGAGCTCCAGATCAGGCATGTAGTGCGTGTCCCTAACACGACGGGCCGCTGAGCTGTATATGTCATAGCCCCGAGCCATCTCCATCTCACTCGACATATTTCTCCAACAATCCCAGCATCGCTCGGGCAAAGGCATGGGGTCACTTCTGTCTTAAATCCATCACCTGCAGTGACCTCGCAATCCCTGGACGACCAGGTCTTGTTAGCCAGAATCAGGAGACCTGCAAGGCGACAATAGTTATGTTCCAGTCTTTCACCGGAAACTCTCGCCGTCCGCGGCAGGTCAATCTCGGAGCTCGTAATACGAATCCTTTCGCTGCCTACCCTTCCGGGCGACATCCTCCTCAGGGACCGAGCGCACAGAATGCCCTTGCCATCGCACAACAGGAGCGGCTACTGAGGCAGCAGGAGAGAGAGCGTCTGGGAGCAACACGGAATATACAGCGGACATGGCGGGGTTACCGGAGCAGGAAGCTCACTCACAATACCTGGCGGACAGAATGGGATACTGCTGAGAGGCAAAGGACAGGGTCGTCTCTGCCTTTTGATGATAAGACTAGGCAGCCTGACGCTTTCTTGCAGCCATCCCTAAGATATGGAACAGTGGCCGAGTGCCTTTCACAGTTGCGGCTTCTCGTGCAGTTTGTGGAACCATGGGATACCAGTGACATTGTCCGTCTGGTGTACTATGCCAATGCGTTTCAGATGACCCTGCATGAGGTACCTACGATAGCGACCGAAGGCGAATGGACGACTCCACTCTGCCGTCTTGCGAAGACGACACTGCGGGTATTACGCTCGGCCTTGTCTTCTATCGTGCCTGATTTTGCGGTTCCTCATCTTGTCAGGTTGCTGGTCTTCCTCACAAACTTGATTCCTAAACAGATGGCACGGCTAGCTGAAGACTATTATTCTGTTATGGCAATGATCACAAGGAACATAGAATCGTTATCCCGACGATGTCATGTATCTCAGGGGAGCGTCGTTCAGAGCGTCCTCGCTTTGCTGCGACCCATCACCTCCGAGACTCTCACTGCTTATGAATGGTTTGCCAGGAGTTACCTCACCATCCCAGACCTGTCGGCGTATCTTGGAACGCTCGATCAATTAGCGGGTAACATAAATTACAAACTGTTGCTTTCTGCCTTGGGGCCTTTGCAGTCCCGGTTTCGAGAACGTCCTCAAAGTGTCACGGATCTGGACGCACGTCTCTGGCTACTTGCATACATCATATACTTTCACCAATATGCGAATGGGATCCAAGCTGGGCAGCAATCAGCGGAACCGGTGTTCGTGAAGACCGTATCAGAACTTTTGAATTCCACAGCCGTGCATCTCTCGCGGCGACTGGAGGTAGATGACATGATCGACAATGATGACACGGACGGGACACCATTGCACCCCTTCGTCAAAGAGCAAATCTCTAGCCTTGTCAACCAAAGTAGGATTACGGGACTTTTGTCGCAACTCCAATCAACGCATCTCTCTCAAGGTGACCTGGCCAACTCCGAGTCGGACGCATCTAAAGAGGCAAAGATCCTGGCAACCTATGCTCTCACCCTCCTGAGAGTGTTTCCCCGCCGGGGAGACGACATTCGTATGTGGCTATATTTAGGGTCGGCTACATCCGGGGATCAAGGGACAGGTCAAGGTTCTCGAATTCCCGCAATCAAATACTTTTGGCATGCGTCTCGATCTAGCAGGATCTTCGACAAGATCAGCCAAGACTCTACCAAAGTACTTCCCTTATTGAAACCGGCCGATGAGTCTAGGGAGTCTGGGCTGTCAATGACCCAAGCCGAGAGAGACGAGGAATGGACCATTATCCTGCTCTTTCTGGAGCTCTACACCTTTGTTCTGAAAGTGATGGATGACGAAGAATTCTTTTCTAGCCAATCTTCCTTCACAGCTTCGTCAAACTCGAGAGTTTCGTGGACCAAGGAGAGCGCGCTACCCCTGAAGGACATCAAAGACATGACTGTTTTTCTCAAGAATCTCGCGTTCACACTCTACTGGAACTCGGCGGACCTGAATGAACGCGAGACGCCTCAGACGGCCGGAGGAATTCAAAGCTACTTCACTGGTGCTGTCCCGTCTTCGGATGCTATCACCAGTGTCAAGGACCTTGAGATGCGGAACAAGGAGAAGGGTCTCCCAGGTGTTACTGGAATTCCGCTCGACTATTTCAAGGGTCTTGTAACAGGTCTTTTGAGAATGATCCATGAGCGCGATTCGAGACGCAAGTTCCTTCCTGATGGACATTGGTTGATGACCAACCGCTTCGACATGGAAGGCTTCATACCGGCCGTTGTAGCGGAAGAAGAGAATCGCCATCAACTCCAAGATGAGGACGACGAGGAGGAGGATCAGAATGATTGGATGAGAGATGACGAATACGAGCCTCTGAATCTTATTGGGACCGGTCGTGCTCAGCAGACTCGCCGTATTGAGGCCCTCAGGCGGCGCCAGCAACAGGCTGCTCGCAGGAAGCAGCTTGAAGCTGTTGCTCCTAGGCTCGAGATCCTAAGAAACATGCCTTTCTTCATTCCCTTTGCGACCCGAGTACAGATTTTTCGAGAATTCATCTACCGGGATCAGATGCGCCGAAGACAGGGATATATAGACCCGGATGCATGGCGGATGTCTGTGGCTCAGGCGTCCATGGGTCGCATGATCGATGGCCGGCCCGCAGCGCAGGATATCTTGAGTCGCCATCATGCAAATATTCGGCGGGAGAGCGTATTTGAAGACGCATTCGACCAATTCTACGAGTTGGGTGAAGGTTTGAAGGAGCCGATTCAGATTAGTTTCATTGACAAGTTCAACACCGTGGAGGCCGGGATCGACGGTGGCGGTGTAACCAAAGAATTCCTTACGAGTGTTACAAATGAGGCTTTCAAGTCCGGAAGCGAGCCAAAACTATTCGAGGAAAACGATCAACACTTGCTCTATCCCAACCCTGCCGCAGTTGAGCAACGACGAGAAGTTCTGCGGCAGCTCGGGTTCGTTGAGAACAGCCCGGAATGGAATGAGCAAGTCCGGGATCTACTCAGACGGTATGAATTCCTGGGTCGGATTATCGGAAAGTGCTTGTACGAGGGGATACTGGTCGATGTGAACTTTGCGCCCTTCTTCCTTCTGAAATGGGCCTTGACTGGTGGCGCAGGATCAGCGCAGAGGGAAACGGCGTATCGTGCAAATCTCAATGACCTGAAGGATCTTGACCAGGGATTGTACCAAGGATTGGTCAGTGGATTAATCCCTTCATTCGAGCCAGGTGGCATTGTGCTAATTCTCTTCTTCTCTACAGCTGCAACTCAAAAATTACACCGGGGACGTGGAAGATTTTGCGTTGAACTTCACGGTCACAGACACCATACCACTTCCAAACGGAGGCACTCGCACCGTCACCCGAGATCTGAAAAGCAACGGATCTGACATTCCAGTGACCAACCAGAATCGCCTTGTTTATATCTCTTACATTGCTCGATATCGTCTGCAGGTACAGCCTGCATTGCAGACAAATGCATTCCTGCAAGGCCTGGGACACATCATTCAGCCGTCTTGGCTATCGATGTTCAATCAATCCGAGTTGCAAACCTTGGTCAGTGGGGAGTCCGGAGATATAGACGTTGCGGACCTGAGGCGCAACACACTCTACGGAGGGGTGTATACCATCGGCGACGACAAGGAAGAGCATCCGACCGTCAAGCTTTTCTGGCAGGTCATGGAGGAGATGTCGAACGAGGAACGGCAGAAAGTGCTGCGATTCGTGACGTCGACCCCTCGAGCTCCATTGCTAGGGTTCAGCCATCTCAACCCGCGATTCAGCATCCGCGACTCCAGTGAAGACCAGGACCGATTGCCCAGCACTAGTACCTGCGTGAATCTGCTCAAGCTGCCACGGTATACAAATGCTAAGGTTCTGCGGGAGAAGCTGCTTTATGCCATTAACTCGGGAGCTGGCTTTGACCTCAGCTGAGGTTGGGTATCTTTGCAGTGATATATGGTTGGCTGATGATTGCCATTGCTTGTTTCGCCATAGAGGAGTGCTTGAGAATATCAAAACATTAATGTTCTGGGTTGCATAGCTGAGGCGTCATTAGTGCTTTATCTGTGTTGTGTTATTTCTTTGATGGGCCTCCGTCCCTCATGGGTGTTCGGGATCGACCTCTTCGTCGATACGCTCCCCCATTTGATGTCAATAACAGCCTTTACTCTTTTTTAGACTCATGGGACGTGCTTCAACAACCCTAACCCCTTCGTCTCTTTTGTTGTGTACATGGTCGTCTCTTACCATAGTTGCCGCTCGAGCCAGACCCTTGGAGCGGCGAGGGTAGATTACTGTAAGTAGACTAGCGTAGCTTTCTAGCTTTGAATTTTCCAGAAGGAAAAAAAATTCAACGCCAATATTCAAAGGAAAAAAGACAGAAAGGAAAAAAAAAGTTCGTCACCAATAATCCACTTTTTTTGCCCTCTGTCTTTCGCTCTTTCCCTTTTTCTCTCTTTTCTCCCCTCCTCTCTCATTTCACCTTTTCTGCTGTCATCACCAGCAACTCTTCTTCTTTCTTCTTCTTCTCTTAAAAAAAAAGGTCCTTTACTTTCTTCTTTTTCGAATCCATCGAAAGAGGGAAAATAAAAAACTCCTAAAAAAAACCCGGAAAATCGTATAAAAAAAAGGTTGACTATCTCAAGTCGAACTCTTTTCCACCCATTGTCTCTTGTGTGTGGAAGAATTTCCTCGTCCGCCGCCTTTTCTTCATCCCTCGTGGTCGCGTCACTTCACCTCGTCCATCTCCATCAAACACCTCTCGATCTCGCTAGACGATTTCATATACACTGTACGTTTTGACTGTGTCTTGCATTTAAATCCTTGGCATTCCTACGAGCTCGTGATATTTGTCCGGTTGCTTGACGCAAGTCACTGTGCTCTGCTCCTCCAGCGCACACAAATCGCACACCCTTGTGTGCTTGGTGATAACACTTGGATTGGCTTTCTGCCATTGTCTCTGTGTGAATCTCAGACTGCTGGACGTTGTTACTGTCATCGTCCATTGATTGGTTCAGACCGAGGCCGAGAGCTTCCAAGCTTTTCGCCTCCATCATCCTTCGTCTCTTTCTTCACACTTCTGGCTCTGATCACATCCTAGTGTTATTGCTCGCTAACGGTCTACTTTTTATTTGCTTTAGAAAAAGAAAATCAAAATGTCTGCCGAAGTCTCTACCACCCCCGCCGCTGACAACACTGTCAACGGCACCCCCGAGGCCACCAACCCGGCTGCCACCAGCGCTCCTGAGGTGACCGCTGTTGAGAGCGCCTCTCCCTCCGCTACTCCCAGCGCCAACCAACCCCACTCTGCTTCCCTCTATGTCGGTGAACTCGATCCCTCTGTCACCGAGGCTATGCTCTACGAGCTCTTCTCCTCCATTGGCCAGGTTGCCTCCATCCGTGTCTGCCGTGACGCCGTTACCAGACGCTCTCTCGGATATGCCTACGTTAACTACAACAACACCGCCGATGGCGAGCGCGCCCTCGAGGATCTGAACTACACTCTGATCAAGGGCAAGCCCTGCCGTATCATGTGGTCCCAGCGTGACCCCGCTCTGCGCAAGACTGGCCAGGGCAACGTCTTCATCAAGAACCTGGACGCTGCGATTGACAACAAGGCTCTCCACGACACCTTTGCCGCCTTCGGAAACATTCTGAGCTGCAAGGTCGCTCAGGATGAGTTTGGTAACTCCAAGGGATATGGTTTCGTCCACTACGAGACCGCCGAGGCCGCCAACAACGCGATCAAGCATGTCAACGGCATGCTGCTGAACGACAAGAAGGTCTTCGTCGGCCACCACATCTCCAAGAAGGACCGTCAGAGCAAGTTCGAGGAGATGAAGGCCAACTTCACCAACGTCTACATCAAGAACATTGACCAGGAAGTCACCGATGAAGAGTTCCGCAAGATGTTCGAGAAGTTCGGTGAGATCACCTCCGCCACTCTGAGCCGCGACCAGGAGGGTAAGAGCCGTGGTTTCGGTTTCGTGAACTTCGCCACCCACGAGAGCGCGCAGGCCGCCGTCGACGAGATGAACGACAAGGAGATCAAGGGCCAGAAGCTCTACGTTGGCCGTGCCCAGAAGAAGCACGAGCGTGAGGAGGAGCTGCGCAAGCAGTACGAGGCCGCTCGCCTGGAGAAGGCCTCCAAGTACCAGGGTGTCAACCTCTATGTGAAGAACCTCACTGATGATGTTGACGACGAGAAGCTGCGCGAGCTCTTCAGCCCCTTCGGCACCATCACCTCCGCCAAGGTCATGCGTGACACCGTCACCCCCGGCGAGAGCTCCGAGTCCGAGAAGGAGAAGGAGGAGAACAAGGAGAACGAGAAGGAAGGTGAGGAGAAGACCGAGGAGAAGCCCAAGGAGTCTGAGGAGGAGCCCAAGAAGACCGAGAAGAAGATCCTTGGAAAGAGCAAGGGCTTCGGTTTCGTCTGCTTCAGCAGCCCCGATGAGGCCTCCAAGGCCGTCACTGAGATGAACCAGAGAATGGTCAACGGCAAGCCTCTGTATGTGGCTCTTGCCCAGCGCAAGGATGTCCGCAGAAGCCAGCTGGAGGCTAGCATCCAGGCCCGCAACACCATCCGTCAGCAGCAGGCCGCCGCTGCCGCTGGTATGCCCCAGCCGGTATGTATCCCTGATTTTCGCGTTATTGGACGTTCGCTCGTAGAATGGAACACAGTTGCTAACTCTAAATTCAGTACATGCAGCCCGCTGTCTTCTACGGTCCCGGTCAGCAGGGCTTCATCCCCGCTGGTCAGCGCGGTGGCATGCCTTTCGCTCCCCAGCCCGGTATGGTGATGGGCATCCCCGGTGGACGCCCCGGCCAGTACCCCGGTCCCTTCCCTGGTCAGCAGGGTGGACGTGGCATGGGACCCAACCAGCAGATTCCTCCCAACTTCCAAGGCATCCCCATGGGCGCCATGCAGGGCCCCGGTGGCATTCCTAACGGTATGGGTTACCCTCAGATGGCTCAGGTACAGTTCGGACGTGGTGCTGGTGGCCGTGGTCAGGTGCCCGGAATGCCCATGGGTCAGGGTATGCGTGGTCCCGGTTACGGACAGGGCCGTGGTGGCGCCCCCGTCCAGGGAGGCCCTCGTCCTCAGGGTGGTCGCGGTCAGCCCGCCGCTGCTCCTCCCGCCGCCGGTCGCGAGGAGGCTCCCGCCACTGGTGGTCTCACTGCCCAGAGTCTCAATGCTGTCCCCCCTCCTCAGCAGAAGCAGATGCTGGGTGAGGCTCTCTACCCCAAGATTCAAGCTCAGCAGCCCGAGCTGGCTGGCAAGATCACTGGTATGCTTCTGGAGATGGACAACACTGAATTGCTTGGCCTGTAAGTTTTCTCTTTTTCAAGTCAGTTTCGTCCGAACGAATGCTAACGTCTTCTCTAGTCTCGAGGATGAAGAAGCCCTTCGCGCCAAGGTCGACGAGGCCCTTAGCGTTTACGACGAGTACATGAAGAACAAGGGTGAGGGCGAGGCTCCTGCTGAGTCTGCCAAGCCCAAGGAGGATGCCGCTGAGACTGCTACGGAAGAGAACAAGTCGTAGACTACGTGTCTTGGTATCTGATGCTGAGCTGGTCCTCCCAACTCTGAGATTTTGATTCACGTCTATTTTTGATGACCTACCTTTCTCTTTTCTCCAATTAACGAATCTCCCTCTATTCCTACACCTCCTCTTATTTCCTTTTTACCTTCGAAACTTTTTTTTTTTACCTTTTCTTTTTTCCCTCCCGGTCCTGATATCCCTCCTGTTTCGAAAAGTTTTTTTGCTGGTGGTGTCACGTGCCTGTGTTGCGATCGACATGCTGTTTTGCCGGATCCCGTAGCTACACGTGCTTCGTCTGTCTTGTTTAAGAGCCGGCAATGGCTGCTGCTGGAGCCGGTCTTGTTTCATTTCAGCAGATGGCAAAGACAAATTGGATTTCCAGCCGTGCTCGGGTCGGAGGAAAAGTCTGTTCGGACACCATGGGTTTTTCAGTTGCTGTTGAAGGGAGGAAGTTGTGACGTCTTTTCTCTTCCTATCCCGATTAACATGGCTACTCTCGTATCTTTCTTATTTGACACGAGTGTAATATAGACTTATGACTTCCTCACGGGATTTGGCTCCTCTCGATATCGTAGAGTAGGATTAGCATGCTACATGTAATGCGTATTCTACGTTCCAAGTCACATCGTCTGAAAAGTATGAGCACAGGAGACAAACTAGATGATAGGTAGATTTCAAAAACTTGGATACTGCTGCCCGAACATATCAAGTAGATAGTCAAAGTTCGCTCCCTGAAGCAAATCCACCGTGTTCAGGTCAAAATCAGGTAGGCCGAGATAATCCGTGTCGGTAGTCGGAATGATCGTATTGAGCTCATTCTGCAGTGGCACATCTCCCGACTCGGGTGCATTCAGGGGACCTAGATCTCCTCCGCCTATCGACTCCGCACTAACAGTGGCACTCGCAAGAGGAACCGAGGAATCATGGGAGGAAAGTTTTCGTCTCTTGGTTGGGTTTGCGATTGCGTGTTCCTCGTGTGAGGAGTGATTGATGTTCGGGTTCGGAGTCGAGGTCAACGTGGACGTTGAGCTACGAGGCTGCTGTGAAGAGGTAAAGGACTGCCGGATGTTCTCGGCGAGGAGGCTCAATGCTCGATGGCAGTGTTTTGCTGTCTCCCAGTGCGCGGACATGATTCGGAGGAAGGTGAGGCAGTCGTTTATTTCGCTGTTAGAACGATATTAGTTCGATTTCTCATTTTGTAGGACCAGCCGGGGAACTTACAGAGACCCCTTAGACCAGACGTACTGTTCAAGCTGGCAGGCGAAGGCGAGGACTAGGCCTGCCATCCAGGCTGCGGAGAGGAAGCCCGGCCAGAAGAGGGCCTGGTTTGCGTCGATCTGGGCGCGGAGTGCGGAGAGGATGCCTCTTGCGGCGCCGATGCAGGTTTGCAGGCCGGAGTTGAACTCGGGCGTTGAGGGGGGAAGGGAGAGAGAGGGACGGTTGATGAGGAGGATGAGGTGGTGGTAGAGGACTGTGAAGAAGGGGCCGAAGTGGAAGGGTTCGTCATTCTGTGATCGTGGGGATGTGGAGTCGTTGATGCTGGCGGGGCTGCCTTGGAGGGCTGGGGGAAGGCTGTTCCACCATTTGTGCACGTCTGTGACGAGGATGAGGACGGAGCTGCGGCGAACGGAGCGGACGAGGATGGACTTGTGGAAGAGCTCTAGCGCGCGGCCGGTCAGTTTTCCGGATTCGACGTAGCTCATGAACGCTATTTCTCTCTGATGTTGTTCGTGTTCACTGGAGTCTATGATGCCGCTGGAGTTTCGGTGTTGTGGCGGATGTTGGGGGTTGGTGAGCTCAATCTGTGCAGCTGTGGATGGAGCCAGTGTGCCCTTTCCGGGACTGCCTGTAGCAAAACGCGGCGTAGAGCCCTCACTCGTGTCCCGGACCTTGTGCAAACCGGGCGAATGCACCTCATGGGCTCCTGGAGCGCAGACGTCAACGTCCGAATCCTGTATACCTAGAGGCAAGCCCAGAGCCTGGCTCAGGTAGCGGTCGATAGCATACGCGCACCAGAAAATCCTTTTGCGCAACTGCCGGTCGTGACTCGAAAGCTCTTTGTAGCGAAACGGGCACCGATGGAGACCCGCGTGCAGCATAGACCGCAGAATACAGCCGCCTACCGTTGACGCCGTCCGAAGAGACATCTTGGCTACCAGATACAACTGTGCCGCGAGAAGAGCCTGCAGAGAGGGGAGATCCTGCCTCCGCGTTAGGATCGCGAGCAAGGAATGCATGCTCCCCGGGGACTTGATTCGGGATTCCGGCGGAAGGGTCAGATCGGGTCGAAGGTGGCTTGCGAGATTGAACACGCACTGAAAGATTGTCGTCCAGCACGCGTTCCTGTGGTCGGGAGATGTAGACGGGATATTCCCATGATTCTCCCCTTCAGTCTCGTGCGAGTCTGAGTAAAGCAACTCCATCGCCCGCAGGAAGCTGGGGCCATGTAGAAACGGGAACAGGGGATGCCACACTTTGAAGTAGACCATCATAAGCTCCCTCGCCAAGTCCAGCGGCGGGGCCTTGCCGAGCTCATGAGCGATTTCCAAATCATACTGCCACTTAGAAAGAGAGGCAGACGGCCCAGACACGGACTGAGAGCGGGCGGTCGCCGGGGACTGATCAGCATGCGACTCGTCGCTGCCCACAAGCGTGTCTTCCGGCAGAGGCAAACTTATTTTAGAGGAATCGAAGTCCTTGGAGAATGCACGTCGAACGGTATTGATGAAAAAGACGCCGCTGGAACTGCCAACGAACTGGCTCTCTTCGTTCGAGTGCGCTGTCAGGGAACCAATCTCCGACGGGCCAGAGGTGAGATCCGAAGAGTCCATCCTGACGGGGACATGGTGCCTTGACCAGTCCTAGATAGGCTTTGCCTGAATCAACAGTTCAGAACAGACTACGATGCTGCTCAGTTGATGGACAAGCAAAGGTTGACTGCTCTTCCTCGCCAGTTTAGTTTCTTTCTCTCCATCAACGCTTGCTTAGTCATCACATAACGGTCGATTCTTGTACGCCTCTTGCAGGTCTTGGATGATGAAAAAAGGTGAAGGATCTCTATTTCTGATTGTCATACATCAAACCAGTCAGCCAATAAGGTGTCCAGACAAACCATCTCTAGCTAGTAAGATGATAGCACAGTAGGGTCAACACAGCAGGGAGGACATGGCAAGATCTGCATCCCTGTGCTCATCAGGGACGGACAGATCTGAGAGTGTCCATGTTGGTACCAACTGCTTCCATTGATCAAGGCTTGGTTTCCAGACTTTGACACCCTGAATATCGGGGTCTTGAAGAGCATGATGCACCAGAGCAGAGGGCATATGTGTGTGTGTATGAGAAGTCGTTAAAAGTATACAACCCAGGTCCAAACCCGTTATCGTAACGGCCAATCCAGAATAGGTTTTTAATGGCACCTATTACTTCTCTGTAGGCTTCAATGATAAATGAGAGTTAGGTATAAGTTCCTGTTATTACCTCACAGCTAAGATGCCTACCTGCAGTTCCATCTTCCTCAAAGTACTCAGCAATTTTAGGGGGGATATCCCCGGCTCGTCCAAACTGGATCATATCCATGCTCTTCGAGATCAACGATGTTTTTATACCCGCCTGGCGGCTATAGAAAGAAAAGATGTTAGGTCGGATAACTGCGCATGTTTCTCACTGGAATCCTCTGTCTCGACCGAGTCGTCAACAGCAGCGCTTAAGAGCGAGGCCATTCTTCATGGATGATGTTTCGTGTGATAGCTAAAGCAGTCTTGCTACTTTCCTAGACTTATTGCTGCGGATGAAACCTCCTGTGTATTCTAACTTAAACCACCGGGGAGTATCACATCTTCGAGTAAGGGGACTTTTGAGTATGATAATCTATGGATGTTGAAAGGGTCTGCATGGAAAAGCAGAGGGGCAAAGGTGCGTCACAGTACATCGTGGATAGTGAATGCTGTGATGGAGTGGCATCATTAAGTTACCATGTTAAGAGACTGACTGTTAATAAGATTGAGTCAGTGAAGTTACCGGGCATTGGGAATAGTCTCAAGGAGACACACATTACTCCGAACTAATCACATTGTTCTATCTTGCCAAATGTCAAAGTATATATACCGCCAGAGTTACATATATACAGGTATCAAGATGAAGATAGCCATTGAAAATGTAGGAAAGGTCATGCCACGGTTCGTACAATATCATCAATCGCTTTGGCGACGTAGCGGACGTTTTTCCTGTTCACTATTGGGACCGTCAGTGTTGCGAGAGATTCTAGCAAGGGAGACGGGCACTTACAGCCAGCCATGGAGATCCGTCCTGATCTCATCATATAGACGTGATGTCGTCGTCGAATCTCGAGCACTTGAGTCTCGGTCAACCCGGTGTACGTGAACATGCCAATCTAATTTTGTCAGCGAATAAACTCAACCCTGAATCTCAGGACGAAATAACGCCTACCTGTTCCAGAACATGGTTCCATGTGCCTGGTGTGCCCAGACGGATCAACTCATCATATAATGCCTGGCGCATCTGTTTGATCCGCCCGCTCATGTGCTTCAGGTCTTCATACCATTGCTGTCTCAAACCCTCATCGCTGAGGACGGTCCTGACAATCTCGGATCCGCCTCGGGGAGCCATGGAGTACTCTCCACGAACAAGATGAGAAAGATTGGCCAACACAACCTGCGGCAAAGTCCCCGAGCTCGAACTCGTCACCACATGCAGGGCGCCAGTGCGCTGCCCATAGAGACCGAAGTTTTTGGAAAAGGACTGCGCAACACAGAACTCCAGTTCGGGCTTGCAATTCATGAAGTGTCTGATGGCCCATGCATCCTCGTCGAGGCTCCCTGATGCGAACCCCTGGTACGCCAGGTCAAAGAATGGCACCAGACCTTTTTGCTGGCAGAGCACGGCGAGTTTACGCCACTGTTCCTTGCTGGGATCAGCGCCGGTGGGATTATGTGCGCAGGCGTGAAGGATCACGACATCGCCCTTCTTCGCTTGCGCGGAGAGCAGCCGCGTTGTGCGTTCATAATCGAAGCATTTACCCTTGTGGTCATAGTATGGATACGTCCGGACCTCAACCCCGACGAGCTCCCAAATCGTGTAGTGGTTGGCCCAGGTGGGATCCGGAATCCAAACGCAAGAAGGCCTGATGGTGCGCGCGAGAAAATCCGCCCCTAATCTGTTTGCGCCTGTCCCCGAGATCGTCTGAATTGAGGCAATCCGGTCTTGTGCTGCGGTCTGCTCGTTACCAGCAGACTTTCCAAACCCAAAGACCAGGTCGCGAGCTAGAGCTAAGAACTTGAGGTCGCCCTGGATGGTCAGGTACTCGTGTCTGGCGACGTTGTTCGCATGGAAGAGCTGTGCCTCGGCCTGTTCCACCACGCTCAGGGGCCAAGGATCACCATCCTCTGTGCGATACACGCCGATGCCTAGATTGACTTTGTCAGGGTGACTGTCACTCAGATATTCGGCTTGAAGTGTGAACGGCTCATCGACGGGCGGCACGGACAGGGAGGAGAATCGAGATGGCGTTGACTTGGCGACAGACTTGACATAGGTTGCATCACTTGTAATGGCAGTGTGTCGAAGACCCTCGTCTATCTGGGCTGGAGCCATTGTGAAGGTAGATCTGCTGTATAGGGTTGAAGGGTCAGTCTATCCTCGTCCGGATCTCAGCATAACGACGGTATTTAAGCAGCGGCGGAGAGCTGCTATTTGACCCATTACGGTAGAGATGAACACATTGCGATACCGGGGGCCAGCTTCAAGGGCCAATCCGAACGAGAGACAGCGGTCATACAACGGCTATTGTGAAGAATCCGATGGTCCCAGTGGAAAAGAATGCCGTAAATGCCGTTTATCGTCGGAGGTTGACGTCGTTCGGAAAAGATACCCGCCGCCAACCGCTAGCAGCCGACAACTTGAACGGCAAAACTACGACAATGAAATGGAAGACCATGGAATAATTGCGATGAGAAGAAAAGAAAGAAAGATCTTAGCTGCTCTGGGGAGATCAAGGAAAGTAGGCGCGTGATGCAGGTTGACTTAGAGCTACTCCCAATGAGCCGTGGTCGAGTGTCTGCATCGGTGAACTTTATCCAAAAGAAAGTTCTAGGGAGTAAGGAGTATATCCAGATAAAATCAATCATGTCGCAGAACCAAGCGCTCAATTTCTGCGCATACCGCTTCGACAACCCCTTGAGTATTTGCGGTCCCTCCAAGATCTGGAGTCAGAACTCCAGCAGCGCACACCCGTTCAACACATCCCATCAACTGCTTTGCAGCGTCCTTCTCGCCTAGCCAAGCAAGCATCTCTGCAGCCGACCAGAACGTGGCTACAGGATTGGCTACACCCTTGCCAGTGATGTCGAAAGCGCTTCCATGCACAGGCTCAAACAAGGACGGATTCTTCCTTGTTGGGTCTAGATTGCTAGAGGGAGCGACTCCAATTGATCCTGCCAGTGCGGCAGCCAAGTCCGACAGAATGTCCATGTGCAGGTTGGTTCCGACGATAGTGTCCAGGGAGTCGGGTTTGGCCACCATGCGGATCGTCATAGCATCCACTAGCATCTTGTCCCAGGTGACATCAGGAAAATTCCCGGCGACCTCTGCGGCCACTTGATCCCACAAGACCATGCCGTTGCGCATCGAGTTGCTTTTAGTGACGACTGTCAAGTGACGACGCGGTCTTGAGCGTGCTGTTTCGAATGCAAATCTCATGATTCTCTCGATTCCAACCCGTGTGAATATGGCAACCTCCGTCGCAGCTTCCCACAGCTGGCCGACGTGACTGCGCCCGCCCTGGCCAGAATATTCGCCCTCTGAGTTTTCGCGTACGAGAACCCAGTCGATGCCGTTTATCGCGGTATTAAGCGGACATTTTGTGCCAGGGAAGGTGCGTACCGGGCGGACATTGGCGTACAACTGTAGAGGTCCTCGAATTGCCAACAAAAGACCCCAAAGCGAGATGTGGTCAGGAACATCTACGCCGCCGTCAATTGTTGGTTGGCCAAAGTCGATCAGCAAGGACAATCATACCTGGAGCGCCTACGGCGCCGAACAATACTGCATCAAACCGTTGCAGTGTGTCCAGACAGTCTTCTGATGCATACCGACCATATGCCTTGTAGTATTGCGTGCCCCATGGGATGTGAGTGAAGTCGATGTCGAATGTTTGTAACTTTTGGCAAAGCTTCTTAACGACCTGGATCGTCGCTTCAACGACTTCCGGCCCAATACCATCTCCTGGAATGGACGCGACACGGTAGGTAGTTGGAACTATAGATGCCATTTTGCTTTTATTCCTCCGTGAATATGTTCGAAGTGAAGGGAGTGCTGAGGAGCCAACAGGCCCGCACCCTCTATATATGCCGATGTCATGCCTTCAGAAGACAGGGTAGCTTTCGGTGGAAAGGGATGAGCGTAATGCGCCTGAAGTTTCACCCTTGCAGTTACGTTTCCCAGAGATGGTGATGTTTCCATCGTATTACTGGGTTACCGGCTGCTGTTGTTGGAGAGAACCGTCGGTTAAACCTTTAGCCTGTAGATAATCCCGCGCTTGTCCCGATTAGGATGGAAGCGCCATCATCCATTAAGTCAAGAGATCGGTTCCTCAATATTTTACCAAATCAGTAGAAATATTACTATTGTGAACATGTCTTCCAGTAAAAGCAGCAAAGGTTCCAAACCATCTCGGATCACAGTGGCCTGTAATTCCTGCCGGTCCCGTAAGCAGAAAGTGAGTGCCTCCTCGTTCACTGATATCCTCTTGCTGACAGAACTGCAGTGCAGCGGCAACAAGTAAGCTGTCCTAATGATTTCAAGGCAGGCTCACTGACTGCCAAGGCCGATATGTACTCAATGCATCCAATCCCATCGGCAGTGTGACTGGCCTGAACAGCTCAAACGGTTCGTTTCCAGTCCTGAAGGTAGACGTACAAGTCTCACCAAGCCAGAGGACCCGCAAAGGGATATATTGAAGCGCTCGAACATCGTCTGCATGAGACGGAACAGATACTGTTGAGATTGCTGGCTCACATGACTGACAAGCAGTTATCGACTGCTCTTGAACGGGACCAGTCACCCTTTTTGCGTTCCGCGAAGAACGACGCTCAATATTGGAGACGATATCCATTGCGCACGGCTCGTGATCTTCGAAAGTGGCAGCAAGATTGTTTGGCAGAAACAAGAGTGGCTGGCCCTGCTGTGACGTCGCCGTCGAGACGCACCGACGTTTCTGCACAACCGGAAGTCGAACCTGACGAAAATGGTCCAGCGCCGGAGAGTCAGCAAACAGAGCACCCTGTACCTCATTTTGAACAGGCTACAAGTGCATGCGAACTGGGACTGAAATCCACTCAAGCGGACCACAGTAAGGGCATTAATCAACTGTTGGCATGGAAGAAAGGTTACGACTCGTTTAATGAGTTGAGAAAATCGCCAACAGCAAGCGGATCCATCTATATACCCTCATTGGAGCGTACCCGGTCAGAAGATACTCAGCCCTTACACGCTGGGACGCCCCCGGGACCAAGCCTCTGGAGTGAAGCGCCCTCGGTAGCTTTCCAGCGACAATTTCTCTGGTAGATACTTGATCCTTTTAATTCGGACGTGTGCCATGAAAGATGCTACAGGAATGCCGGGGCACATACACTGCACTAGAGTAATCCTACGTCAAGTCCACTTCGAACGCACATACGCATTAAGAAAGGACTTACGGCGACGTACAAAGCAGACTCGAGCAAGAGACACCGTACGAAAACCAGCTAGCATTCCCTGCTCACACTACACACTACACACTACACAACAGGCAACGGCCGCACACTCGCACCCGCCGGCTTCACAATCCTAATCCCCATCCCCGGCCTAAGCATCCCCCCCTTCTTAACCGTCCCCATCACCCCAGCCAACCTTTTGACAACCCGACTCCCATCCCTTACCACACACACATCCCTCAGTCCAGCCCGACACTTATCGATCCCCGGCCCCGGCTCCCGAACACCCGTCAACACAACAATAGCCGCCTCTTTACCGTCCCCACCGAGGAAGTGCACCTCCGTCCCGAGCGGGAGCGTCGATAGCTCTACCCCTTCAGTGGTGATATTCTCGCCGATCTCGCCAGCCGAGAGTGGCTTTGCAGCAGCAGAAAGTCTCCCCGAGAGTTCGCGGAGTGTCTCGACGGGGACGAGATGTACCTGTCTGAGATTGGGGGTGCGCTGCGCTTGCGCCTGGGCGCGGTGCTGGGTGGTTTGGCCTGCGTGGCAGTCGCCGTCGACGCCGTGGTTGGGGATGAGGGTGATGGATGGGACGGGGGTTTTGGCGATGGTGTGCGAGGAGGATTTGGAGACGGAGAGGATACGGGGGGTGAGGAGGGTGGTTTTTGTTGAGGTTGAGGTTGATGTTGCTGTGGTGGACATTTTGCAGTATCAGGTAGTGTTCACTTGGATACTATGTATGTGATGATGCTTGATGCTGATGCTCGTGAGTACATGCGGATTGTTGAGGATATCTACTCTGGAGACCCCGCCATGCCATGCCATGCCAACTCATCTTGCATATGACCCTCGATCTAAGATTGATGTGCAGAACTATCCACGAATACAATTTCTTCTAGCGCTCACAAGTGACTACGCGACGTATAGGTGGATTATTGGGGAGATGGCTTACAGTGTTGATCCGAAGGCGTAAGTCTTAGGGTTGGTGCAGGGTGGAGATCGTGGTTGTGAAGGAGGGAAGGGCGGGCGTCCGCGTTGTTCTCGATGGGCATTTGAATAAGGTTTTAGTTTACGGATATGAATATGAATATGAGTTAGATTGGTGGTGCTTGAGAGGCGAGTTAATGATGATGTAGAGGATGTGGCGCACCTAGATACAGGTGCTCAATTCCTGCCAGTTGCAACGTGAACCTCAATCCGTCCGGTCCCTGTATTCTGCGTCTTGACGAACGCCAAATCCAGCACCCCATCCTTATTGAAATCAATCATCTGCCAGAACCCGTTGTCCTCGGGATAGAACGTGGTGCCGACCTCCTGGACACGGGTCTGATATGTCGACGCCCCAGACGCGACATGAACCTCCACACGGCCAGTTCCCGTGTTCCTAGTCTTGATATAGACCAGGTCCAGCTTCCTATCTCGATTGAAATCAATCATTTGCCACACTCCATTGTCCTCGGGGTAGAAGGTTGTGCCGACTTCCTGGACGCGAGTCTGGTAGTTCGATGCGCCAGAGGCGACATGCACCTCGACCCGTCCAGTTCCGGTATTCCGGGTCTTGATATAGATCAGGTCGAGGATGCCATCGCCGTCAAAATCGGCCATCTGCCAGGTTCCGTTATCTTCAGGCAAGAAAGTCGTGCCGACTTCCTTGATGCGGGTCTGAAAGTTGGACGCCGCCGAGGCAATGTGCACTTCGACTCGGCCGGTGCCTGTGTTGCGGGTCTTGATGTACACGAGATCATCACGGCCATCACCGTCGGCGTCAATCAGCTGCCAGACGCCATTGTCTTCGGGCCAGAAAGTCGTGCCAAGCTCCAGCGTGCGGGTCTGGTAGTTGGAGGCTCTGGAGGCGAGGTGGACTTCCACCTTGCCGGTGCCGGTGTTGCTGGTTTTGATGTAGCCCAAGTCTGGACCAGGTTTGTTGGCGAAGGAGGGAGTCAAGGACCAAGGGCCGTAGGGGTCTGGAGAGCCAAAGGTGGTCCCAGTCTCGAGGATGCGGGTTTGGTATGGGGCTGCTGTGGCCGAGGTAGCCAGCAGCGGAAGAACGAGATGCCAGATGGCTTTCAACAAAAGGGGATTGGTCTGCATGACGAAGGTAGTCTGTTGCTGTGCTGTAGTGATTTGATCTAAGCCATAATTGCGAGCGACTGAGCCGTATTTATAGGTTGTTCATTGCACAGGACGGAGGCATCACTAGTTGGGATGTTTCTTCAGCTGCTGTTCAGCTGTCTCGAGCAAGGATATTTCGGTCCCCCGCCGTGGCTGAGACATAGTATGGTCTGGACATTGGATTCTAGCGAGATTGTTCTGCTGTTCAGATTGCTAGCCTGGCTCGAGGTGAGGTTGCTGCGGAGCGGCAGCTTGAGGCGTCATGCCAAAGCGAGGAGGCTGGCTGAGTTCTCGACATTGATGCTGGTAAATGTCAATCGCTTCAGGTTGCCGGTTTGATGTGCATGTTCTTCATATTTGACGAAGGGCGACTCCGATGTGGTACTGCAGAAATCATGCCATGCGCTTGAGGAAGCAGGGAGGATGTACAGTACTTTTGTGATGTAACCTTGGACAGGGGTTGGTTCATATTCAGATTAAACTGACATTCAAGCGGCCGAGAACGTCTTATCCCATGATCGGCTACTGATGGATGATGCGATTTGAGCTTCAAGCATCTTGACTGTAATCGGAGAGTTTGCAATCGCAGTCGACTATGAAGCAATGCTCATGGTTGACAGGACCTGAGCTACAGTCGCACAACAGGATCTGCGGAGTGACAGTTCTGCAGTGCAGTTCTTCCCAATACTGCCCCTTTCTTGAAATTGATTCCTTCAGAAATGAGAGGTTACAGAAGATTGGGCTGAGAATGAGCACCCTTGACACTCACTCCCACGAATCGGCAATACTTGCCATCGTCGTATTGGGCTAAACCTTTCGGGACAATGAACTATGGAGCCGAATTGGCCATGACAAGGTTCCACTCAACTTTCACTCAACCCAACTATGGAAATCCTTCCAGCAAGTACGTCTTGAATGAGGCGGGCAGAGAGGCACCTTGCAGGCCTTACAATTCCACTGAGGGAGGCTGGCCCGCAATATCGGTAGACAGACGGGATTTCGCTGCCGCCTATAGTTTATATGGAGACACCAAGTACACATTGTCTGCTTGTCTATCTGCTCCACCTCATGCTCAAGAGAGCTATCCAATCGGCTATCTGGGAGATGGACACATGCAGCCTTGCGCTTGGGCTGATATGTTGGTACGCTTCGATACCGGAATAAAGCCCGGAAAAGCTGCTGGCGGAATTGAAGCTGCGTAGGTTTCCGTTGTTTTGACTGCTGTGCATGTATACTGCTGAATTGCCAGGCATTGCCCACAGCTGCATCCATAAGAAAGTGGCCACCAAGCACAAAGCTGATGAGGAGCTTTATAGCTTGTGCGAAGCTGATCTGCAATATCAACATATCGCGGATGACCTTGCATTTTGTACGTGTGAATTGATCGTCCAGAGCGTGGTATGATTAACTGATCAATTGCGATAATTCCTTGAGGGCTGGCGATATCTCTCAGAGGCAGATCGGAATTCTGAAATCAGTGGCTCAAGCTTCCCCCACAGAGCTTCGATATCGCGTTCGGCCTCACCTCGAGGCTCATTTTCCGGAGGGTCCGGCGCATGCGGTGACATTTGCAAGTATCGTTTGAGCTGCTGGGATCGCGTAAGACTCATATATTGACGTACTGGATGCAGCGCGTGGCTTGTTCCTTCCAGATCCCCATATAGATGAGTGCCCCAACAAAAACTCTTATCTCATTCCCATCCGTAGGGGCTCAAGGCCGAGCCTGGTCGGGAAGCGAGACGCGCTTGATCTCGGCGTAGGTGTTGGTGTTTCTTGCAATCGTCGTCAAACTTCTCCTCAGTAAAGAAAAGACTAAAGAGGTCAAGTGGCTTTTGAGCATCAACACCATCAGGAAGCTGCAGTACTGGGCCTTGAGGCTCGCTCATTTTGATTGGGTCAATCCGACAGTTTGATATCAGCAATCACGCTGAGAAGCTTCTCTGCTTTCTCCTTCCTTATGCGTCAAGTTACCCCTCTCAGCCGGTGCTTCGGCTCTGACAGTGTTAGATGGCTTAGTATCCACCTCTTTTGGCTGGATAGTCGTGTATCTGCCTCGGAAGGTGATGTTTATGGGTGATATGCTAGGAGTGGATACATCCTTTAGATACGCAGGTACGTACCATTTTCTGCGGGCTCTACTGACCAGTTGGGCAAGCAGTTCGATTCCACATGGAGAACGCGCTAAGCAGATCATGAACAAAGAGAAACATTCGGCCATTGGGCCCCTGTGTTTTCTCCCACACATAAGGTAGCTCACGATGGTATTGAAGAGCAGAAAGGCCATCATTTTGTTCTGGGATGATTGTATCGATACCTCTATTGAAGAATATTACCAATAAATTTGTTCCTCCTCACTATATTGCTTATCTGACATGGAGAACCTCAAGCTACCGTCTAAATGATTCCTCCAGATTTGGGCGACAACGAACATGCCTGCTAATAGACATTGAGCAGCTGCATGACAAACAAACAAAGTGCACTAATATTCTCGGTACAAGTTGTTCTTGCAGAGTACCTACATGATAGTATAAAAGATCTACCCTGTTGCTCGCCGGCTTCCCGAAACATAATGCAAGAACTGTCTCGGATAGCTTCATGTCTTCCTGTTTGAGCCGTGGAGATGCAGCGACCCTGGTCGACATTACAGGGCGTCTGCCAGGATGCGCAAAAGAATCTTTTCCTTCTCGCCGTGTCCAGACCTATATGGGATGAATCACAGAGATAAATAAGCCCACGATGCTTGTCAGAATGGGCATTTATCTGAAATTGAATCTTTCTTCAGATACTTCTTCCTTTTCTCTGAGGTTCATTCAAAACTGTATCTTTCAGTATATCTGATGCAATTCACTATGTGATAGTAATACTGTCTTTACTCTTTTCAGCAGCATTTTACTTCTTCTCTATTTCGTCTTTATCGGTTCTTGTCTAGTTCACTATGCGATCTCTCCAGTTGATCCGTTCGGCTTCGTCTTGGACATATATCCAAGCATAGCTACGAATATCTCGACTCCGTCTGCCTCGACGACCTGACTGAAATCAGATGCTCGCGATATTATTATACATTGAAATCTTCAATCTTTTTCTAATATTTAATTATTAAAATCCTATACTGCATTCGCGCTTCATCGCGCGAGATGTTTCGTAGCCAAAGCCTTGATGATCCATCCCTTGGCAAATCTTCTTTTACTGCAAGTTGCGAGTAGTTGCATCGTTGCCGATCGTTGATGGGATCACCTTACTCCGAACTTTCATTATCGATATAACATCAGTCCATCTCGAGATGGATTGAATGCAACAATGTGGTCAAGGCCCTGCCACAGTTGGCTGCCCAGTTCCATGATTTGCTGAAAGCCCTGGTGCTGGCTGCCCGAACTAATCCACGCCCAGCGGATACGGGGATATGAATGAGTGTGCCAGAGAGTCGGACGCACGTCGAAGCTCGTGGATGATCTCCTCGAACTTATCATTGGCTTCGCAAACATACAGCAGGCTCATAGATCGCAACATGGAATCACAGGCAAAGATTATTGCGAGCGGTCCGGCGCAGCTGAGCAAGTCTTGAAACATTGTCACTGCTATTAGCGATCCCTCCTGGCAAGATGGTGACTGGACTCGAGGCTACTGCCCTCCTTTGGCTCTCCTGCACTTACTCGTTAGCCGACTGGATAACTATGCAGGGTCTGGAGACATCAAGAGCTCTAAAGCAAAGAGATACATGAGAGAGCTAGGAGCTAACTCATCAATTTGGCAGCACAGCAGGCCTATCTTTTTGAAACAGCTGTGTCAGACTTCAAGGGACAGGTAGATAGCCGATGAATCGATTACCAGCACGTAAATCAGCAATCCAAAGGCCGACAGTTGGGTGGGACCGGTTCTTCATAGACACTAGCTATCTCGGAGGTACCAGACGATATTGCAGAGTACCTCGAGATGACACAGGCGCAGGTAAGTATCCGGGCCGTGAATGACGAAAGAAACTCACAGCTAACTATCACTGAAGCCTTCGTTCAGCCGCAGAGATGTTCATGTCAGCCTCCGAGGTGACGCAAAAGCAGTTCAGTGTGCTGCGCATTTACGCCACTTGAAGCTTTGATCAAAGTGCTCCTTCAGGTCAGCGATAAAAGGTCGGCGGGCTTGTTACGGCGGCCCCGATTGGAAGTCCTTGCTTCATAAATCCGACTAGTATGATATTGTTGAAGCCATTAATGACCCTGCATTTACTATCTAAAACGAGGTCCGGTTGGTTCTCTTCGGGGCGAAAGTTGGATATCTCGTGGGTATGCAAGGAGGACGTCGTCCGGACACCTTTTTAGTCTACTGGTATTTGATGGAATCTCCACATTTGCGGTCATATGTACCAGGCTATATATTGTAATGCACCGTTATCTTTTGACACTTGGTCATACTACACATGCACAAGATGAGACAAGTTTCCTGACATTCAAACTCTATGGATATAAATTCTAGATTACAGGTAATGAAATCATGCATGCGTCATTTAAAACGTTCCCAGGTTCTCAGCGACCTTGAACGGAGCGGCAGTCTTGCTGCGGATCTCGTCGACGGTCACGCCCTCGGCGGTCTCAGCCAGGGTCAGACCTTCCGTTGGGCAGACATCGAAGACGGCCAGATCGGTGATGATTTTCCACACACAGCGGGGACCGGTGAGAGGGAAGGTGCACTCGGCCAATATCTTGGGGTTGCCTTTCTTATCGGTGTGTTCCATGGTGACAACCACCTTGGTCTTCTCGGGGTTGGCGACGAGGTCCATGGCGCCGCCGACACCCTTGACCTTACCGGGGAGCATGAAGTTCGCCAGGTCACCGTACTGGCTGACCTGAAGGGCGCCGAGCATGGTGAGATCAATGCGGCCAGCGCGGATCATACCGAAACTCTCATGGGAGCCGAAGACGGAGGCGCCGGAGCTCAGGGTGACGGTTTCCTTGCCCGGGTTGATCAGATCGGGATCCTCTTCGCCAGGCTTGGGGTAAGGGCCCAGTCCCAGGATGCCGTTCTCGGCCTGTAGGACGACTTCGACGCCTTCGGGGAGGTAGGCGGGGGCGATCAGGGGGATACCGATACCGAGGTTGACGTACATGCCGTCCTTCAATTCCTTGGCAGCACGCTTGACGATGCGTTCGCGGCGAGCGGTAGCCTCGCCCGATCCTGGAGCAGTCAGCAGGGAGCTATAGCATCAGATGTTAGAATCATGCATACCAGCCTGGAGCATCTCGCTGGGATCCTTGGCGAAGGTGAGCTTCTCGATCATGGTCTTTTCCGTACTCTGGATGACCTTGTTGACGTAGATGCCTTGCAGGTGGATTTCCTCGGGAGACAGCTCGCCAACCTCGACAATGTGATCGGCCTCGACGATAGTGTACTTGGCGTTCTTAGCCATGGCTTCGTTGAAGTTGTTCATAGCCTTGCGGAACTGGCAGTTACCGAGCTTGTCGGCCTTGTGGACACGGATCAAAGCGTAATCACCAAAAATGGATTCTTCCAGGAGATAGTTCTTGCCGTTGAACTGCCGGACTTCCTTGGGTTTCGAGTATTCCTTGACGGTGCCATCTTTGTTGTAACGAACGGGGAGTTCACCAGTTTGGACTGTATCGTCAGCTGCGTACCTGAAGCCGTGATGCAGAGCAAACCTACCAATTGTTCCATAAGCCGCGGGAGTGTAGAAAGCAGGAACACCAGCTGCACCAGCCG
Organism: Aspergillus lentulus; assembly: GCF_010724455.1. Next base: position 301,568 of record NW_022983881.1, on the reverse strand, counting down.
CACACTTTTCAGCAATAGTGCCTTGAGGGGTAAGTTCCAGAGCGAGGTCGCCGTTGAGGTACATCTTTTCAAAGACCTTGTTTTCACCGATGAACGAAGCAATCATTTTAGTAATCTGACCAGACTCGAGGAGTTGGCCTGGGAATGTCAGCGCCATCGTTTCCCTAGCCAATTGCTTCACTTGATGGCAAATAATATAACTTACCCAAACCAGCACCAGGCATTCCAGCATTGTTGGAGACGACAGTCAAATCCTTGATATCGGGACGATCACGCACAGCATTGATCAGGGTGTTGGCGACACCGGAGAAACCAAAACCACCACACAGCACTGTAGACGAGCCCTTCATGTCCTTGATGGCTTCCTGAGCCGACGCGCATACTTTATCGATGGCTCTCTTGTTGGCGGAGATTGAGAAATTCCGCCGCCCCAAGATGGGGCGGAACACTGCAGGAAGAGGTCGCGACATGATCGGACCTGGATCAGTTGCTCAATTGAATGAGTCAAACTGAGGAATGGAGAGAAGTTAAAGGAAGGGAGGGGAGAGAAATAAGAGAAAAGACGGGGAAAGAACAGAAGCCGACGACGAAAAAGAAACGCCGCCGGCTCTGGGGCAACTGGGGAAGCTGATCGGTATGTTCCGTACGCATATTTATTAGATGATTACCTGAGGATTATGGACTATTGGAGAACAGACATAGAGAGAGAGAGTAAAGCATCGGCTAGCAGATGACGCCAAACCTGCCGACAAAGCGATTATCCGCCTGTCAGTACTACTACTAGTATGGCAGTAGTACTGTTTTGCCGCCTTCCGAAGCCGGTCTCACTCCGATCGTACCGACTGCGTAATACTGGCAACGGTAATTTACAGGTATCAATGGGAGTATTCTCCGAATGTGGGAAAGGGTTTCATCCCATCTGCGGGGCGACGGGGTCTTCAATTGGAGCTATGAGAATGATTATTTTCTCTTGAATTCATAGATGTAAATGAAGTCAAAGCAGAGGTTTCTTTCAAAAGAGAACAGTCAATATCTCCAGTTAAGAGACTTTTTGCCAACTTTACGAAAGATGTGGGATCCGTAATGTCCTGTAATGTCTGCAGGTTCCCTTCCGACTCGGGATCCGCATCGGCAGAAGACCCTGACATCTCGGCTGGGGTCCTTGCCGGCCTGAGGCTCCCAGGCTGCAATCGAACTACTGCTTTCCGTAAACAATGGAAAGGAACTCAGCACAAGGAAGATGCCAATTATCTTTAAATCTGAAGAGAAATTTATCTTCTTCTTGAGATAGAGAAAGTGAACATGTAATCGCTGATAAGCAGGATTCTTCCATATTGGCTGGATGTCACGCGTCCATCGAATCACCATGAGTAAGGAGAACTGGATATACCGCTGATGGCCAGTCCTTTCGAGACTATAAATCCCCGACTTAGATCAGTTTGATCAACCGACTGTCTAGATTTCCATCAATAGCAGCCGAGCAATCTGTATCAGATCCTCCACATATCGATCTCAGCGTGGGGCAAGCTTTGGCAACTGTGTTGATGTAGCCCCACATTCGTATATAGTATAGCTGACACATGGACATACCTCTAGTTCGTTCGGTCCTTTCCCTTCAAGAGAATTCAAAAGGACATTGTTCCCACGCAAGTAAGAGAGACGGCAGCAGGTTACTCACAAATCATCCACCAGTGCAGCTAATTTCCCACCATGGGCAGTTTCGCTCCAAGGTCGTGGGCTCCCCATCGCAGGTTTCTTTCCTGTTCGAGAACTTGATAGTTCACGTTCAACAGAATCATGTTGGGTCGCTGGCGGTAGCACCTTCGTCACCTTTGTCAGGCTTGATAAAGTCATATTGCTTCGCATGCAGAACGCCTTTCACGCCTGCTCTGAATTACCGGAAGCTCTGCTAAACCGACCAGCTTGATGGATTTGCGGTGAAGCTAAAATCTGATAATTCAGTCATCTAATTCAGCTATCATGAAGGCTGGATACTCGTCCTGTGCGCCAAAAGAAGGTGGCAGGTAACTCGCACGAGGACACTGCAAACGAAACATCCAGATAGAGCAAGCGCCAACTGACAAGGACAGTTTTACTTTGCCATTGACTGCAGAGATTCGAGAGTCCATATTTCCACCTTCAATCAGAATATGTGGAACCTGTCAGCAACTGGTATGGAAACAGTACGACCATCGTTCGTGAAAGTCAGCAAAGTCAGTCAGGGTCGATGTACGGGAACTGAAGTCTCCACGACTGCCGTTCAACAAAGCGACCCCACTCGCGCCTTCACCACCGATTAGAATACTCTGGAACGACAAATCATAACGACGCATGAGAGCATAATTGTTATGCTCCCGAAGTTGTGTCAGACTAATGAATTTGATGGTTGGTCGTCGCCATGATTGCGAGTTCTGGGTCGACCGTAAGTGTACGAGGACCACAATACCCCATGGGGCAGGAATCAGCGCCAACGAGATAGTTCCTTTTTCGCATTCGGGAGTTCTCCGGGATGGAAGAAGAACAACAACAACGCTTCACATCAATCTTCAGTGCGGGAAAGAATCATATGATAGCAGCAATTGATGGGGGTCGATCCCTTGACTGAGAGAGGAATGCACAAAAGTCAGAATCGACAATACTGCAGCTAGACCACATTACCAGATTCGAACACCAGTGGACAAAAAACAGCAACACCAACTAACCGGATCGGTCATAAGGTGATCAGAACGGGACAATGCAACAAATCACAGAGCGATCCCCCTCACCGTCGGCCATTACCTAAGGATCTTAAGGCACCTGAAGGATCCCTTAGGTCACGGACTGGCCAAACTTCGGAGATGTTGGTTTCACTCGGAAAGTTTCCTGCTGCCATCCCCCTGCAACTTCCCACCTTCATCAGTTTTCGATCATGTAATGTAGCATTACCTCTTAGGCCTCCAAGTCCATCCTTATTTATCCCCCCTCGCGCTCCCCCGCGAGAACCATCATGGTTTTGAAAAAGTGTAACATCTGTGACCGTCGCTTCAAGAAGACGGAACATTTCAAGCGTCACGAACGGTCTCGTCAGTAGATCTATCAGAACTGAGGCAATCAATCCCTTCTAATGGATCTGTGTACAGACACCAAGGAAAAGCCTTATGAATGTAATGTCTGCCACAAACGATTCTCTCGGAGGTGGGTCATGCACATGTCGGATCTGCGCTTTATATAAGGTAGTACTGGATCAGGAAATTGCAGATGCTAATATCTCCACTACAGTGATGTCTTGAGTCGCCATGCAAAAGGCCACAATGCCGCGCCGTCAAGCGCGACCAACGGGGTGGTGAAGACTGACCAGCATCATACTTCGTCTACTCAAGCGTATGATCAACAGCACTCTCGTGTCAACGGCAACGGCCAATTCATCCCGAGCGTCAACCCGGTAGACGCACAGCAGGCACAGATCGTGCGGTTTATGCCGCGCGAAATCTCCCTTACGACGCCGGACGGGCTTCCGTCATCTTCTCTTGATTGCTTGGCGGACATATCTGCTCACCAGGCTCGGACTCACACCCAGCTCAACCCCATGGTGATGGATCACCAGCAGGCCTACCTCGGGTGGGGTGATGTCACCGCAACCGAACCTTCCCCGTACAGAGCGCCCGTATTCGGCCCAGTGCCGAATGACATCCTTCAATTCTGGCTGGAACCCCGGGGCGACACCACCTCAAATCCAAGTCCGATAGACCTCATGAGCGACTCCAGTGTTGGTCTCGTGGATGATCAGGCACCAGCGTCGCCTAGAGCGCGGCAGAATGGTCATTCGGCTGAAAATCCAAGCATCCAATCTCCGAGCAACATTCCCAGCGAGAGATTTGCCAGAGTACAGCGGTACTGGCTCACCCCCACAAACAACACCGGGCGCCTGATGAATACGTTGTGGGGGGATGTAGCCACCTGTTCACTGGACAATATCCTTGGAGTGTATTCAGGGCAGTCGTTCAATAGTCCGCCTGGCCTATCAGGGGATTTGAGGTATGGGCTGGATGAGGAATGCAGGCAGAATCTTCTGGCCACCTTTGGCCAGGCTCGACGCAGCACGTCAAATGATGCTTCGAACGCTCCACGCATGTCTGAGGCACCTTTTGGCTCTCCGCAAGCCTTTCCTCCAGCTGAAATCCTGGACATGGCGCTCGACTTGTACTTTCGCAATTTCCAGCCGCTAATACCGTTCATCCATATCCCTACATTCTCTGCGAAAAGGACTCGCTCACCAGTGCTCTATGTCATGTGTATGATTGGTATGATCATTCTGGGTACAAAAGGGACAACAGCGTTTGTCTCCAAGAATTTCAACGTAAGTCCAAATCCCTGACCGTCGAGTGATATTGCTGAGTTCCTGTGTTTGCTAGTTGGTCCTTGACAAGATCACCGAAGAATTGGCCAAATGCGCAGCAGGAAGTGAGAACCCTGTCGGTACTGTGTCCACCTTTGCCGCGGCTTTACTTTTCCTCAATTTGGCTGCAATGACCGGGGTAGAGTCTCCACCACTGACCCGGTTTATTCATGCTGATTTGTCCACAGGAAAGGGAGCACATTGCTAAAAGCCAAATGTTGTATATCAGCCTTATGACTGTAAGTCTAATCCTCGTCTGTCTCGTTATAGGGAAGCGATAAATGCCAACAGCCATCAGACTGCGCAAAGACATGGGTTGTTCGCTGCAACGGAAGGACAAATTCTCGACATGAGTCTCTATGAGGCAATCCCCGATGTGGATGAAAGATGGAAAGCATGGAGCAAAGTGGAATCCGTGAAGAGGTGCGTATCTCAACTGTGGAAAAGGTGCGCAGCTCCTGCTGACTCGCTGTGCAGACTTATCATCGGACTCCTGCTGCTCGACTCCTGGTACTCGTCCTTCTTATCAACGAGCCCGATAATCGTACCAGAAGCAATACAATTTATTCTACCGTGTGACGGAGCAATCTTTGACGCGAAAAATGCCATGCATTGGATGCAGCTTATTCGCGTTGGCAAGCGAATTTTGATGCCGACCGTTGTCGCTCCATCCGAAAATGTCGATCTTCCAGCGCTGGATAACTCAGTCGACGGTCTGTGCATGCACGGGGTGTTGGCAATGGTTCAACTCCGGCTCTGTGAGGCTTACCACCGCCTGTTATCCAACCGAGCAAACTACCCGTTCGCGCCATGCCATACCTACGCTATGGACGGCCGTGCAAGATGCCTGCCAACGCTTCAGCTGCAAATAGCTGATAAATATAGGGAGGCCCTGGAACGACTTAACCCGAATGCTGTAGTCATGTGGCACAATATGTGCATGACACTCACTGCGGACATCCAGATATTCGAACTGGCTGCGGGTCGGTCAGGTCCTCTGCCAGCCCGGAAAGCCCTCGATGATATCGCCGTATGGTCTCAGACACCAGCCGCCCGAAGGTCGTGTCTCCACGCGGCCCAAATATACAAAGCCATGATCAACCGCAAAACATCAGATCATACCATGTTCCACTCGATGCTCGCACTCTTCACTGCGGCGCTCGTGCTGGGGCTGTATACATTCATGGCACCACGTCCGCCAGAGACCACTGCCGGATGCATTTCCGTGGAACTCCTGGACGACGTTGACTGGCAGCAAGTGGGTCGAGAGGGTTTCACCAGCTTTATGGAACCTCGCGGTAACCATGCATTCACCGCTTCGAACAATTCCACAGTCAATTTTATTCGTAATGGCGGTACATTGTACCTTCGCGGAATCCCAGTGCAAGGAGGCTATCAATCTGCGCGGCGCATACTACTGGACTACGCGGGGCTCCTGAAGGACTCTGGGAAATGGAGCGTCCGAAAGTTCTCTCACGTCCTTCACATTATGAGCGATGTCCTCATGGATATTGAATGAGGTCTTGTTGACTGCGCTTCAAAGGGCTATCAATTGGACTCTGCATGTCTGAACGGGGGATATCCAGTTATCGATCACTCCGGCCATGTCTGCATCTTTGATGCAAGGTTCTTACGGATTTATTCGTCAGCTTTATCTGACGGTTGTCCTCGGAATGACTCCCACGTTTCTGTCCGCCTCCGAACGCTGGACGGTTGCGTCGCCGCCCCTTATTCAGCAGCTTTTGTTATTGACAGCGCCTTTGTTAACTTCAAGATCTATTGAAGTCATGTGTTATGATCATGCTATGATGACCATTGGTACGAAGCAATTCTTCGTGTTTAATGACCTCTGAGATGACGTATGGGGAAGCGTCTTTGGATTCATGATCCCAGCGATTGAAGGGCATCAGTACGTCTATATTATTTTATTATTTACAGGGTCCTAAGAGGGTGAAGACAAGACCATCACCATTGCCGAACTCGACTCCACAGCTTACCCAACTCCTCCGGCGAGGCAATGACGCTCAGTGTGCACATTTGCCCATCGCGGAGATACGAATCTCCCTTTGGATCACCGGTCAACACCACTCTCGAACACCCACAATAGGGATCTCCGAACCACAATGCCTCCCCGTCTCTGTCACTCTTCGCCTCAACGTGCGCGCCCTCCGACTTAACCGACAAGGGTTGATTAGTCTCGGTATACTTGGAGACGCTCAGCCCGTTGCACCTCGCATCAGGCATGTGCCACACATCTTCCAGGACAAGCTTGTTCGGTCGAGGATCGCGAGGTCCGCGCTGGACCTGTAGCTCGACCGTGCCGATGCCCAGGACTCGCGACCGGCCGATCTTCCCTGGTGCGCGGCGGTAGGAGGTGAAGGTGGACCGGTTTTTGGCGTAGTGGCAGTTGCCGCCGACGACGATCCAGTCCCAGCAGCGGTTGTATTTGTGAGAGCCGGTGTGGGCGTTGGCCTTGTGGCGTCGATGGTGTGAGGGAGTGGGAGTTGAGGCTTGTGAATGTGCATGCGATTGTGTCTTCTTCTGGACCTTGGGGTCTCGACGGCCATGCATATCCGCCATTTCCACTTTTTCCAATGAGAGGAGAGAGAGTAGATGCCTCAGGCAGGATAATGAAATAGAACGAGATGAATCAAGTCAGTGTTATACTGACACCACTAAGCGATCGACAGATGTATAGATGCCTGCACAAAGATTCTCTCCTTGACGTACAGTCGCCGACAGACAATATTATAACCTGACTCCCCGTGGCAACCTCCCACCACATGGGGAATATATCCCCTAGACCGAGCGACACGTTATCCATGATGTAACCCCATCAATGGTGAAACCTAATTGCACCGGATGATCGATAATCCAATTTGTACGGAGCGACCCATGAACCAACCTTAAACTCAATCTTCACAGTGAGCCATTTTGTAGGCCCTGGGGAATAGCTATTTCCGCCCTTGGTTTGGCCCATATCTTTGACGTCAGGAACCGGGGATGGGGATGGGACGGTGTTTGGTTTTGGTGAGATTGTTTATCTGCCCACTGATAGCAATTCAGAGGTAGAAATGTGTTCTTCTCTTGCGACTTGCTTCCAGCAAGATGAATGAGAATGGTCTGTATTCTACATAAGAGCTGCAGTATTGTATGAATCTAAATCATTTATATGTCTATTCATCATCCTGTATACAAAGTAATATGTGCAACGGGTATAGTACCAGCCAACGCTCAAACACCAGTTCCGAACCACACTCTTCACCTATAGAGAAGGCCCTCAACCATCTCCGCAATGGCAAGCGAGCTCGTCAACCCCGGACTCTCAATCCCTAGCAGATTGATGAAGCCCGGAAACCCTTCCTCCTCCTGAATCACAAAATCCTGGAACCCCTTGCCCGTGTTGACGGCGCCGCCGCGGCCCAGCTTCGGCCGGATGCCGCAGTAATCCAGACTGATGGCTTCCGTGTCAACACGCGGCAGGTACGCCTTGATCTCCGGCAGGGCCTGCTGCAGCCTCGCCGGACTGGGCTTCAGGTCCGTCGGATCATCCACCCACTCGACATCCGGTCCGAAGCGGATCCGGCCCCCCAGGTCCAGCGTCAGATGCGTCCCCAGCCCTCCATGGCCCGGCAGCGTAGCCGGATAAACCAGCACGGAAGTCCGGGGAAACGAGGCCGAGTACGAGAAGTACGTGCCCTTGGCGAAGAACGGGGTGCGGTGACGCTCACTCGGCAGGACCATGTTGTTGATCGCGCACGCCCCGTTCCCCGCGCTGTTGATGAGCGTCTCCGCCGTGATGGAGGTCTCCGCCCCGTCCGCCGACACAGCAGTAATCCTGTACCCTCCCCGGCCGCCATCCAGCGCCTCGATCCCCGTCACGTTCGTCAGGAACGCGCAGTCCCCGCCGCGGTCCTCGAAGTCGCCTTGTAGGTACGTCATCAGCGCGTGGCTGTCGACGATCCCCGTCGTCTCGCTCTCCACGATCCCCGCTAGAGCTTGGACCTCGGGTTCTCGCCGCTGGGCCTCCTCGTGGCTGACGAGCCGGGTGGGTACGCCGAGGGTCTGCGCGAGCTTGTGTGTGCCCAGCGCGGCAGCCCATTGTTCTTCGTTCTGCGCGACGATCCATTTCTTCGTGTTGCGGTGTGGGATGCCTTGTTTGGCGCAGAGGTCGTACATCATTTGTTTGCCGCGGATGCAGAGTTTCGCTTTTAGGGAGTCGGTTCCGTAGTATATTCCCGCGTGGATTACCTGGCCATTTAGTGACTGTGTTAGTCCATATGCGTAGAAGTACGACAAGAAGCAATCACCTCGGAATTGCGACTGCTCGTCTCGGTCCCCACTGCATCATGCCGCTCTAAGAGAATGGTCGATGTACCCTGTCTCGAGGCCAATTGCCGCGCGATCGCAAGACCGACAACGCCTGCTCCGATCACCTTGTCATCAGTGAGTATTCATTCATCAAGCGCGACGAAAGTCTGGGAGGGGCTTACCGCATGTGTGACGTCGGCGCTGGAAGCCCGCGTGCTTGAGAAGTTGCGCCGGGCGAGGAATGGCCTCGATACAGCGTTGCAAGCGCGGGTAGCCATCGCTGTGGCTGTACTGAAACTGTGTTCGAGTCTGGGGTTATGTGCAAAGTGATATTCTCTGACTTTCCCAAAATTGAGAGGTAAATCATGGCTGGGGCGCAATAACCGAAGTGGAATTGGGATTGAGGCCGATGGCCGATAAGGCCGCGATAAGACTCCTCTACCCGAATCGTGCTCCCGCGGCCCTCATGGAGTACATGGAGGCTTGCGATACACTCTACGATGATCACTCATTAGCTACGCTCGACGTTATCACTTAACAAGCATTCCTGCCATCAATGTCGATAGCTGCTGGTAAACGGTCAGGTCTGATGGAAATATTCATGTACAAATATGCCATTCCTATGAAGATATCGTACAACCCACTCTATATAATCATACGTAACTCACACCAACACAAGCTCTAGCCTCGTTTTCCAACGTTCTTGAGCATCTCATCCAGGTGCTACAAGAGTCAGCGATATATCCAATTCCATACCGGGGAGCTGCATACCTGTTTCTGTTCTGTTGCTAGTTTGCCATGGGTATCCTGTGCTCATGTCAGAGATCAGACACATTCCGGGGGTAAATGATCCAGCTTACACTGATGATGGTCAAAATCAAAGAATAGTTATTAAACAAAAATTTCTCCCGTCTCTTTGCGTCACCACCGCTGCGACTAAGTTTGGTTAGCAGGCCATCGAATTCAGCGGTCAATCGCTTCAGACTGTTCGCAACAGGCTCGTCATCCCCGGCATCGCTGCTCAGCACTAATATCCCGTGCAGGAGCTGACCAAACCTCTGTGTGAGAAAGTGAGGTGCTGAAGATTGCGTCAAGTCATCGCCTCCCGCTAATGACAAGGCAGAAACAGCACTGCGACCGGTGTTGGATGCCACTCGCTTCAAGGACTCCCGGTGAAGGTCCATAATAACTTGGAATCGGGGCCAAAGTTGCATGTTGATACCGTTGATGTAGGAATCGGCAACAGGCACTTTCCGCCGCTGTAGTTCGAATGCCGCTTGCTGGTTCAATCGCACACAGATCAACACTCCCAGTGAGTCTGTCGAGTTCTCGATCAATTGTTTTGTAAGACCTTGCCCCAGAGCGAAAACAGGTTCGAATATCTCAACCGCCTTCCGAGAAATCTGGTGAAAGGACAAAGTGGAAAACATCTCCGTCATAAAAGAATATTCAGCCGAGATGTTGTCCACCAGGGCCAGGTTGAAGTTTCTGAAAGGAACTTCAATTCCATGGAACGCATTATCCTCTTCGGCGAGATATGCAGACAGGGCCATGTGGTTACTAGTACGAAGTATGTCAATACGTCTCCCCAGCGAAAATGGGTCATGCGCAGCGGATCCAGAGCGACCCGAGGAGATGATATGTCCTATGGGATATAAGCCTTGAGTGCAGAGACGAGAAACTGAACGAACATGACGAACCTGTCTTCGGTGCGGAAGGGTCTCCCCCCAGTATATCGTTCCTATCACTCGGATAGACTTTGATCTTTTCAAGAGCTTGCAGATAGCGAGTGAAATGGGAGAGATAGTACCAGCGCATAGTGTTAATGTATGCCTGCGTAATCTCTCCCGTAAGCTGAGGGTGAGCTCGGGAAATATAACTGTACAGGTCCTTGAACTTGACCAAGCGTTGCTGCTGGATAATTTGAGCATTGATGTTCGGAGAACGCAATGCTCTGATCTGGGACACTAGGTAGTCCCTGATCCTTTCCACTGCCTGTCACTCTCGTCAGCACGGACTCGAAGTCCGGGTCCGTAGAATGATACTGACTTTGTTCTTGATATCATTCAAAAGCGGCCGCACGTCTTCAATTGCTTTTGTGCTGCTGCTACCAGAAACCTTGGCTTCTATACTCGTCATGCGTGCTTCGATCTCATTCAGAGCTTTGACCCAATTCTCGTCAATGGGTCCTTCGGCAATCAATCGAACAGCTCTCGGTGAAATACTGATTTCCTCAACGGCAGGTCCAAGAAGTTGCTCTACTTTGCGCCGGTTCTCCAGCATCGCGTTCAACTGTACAGACCGAGTCTGGAGCGTCTCTATCTCAGCCGAAACAGCACCGAGTTCACTTTGGAAGTCACTCAGATACATCTCAACTGATTTTGAGACATCATCACAGCTTGTGATGGCAGCATGTAATTCCTGATACTTATCTCTTTCCTTTTCAAATTGCTGGAGCGTTTGTGCACTGACATCGGTAGGGGTAGCTCTCCGTGGCTCGCCTACTTGAGATACGAACTCCTCAAGACTAAGGCCACCGAAGTCTATCGACTCAACCAAGTGCAACGGCTTTGCTTCGGGGGCTGACGTTGTCGGACACTCATTTGTCTCTATGTCACCCTTCTGCTTTCCAATAATGCCCCTCAACACCTCGAGCGGATCAGCTACATCGGAAGGACGGGACCTTGCAGCGCCTTGTTTGAGAACCGAGCCATTGACTCCGCGTGCGGTTGCCGGCAGAGAGGTGGTCGAGTCACTTGGTGTCAGCAGAACGGATAACGAGGAGCCTTGCCGGTTCTGGCTCGGACGGCTGTTCGGTGGAGCAGGCGACAGGAGGGAGGAAGATCGCCGGGGAGCGGGTGAATTGCTGCGACTATCGAAAGGGACACCGGAGGGGGTGGAGTGGCCTGATATGCGATCAAGCCACATCTTGGGAAGCAGGCACGGAAGAGCGTGCGGATATCGAGAAGCTCACAGCCCTCATTGAGGTCGAGAGAAGGTTGTCTGCGGAGTTTATAGATCTATGCCCGGCAAGCTCTCCGCAACTGGAGGCATGCAATGCAATTGACTTCTGATATTTTCAGCAACTCAGTCAATTCAGAGATGACAGCTTATAGACATAGAGGCATATCTCAACCGTCTCTCCAAGATTAGAGGACTGACAAGCCCAGCATACTACACCGTCTGTTATCAAGCTTCCTATCACCAGCTGTTTATGGGCAGGTCGAGATGCTACAGCTGGGGCCAGAGACCACAAGTGCAGCGTGTCCGAGGCTAAACCGCTTTAGGGACTAGCGACCCAAGTAACCCCCGCCACAACAAAACTGCCATTTTTTTCGCAGGCGATTTGTCGATTTCTTTTCGCCCGTTCCTCCACCGTCTCCTCTAAACCCTCTCGAAGAAACTTTTTCCTCTTCCCTTTCTTCTCTCCTATCCCCCTCTATCTTAAAAGAAAAACAAATCAGGTTTCGTCCTGTTCTACTCTCATTAATCCTCCATTCTCATTCACCCTTATACACATTCACCATGGCTGACGAGGTATGACTTAGTCTTGATTCACTGTGTACTTGCTGCGTTTCTACTCTCAGGCTGCCCCGCATCCATGCACATGTCCCCTCTTCTGCTTCATACCTCAAACCATCGAGCGACCAAGCAACGACTGTTTTTTTTCAACTGCCATTTTTATTCAAACTGGACACTATCAACTGACCTTTATTTCTTTTCAGCATGAGACCTTCGAGTCCGCCGACGCTGGTGCGTCCGCGACTTACCCCATGCAGTGCTCCGCTCTGAGAAAGAACGGTCACGTTGTCATCAAGGGTCGTCCCTGCAAGATCGTTGATATGTCTACCTCCAAGACTGGCAAGCACGGTCACGCCAAGGTTCACATCGTCGCTCTCGATATCTTCACCGGCAAGAAGCTGGAAGATCTCTCTCCCTCCACCCACAACATGGACGTTCCCAACGTCACCCGTCGTGAATACCAGCTCGTAAGTCGACCTGCCAAAGCCAAGTCAATCTCCACCTCCAGATGACTTACTGATCTGCTTTGCAGCTTGATGTCACTGACGACGGTTTCCTCTCCCTCATGGACGAGGCCGGTAACACCAAGGACGACGTCAAACTCCCCGAGGGTGAGATTGGTGACAAGATCCAGAAGATGTTCACCGATGAGGGCAAGGACTGCAGTAAGTGCCCAGCATTGCGCCTTGAGTCTTGAATTGTTGTACTAACACGGATCACCCTAGACGTCACCATCCTCACTGCCATGGGCGAGCAGGCCTGCATGGATGTCAAGGAGGCTCCCAAATAAATGATCCCGACACTTATGGACCTCTTCTTGCTCCGTCGGCCACTTTGTGTCCAAGGGTCTCCTGTTTTATGTGTATGTCCTTTAGCTCATGGATGATGCGACGTTTTGGGCGATTTATGGCATGTCTGTTGCTTGACTTATGTCCGCCAATATAGCCTTGGATGTACGCTGCACCAGCGAAAGGAATTGCTTAAAGTTGACAGCATCACGTGCCCTCTGCCAGGAAGCGGTCCTACTCTTACGATAGTTTGACGATCAAAAAATTTACAAGCCTAGTTAGGACAATCATTTTGATAAAGCGTAGATCTATAGTTTTACCTTTGCGGGTTCAAGCTATCATTCTCTGTGGGGGCTGTAGGGCGGACATTATTGTTTAGATATTTCTGGGTTGTCAAATCAAATGCTTTGACCAGTTGACGAAGATTTGAAGTATCAAAAATTCTTTTCTGGTATAAGCACCTATGGACCGAACCACACCCTGAGAATTTCTCCCTCTACTCTTCCACCCCACCGGACCATTCAAGAATGAACACAGCCGCCCTGGATGGAGTATACCACCCGAGGGGTTTGTGGGCAGGACGGGTGCCGTGAAACTCGATATTATCTAGACAACGGTCTCTGGTTTTGCAGGCGGGGTCATCAGCAGGAGGTACGGCCAAATCAGCCCAACCCCGCCTTCTTTGACGCATCACGCGAAAGCTTTCTAAGTTCTGACGCTTAATTTTTATTGCAGGGCTTACAAGTGGAGGAAGATCCCGATGATTTCGGCACGCAGGGAAAGACTAGTCGTGTAAAGAAGGCTGTAGCTGAAAAGGGCCATAAGAGTGAGCATCCGATAACCATGTTTGAGAAGATTGTACATTTGCTAAGGATGTGATAGCGTATCGTGGTCGACAGGCATACACCCTATTCTTGCAGATTTATCAATTGATTCTGTGGAAGCAATGTCACGCCTTAGTCCAAGGACGAGGCTTTCCAGCGCAGCTTGAGGTGAGTGGAAGTACCTATGCTTCGCCCAGCCATCATACTTGATAACAGCGCCTGACTGTTGAGATTCAGGTCGTGGTCCGAGATCTTTGGGCCCTTCGTTTGGAAAGCCTGTCGGAGCGACTCAACGACCCTGCTGAAGATGATAGAGAACCTGAACTCTTCAGTTCACAGCCTGCCACGACGCTTGATGAGCCCGAGGGAACATTCAAGCTTAGTGGGCGAGCGGCTCAATGGCCCAGACTGATTGACACAATCGGGCTGTGTTATTTGGGCTGCCTGCTCATGAGGCTCCCAGTCACCATTGGAGAATTTCATCGGTAAAGCTTCTTTACAGTTCATAAGACGAGAATGAACATCTGACTCTCAACAGGATGCTTATGCGAGAAGATATTCCTTTCATTAGGGTCCTCAGATTAATCCCACGGGACATGAGAGATAAATTACCCCAGGAGTACATCGCTCTGTTGGAGACTACTGTAAGCTTCTACCTTTATGACGCCGACTCTATCAATTCTGACCCTTCAATAGAGATTGATAAAGGCTGAGCATCTTCACAAAGCGACCTTGGAGCTATCGCTCTTGTATCACAACAAGTTTGGCGTTCAATTCCCGGCGTTGAACACACCGGCCGTTTTATATCGCTATATCAAACGTCTCGCGCTCCCAGGTATGAATTGTTCACGCTTGATAATTCTAGTTTGCAATCTTCTAACCTTCATACAGTCGAGGTATATCCCGCTGTTAAAAGGCTACAAAGACTTGTGGGCTTCACATTTGAGTTTCCAACGAACATCCCCGGTAGAAGTCGGCCAATTCACCTGCCTGAAGTGCAGCTCATTACGCTTATTGTCATTTCTACTAAACTGTTCTTTCCATTTGATGATATCAAGAGGTATCCCGTATCCACACGGGAACCCAGCGCACAGGTGCTTGACTGGGAGCTTTGGGAACAAGTTCAAAGACACTTCGACAGACGAGAAACGGCTGGGGGCAGGATCGGAAAGGGAAATGAGGTACTCGTCACTGAGAAAGACGTCTTCAACATGACTCCCGCCCAATTGGATGAATACATGGACTGGTACGAAACCAGTTGGCTTGATCACAGCAGAGGTAAAGTGGCCTTGCAACTCCGTCCTGCGACGTTTGACGAACGCTAATCCCCCAAAGTGTCGAACCCGTTAGCAGAGTTCTTCCCGGTTGCTCCGACGGCCTCGGAAGGCCAGACTGTTAGCGACTCCACAGAAGAAGAAGATGAAGCTATGCATGCAATGCTGCAGACAGCTACGAGCCAACTGAAACCAAGAAAGACTATTTCTGATCCTAAGGCCGACGTGGCTCGCCCGGGTTCATTGTATCCGCGTTACCGGACCGAGTCCGAACTGCCAGAGATGGCAAGGTTCTTTTACGAAACTGCTGCTAAAGTAGCAGGTGTCTCTTTGTCCACACTCGTTAGAGCTGTATCGCAGACTGAGACCATAATCTCTCGGTGGTCGGACGATAAGAGGAGGATTGAGCACCATGGAGATCCTACGGAAATGGACGTGACTGATGAAGCAGGCACTGAAGATATGGAAGCCATGGAGGATGAGGATATGTCTGGGTTGAGTGACGAGTCCTAACTGGAGATACGCTAGATTAGCAAATCCTAGCTAAGTATTGAAGTCATATTGTGCCTCAGGCACTTAACAGGAAACGGGAGTGATTTTTGAAGGAAGACCATCAGTGAGTCGAACTACGACAAATTCCAGTCAGACTGAAAATTCGATGAGCATCCAGCAACGTAAACTGGTTCTAGGTATGTAGTTGGACGTTCCATGTATGGAAATGCGGAGATAACCCGAAACGGGAAAGTGGCACCTGCCGACCGGCGGCAACTAAAGGTGATGACGAAAATAGCCATTAGGGCTTAGGGTATCACGGCGTCGGTCCACCCAGGCTAAGCGAGAAATCCTCAAATTGACATTGCGTCCTACGAACGAGTATACAGCGATTGTCAGCCAGCAACAACGAAAAATCGCAACCAGTACGTACAGCATCATGTTCTCCTACGCTATATCTTTGATCTATGGATTACGAGCTAACATAACCTTTTTTCTGCGATTTTACAGTGCAGATGTAGGTCTTCCTGAGCCGTTCGGACCAACCCAGTGCCCATTTACCCAACCTCATCCCATCCATCGACTCGATATACGCGGAACATCCGGAAAAGCCATGACTGACAAATTTCGATCAATAGTTTCGTCAAGACCCTGACGGGTAAGACCATTACCCTCGACGTCGAGTCGAGCGACACCATCGACAACGTCAAGGCCAAGATCCAGGACAAGGAGGGTATCCCCCCTGACCAGCAGCGCCTGATCTTCGCCGGTAAGCAGCTTGAGGATGGCCGCACCCTGAGCGACTACAACATCCAGAAGGTACGCGAATTCTCTATCGGACGACGATTTGGTTTCGTTTCATTATGCGCATGGGATACTGTTGGATGATGCGGGTTTTTCGCTGGATTGCTGGACTTGGTTTCCGGATCCTCCGGCTGGAAGCGTCTGCGCTAGGGGATGACTGGACTGAATGGAAGATATACGGTTATTGAGAAGGATGTGTTTTGCTGACCGGATGCTTTTTGCACATATTTAGGAGTCCACTCTCCACCTGGTCCTCCGTCTGCGTGGTGGTATCATTGAACCCTCCCTTAAGGCTCTCGCTTCCAAGTACAACTGCGAGAAGTCCATCTGCCGCAAGTGCTACGTACGTCTTTGTCCCGATCGCTCGACCAGACTTGTGACCCATTACAGGGGACGCTCGCCTTGGAAGTCTTTGCTAACTCGATCCCTGGATAGGCCCGTCTTCCTCCCCGTGCCACCAACTGCCGTAAGAAGAAGTGCGGTCACACCAACCAGCTGCGCCCCAAGAAGAAGCTCAAGTAAACGATTTCTATCTTGTTGCGGTTTTTCCGCGTTGCTGGGGGAAAGAGATGCTCGGAGCTATGACGTGGTTGCTGCATGGGAGGTTTTAAAAGGCGTTGGAATGATGAAACATTATAGCCGAAGTCACATATTTTAGTTGACCCCTCTCGAAAGAAGTTGCGCAATCGAACATCTGTAAAATTCAATCTTGCTCTCTCGATCCTATGCCACGGGAAATAGAGTGCGTTCAAAAAGAAACCATGCAGAGATATATGAGACTTGAGGTACAGAAAACACCGGGTGAATGACGTTGTGCTGCCTGAGCCAACATCGTGCCTCAAAAGACACCTGGTAAACATAGTAAATCGAACACATTCGGCCCTCTCACATCACAACATCCGTCGCTTGTCGTCATGGTCGTCATCATCGTGGTCCTTGTTCTTCTTGGAAACGGGGCTTGCGTGCCTGTACCTCGTCAGTAAAACGGCCAGTAATCCAAAAGAACCAGACTTACGCAAAGAACAAGATCTTGATAGCAATCGCGAAACCCGCATGGAGAACAATGACCAAGATCAAGAGAATCTTGCTCGTCTTCGCATCCGTAGCACTCAAAACCGGGTACAAATTCCGAAGCAGGAAGAAAACCGTCCAGCCGAAGCCAACACCCACAAGCGCCCAGTTGAGCGCCGTGAGAGGGCTCCAGCTCACCAGCGCAATAGCGATCCAAACCAGATTGGAATAACCGTACAACGCCCAGCATTCGATCAAGTCCGCGGTGGAGCTACCGAACCAGCGCAACGCACCCCACAGAGCGATGGGGATGACGCCCGTGTACCCGTACACCAACCCAGCGGCACCCGAGAGAAGCGTGAAATCGTACTCGAAATGCTTGTCGTTGTGGTTTGAGAGCCATTGCGAGATCGTGCCAGTTAGAAACAGGATGACGACTACCGTCGTTGCGATCCAGAACGGCCCGTACAGGTCCGCGTTCCCTTCCAGGACATCGAGAAAGTTGGTGCGTGGGTACAGCGCCGACACGCATCGCCGGAGCACCTCGTTTGTATCGACGTCGAAGAACTGCGAGTAGTAGTGGAAGGACCACCAGGCGTGTTTGGAGGGCGTGCCGCCGGGGGATCTGTCGCGGCCGCGGGAGGTACCTGCGCCGAGGAAAGGAGCGGAGTCTTGCTGGACTTTTGCGCTTCGGGGGTCGTTTTCAAAGTCTGTTGATTGAAGATATAACAATCAGTGCTTGAAAGATGACAAAGTAGAGCCGCTTGTGAATTCGCCTTACTGGATGGGTGAAATTCGAGGTCTTCCTGGAGGTCGGTATGACCGAGGTCGCCCTAGAGCAACATTAGACCAAGTGTTCGCTAAGACAAGCATTGTAAAACAATATTTTACCTCAGCATCGACATCTACAACCACATCATAGCCCCGGTTCGCCATATCGGCTTCCTGTTTTTATAAAGAGCTGTTGTTGGTCACGAAGGGAGAGGTGCACGAAATTAGAGTACACATCAGCTGTCAGGGTCGCTGCTGATAAAGCCACACACCAGCCACTAGCTACTGTGGAGACACCTACGTATGCGAAATTTGCTAAACTCCGACATTATGCATCCTAGTCTTGGATGTGGAACAGTAGAATTGGCCTTTGACTGATTGATTTCCGGCAAGATTTTTTTGATTAATGGTACTATTGTACATACTCGCGCATTTTCACGGTATTGACGCTCTTCATGTCTCCACATCTACTGTATCTCGTTGGCACCATACTCAAAGCGCAGTCATATTGAGATCATAGGAAGCCACTTGCGGAAAGTCGTTTTCAATCCAGCGAAAAACGACCATAGGGGCGTATCGAACCCTTTCTTTCGGATCCAGATAGACATGGCTCCAATGAAGATAGCGACTGCCACCGACCCGACCGTCCTCCTGTGATGCCACAAGAAGGTGAGGGCCTTTTCTCTTAGTTCCTCGTTATGCAGTTGTCGTACCTGTTTCTCGAGGAGTCGTATCGCTTCGTCTCTGGTTTGCTTATTGAATGGGTCCCGCGAAGATTTGAGCACACTGTGCTGAGAGATCCTCTTCCACGCCCCGAAAGGCAAAGACTCAGGTGGGTAATCATTGAACAGTTGCATAGCGCTCGATATGAGGCTATCCAGATCTAGAGGCTGTGGTAGTTTTGAAAGAGTAAAGTGCAACATCTCAGGTTCGTCTGCAGGAATCTCCAGCAGCTCCTTCTTGCGTGAGAGTATGATCGCTGCGAAGAGGTAGATAGACACGACAGGCTCCGTAGCCAAGAGGAAGTCAAACAGCCGTGCAATGTCGCTGTACTCCTGGATATCATGGGCATACAATGTAAGTGTTGCGGCAAGGGCAAAGAATGGTTTTATGCCTCCGAGGTGCTCCCGCAAGGCCGAATCAGCTTTCTCGATAATCGCTGGAATAAGCTGCAAATGCTTCAGCGCAGGGGAGAGAGACGGCAGCATATAGTCCCTAATTCTGAATAAGGAGATATTGGTCACAGCTGGGGCAGCCTCCTTTTCACCAAGCACCAGAAGTAGTACTTGCACGATATCATGGTACCCCTGGAAGTAACAAAGCATAGGGTATTTCCGAAGTACTCCCCTGATGAGAGTCGATAATTCGTCCTTCTTCACCAACAATTCATCCTCAGCGCCTATAAATATGTTCAGCCAGTGATAGAGAGAATTTGCAGGTCCCGAGAGTTGTACATTGAGGATAGTACACAAATGACCGATTTACGTCCAGTTGAACCTGGTCTTCATCTCCATGCGAAGGCAGGTCTTCCCAAGACGCGAAATCCGAGTCTTGTACATCTCTGTCGCTTCGAAGAAAAATGGGCCCTAATTTGATGTTACCGAAATATTTTCTATCGGTTCATTAGAAACTTACAGGCTGATCGCCTGAGGTCATCGTTCAAGAGACCTCCGTGTGAGATCGCATACGAGACGAGGGCATCTAAATCACGTAAATCGCATGCATTTCGAATCGCTTCCTCTTTCTTGGACCGAGCGATATACTCGTTGTCTGGGTCCAACAACTTCTCTGGGGCATCGTTTCTAGGTATTTCTCGTTTTCCGTCCAACGTCCCTTCTGGCTGCGTGGTGAAAGAGTCATCCATTTTGGCAAATGGATGGATGAAAGCTCGCTCCTTAACGCGAAGCACCAAATCTCATCTCCCAACAGATTGAGATAGGCCTGTGGCAGCAAATGCCTGCCAAGGGCACTCTTTGCGTAGTCTCCTCTCTGGAGGATTATGACAGGCTGGGTATTACGCAATAAAGATGAGCCTCCTGAATTGGAAACGAAACATGATCATAAGCGAGGATATTTACTTTGGTAATTCTTGGATAACACCAGCGATCCGTCTATAGGATGATGAACAGCACCAAGCGCGCATCTGAAGGTAGTAATCAAAGTAGCTCCGAGTCTCTTAAGTTGATGCGCACAGCCAGAAACGGCAAACCTGCCAGCGGCCTCAGGCCGCCATCACCGGATGTCCCGTGATTTGGTTGAACCATCCACCGCCCAAAGATGGTAAGGGAACATTTACATACTGCTAGGGGTTTGACGAGAGTAGAACCATCATTCTCCTATTAGATCTCCATCTAAGGAGATATCGGATTGTTTTCAGTCTATGCCATGACGAGTTGGACTGTGGCTTAGCTGTGGGAGGAGCAGAAACGCCGGGTTCCTCCGTACTAGCCACAATAGTGGTGCAACTACAAGGAGGGGCATAGAATAAGATACTGACTATTCTTCGGCAAATTAATAGTGGCAATTGAATTGCGAGCATCATCTGAGTCACAGTTGCAGTCCCTTGATAGGGCGTCTGTCAGACTTTCCTGGTTGGTTTCAACGTTCTGACTTAGGATCCGAAAGTGAAAGTGAAAGTGAAAGTGAAGGTATTATTGCAAAACACATATAGTTCTGCTATGCTGTAAGTGATTTTCCCCGTCACTTATTGCCCCTCCTCACCTGGCCGAAGTCTTACTGACTTGTCGCTCAGATAGGATAATCTATGTGGGCTGCTGCTTGGCGATGATTATTCTGCTCTATGACCAAAGTTATTGGCTTACTCCACAAGTTGCGAAATTGCCATACTGTGACTGCTCCAAGCTCCCCTAGCGGACTCAAAATGGGATCAGGCACTGAGACTACTCTGGCTCGTGAACAAAGGCGTCTACTTGACTTCTAAACTCTGTGCAAGACTTAGCTTTCCGTGAGAGTCTTCCATTCAACTTCATATTATTGACAGCGTCGTTGTCGCTCGAGATTTTGTCGGCTCGCCATGTCCCTTCCACTGTCTGGCCGAGGTTTTGATGCTTCTGGCAAGCGACAGGATATGGATCAAATGGATATAGAGCAAGAAGGACCATCAACTACGAAACCCATGGTTGGGTTGCTCTCACAGACCCTGGTCTCCAGCCCCATCATCCAATTGATTCTACCAGCGCGCTTGAGAAGCAAGCACCAAAATGACGTTGTTTTTGTTGGCGAAAGGCACATACAAATCAAAGAAGCGCTATCAGGCGTCCACTTGGAAGACGTCAATTCGAAATCTGACTTCGATGCCTACATCATGGCAGCGAAGGTCATCAATGTGAGCACAGAATTACCTTGGGAGGCCCAGATGAAGCTGGCAGCCAGCAAAGCAGCTGTCACGGATTTTGGATCGCGGCAAGAACTCCCACCACAGATACTGGTTCTCAGTCTTGCATCGAGAGAACTAGTCTTCCTTTATTTTTCGTCAACGAGCGGTCACTTCATTCACCATCACCGACCTTTACCGAATGATGTCAGTACATTCGAGAGATTTGGCCGGAACATCGCGGTGGAGCCGCGGTAAGTCTTATCTTCATAGTTGCAACCCCCCGCCTAATGGATTGAAAAAGGTCCCGTGCGGTAGCAGTTAGTGCTTCGGCCGATTATTTTGGAGTATTCATGTTGAAGAAGCCGCCTGTTCTCCAGTCACAGATGGCTTCGAGTCACTTGGATCCGATCACAGAGGTGAGCACCTCAATCCAGCGCTCGCTATTCATCCCGGATTCTCACCGCAGCACCACTTCTATAGGAACGCTTCTTCCGGGTAGAAGGCGACATCCTGTTCATGGAGTTTTTGTACCCGAAAGCCGAAGATGGTGATAAAATCATCCTGCTGCTCTTGGTCTCACAGAATCAGGTGACGCAAGCTATCTGCTATGAATGGCACGCAGACGAGACGATACGACAAGCTTCTCCGAGAATTACAAAGAGGTTCCTTCCTCCTGAAGACACGTTACCCACGATGTTGATTCCATTGACCAAGACATCCTCCTTTATGCTAATCACAACGACTTCAATGGCTGTCTACAAGAATAGGCTTGACCCACGAAGACAGCCCAGTCGATACCCTCTTCCTGTGCCTGATCGCGAATCTAAAAAAGCAGCCCTGTGGACGCGTTGGGCAAGGCCATTGCGCAATTGGTCATATAACCAGCGACACGACGATATTTACCTTTGCCGTGAGGATGGTAGGGTCTTTTACCTGGGGATCGGCAACGAAGGTGAACTGGAAAATCAAGCACATCTGGGACAACTCTGCTGCGACGTCGACGCTGCATTTGATATCCTCGATATTGGTCATGAAGGTGGAGACCTCCTTTTGGCCGCTGGGACCACAGGAGACGGCGGCCTTTTTGTTCAGAAGGCTCGCGACCAACCTCGATGTGTCCAAAAATTCATCAACTGGTCGCCAGTGACGGATTCCGTTATTGTAAGCTTTGACCAGGATTCATCGTCCTCAGACACAGCCAGAGACCGATTATTCGTGTGCTCCGCGTCCTCCTATGGGCGAGGTGCAATATTCGAACTTCGGCATGGCTTGGAGGCACAGATTGGCTTGGTCGTCTCCCTTGAAGACTTGTCAAGCACGAGGGATATTTGGACAATGTCGGATGACATAAATGGAGGTGTTTACATATTGATCTCCGATCCCGTCTCCTCTATTCTTCTGTATCTGTCTGCGGACTTCGGGGAAGAGATGTGTGCTATAGACGAAGCAGATTCTGGGTTAGACTTTAGTACCCAGACCTTGGCAGCCGGATGCACCAGCTCCGGCGTACTCGTCCAGATTACTGAGAAGGCGATTCTTCTCGGTACAGCCAATGAGTCTACTCTGAGGGCTCGCTTTGAGTTTGGCGCTGACCAAAGTGTTACTGTTGCTGCGGTCCACAGCTCGGCATCATTAATTGCGTCTGCTGTGCGAACACGACATGAGATGCAGCTCTCTCTCAGGAGTATTAACATTTCCCAGGACCAGTTTCACTTATCCGAGATTGGTCAGCCTTTACGATTACCCCATGAACCTGTCTCCATTCTCATTGAGG
The DNA here is from genome assembly GCF_010724455.1 of Aspergillus lentulus. The sequence continues at coordinate 278,285 of NW_022983881.1, read as the reverse complement.
TTTTGGGCACCTTTACTCTCATATTTGTTGGCACTGGCAATGGGAAGGTCTTGATCTACAGCTTCGAAGACTCAACCATGCTCCTGTCAGAAGTTTCCATTGATGTGGAAAACGGGGAGGACCTATCGAAAGCGATCGAAAGTCTTGCTGTAGTCGCCATTGACACCGATGGACATTCCCAGAAGTACACAATACTCTGTGGGTTAAGGAGTGGTATTCTTGTCCCTTTTGAGATGACGTTAGGCCATGGTGACAAGAAATGTGCAATTGGTACGTTGCATCTGACTTTGAATCTCAGAGCTTCGCTAATAGGCATATTCTTTTTTTCTAGAGGTCAAACAAGCGAGCCCCCGACGAATTGGGAACACTTCTGTCAAGATACAAAGTAGGGGACACTTCGCTTTGTTGACCTGTGGACGTGGGTTCTGGCAGGCGTCGTGTTCACGGAAAGACGGCGTATTAGACCCTAACCTTCACTTGCAGAGGATATGGGTCACCGATCAAAATAACGTAAGACTACATTCCCATCTTCTAATCCCACTGCTTCTCCTGACATTTTGTAGCCTGCGTACCATCCAGGCAACGTCCACAGTTTCGCCATGGCAAAGATCATTGATCCAAACATCGATGGCGAATCCGACACCTTGTTCTGCATCGCCGACAGTCAGCTCTTGATTTGCACACTGGATCACGCAGCGAAGACAGTTCCTCGAAGGATTGATCTACCAGGAAGCGCAAGCAAGTTAGCTTATTCCAACTATCTGAGAAGCCTGATTGTCGCATACACGCGGGCCGAACTTGACACCGAATCTGATCCTATCAGAAGACTGGCTCGGCCTTTCATTGAGTTCGTGGAGCCGGATACACAACACGGGGTCTCAAAGGCCGTTGACGTCTCTGAAGACGGTTACTCGGCGTGGAGACCTCACGGAGCGGCTGGAGAGAAGATCAGTTGTATCTTGGAATGGACACCTAAGAAAGGCGATGAAGAATACCACTTCATTGTCATTGGAACAGCTAGAAAACAGCAGCAAGAACGGGGCCGAGTCATTTTTCTACAAGCTTCCCGCAGCTCGTCCGACTCCTCGAGGATTGAATGCTCCGTGAAATATATCCATAAATTTGAGAGTCCTGTTTATGCGATTGCTCCATACGGTGATTTCACATTGATGGTCTCCACGGGTCATGAGATCGTACCATTGGAGCCCAAGCTGTCACAGACACGTCGTGTTCGAGCAGCGAGGTACCCAATGCTTTCCCCAGCGATTTCCTTAAGCTGCCATGAACCTTATGTATACATGTCGACATCGAGGGAGTCGCTGATGGTGCTCAAATCCTCCGAAGACAAATTGCTGCTCCATGCTTACGATCGTCAGAAGCATGATGGACTCTCTCATATTCACATTGGTGGTGAGTTTAATTTGACAATCACCACTAGCCGAGGCGGCCGAGTCAGCATACTTTCAGAGAAGGGTATCACAGACAACGACAAGATGATGCCGGTTGCGCTGTGTGAGGCACATCTTCCCTCATCCGTGATGAAGCTCAGCTCAGGATCTAAACCATCCCCATTTTCTCGCTCACCCCAGGTGTACTATGGCACCGCTATGAACGGGATAGCATACCGCTTTTTAATCCTAGATGAGAAAGAGTGGCGCTTACTACGTCTACTTCAGAATCTCTGTATTAGAGATCCAATACTATGCCCTTTCACGCCCAAAAGGAAACGAAGACGCAACCCGGCGACGAATGGCATCGCAGAGCCCCAGCCCTCACACATGCACATCGATGGCGATATACTGAGTCGCCTCGCGATGCGTGGTTCGGATTATTTGACAAAAATGTTGACGACCCAGGACTTTGAAGACGCAGCCTTCCCAGAAAACGGCACTGCTCAAGCCACTCTGGAGCTATTCACTGAGCTGTCCAACAATCTGCTGGGAGAATCCCCTGACCAAGTCGAAAAGGTCATGAGATGGTTGGAGAAGGCCCTTCATGTGGAGTTCTGAATATGACACAGACAGCATATTCAATGCATCCAGCTAAGATCTTTCTTAAAAGGTCGGGAAGAGCGCGCTAATCGTCTTCTTGTGTATTAGTAGCAATGAAAGCATTCTCGTGATTCGATACATGGAGAGCATAGATAGCTTCATCGTAGTACCTTTAGAAGCCCTGAGTAGGTGAAAAATCGTATTAGTATTGGATAAAAGGAACTTCGAACTTTCAGACGCAAACCATAACTATTGCTCTGCTGGCTGTCATTGATGGTGGCGAGCAATGGCCAGTGTCGTGCCACCAACTGGCGGCGATTCGGCTCGCATAACAAGTGTCCCCACCAAACCAACCCAAAATTCTTATTATTTCCCCAAGAGCACCGACCGCCGCTCGAGTCTTATCAACCACCAGAAGAGGGGGGAAAATAGTGGTTCTCTGTGCCTTTCTCACCGTCTCTCTTTTTCATTGCTATCGTTGAGGAGATTTTTCAGGCCGGCCATTTTTTTCGCCGCCGCTCCTCTTGGTCAGATTCTATCGGTTGCCGCGGATCGCTGCCCGGAGACTTCGATATTGTTCGTGTGCCCGCCACAGCTCGTTTACGATTATTTGCAACAACAAAGAAAATCGCTTTTATACTAACTTCTGAGGTGTCTAGGTGATTTTATCGATCTATCGCATTCGCTACACCGATCGCTCCTATCATTGCACCTTAGAAAATGGCGCCAAAAAAGAAGGGAAACAGAAAGCAGGATGACGACTGGGAGGCCGAGCTGGGAGAAAGTATTGCGCCCGTCAGTGAGCAGCCTAAGGAGGAGACTCCTGCGGACGCCGCTCCCGAAGAGGACGGCATGGGTGGCGGTCTCCTCGCTGCTCTGAGAAAGAACAAGACCAAGAAGGCCAAGAAGGGCAAGCCGGTCAACGATTTCGTCGAGGGCGAGGATGCGACAGAGCAGGCGAACGGGGATGTCGATTTCGCCAGCAAGCAGCCCGAGGAAGGAACATTCGATGAGGAGGACGTTTTCGCCGGAAAGAAGAACCAGAAGCCTGCTAAGGCTACACCTCCGGCACCGGCTTCAGTTGAAGGAGATGGCGAGATCCGCGTGAAGAGTAAGAAGGAAAAGGAGAGGGAAAAGAAGGAAAGAGAGAAGCAGCGTAAGAGGGAGCAGGTATGTGTTGTGTCTGGTGCACTATTGTCCCCTGCAATTCCCGTGAGTACGGTGCTGATCTAGGATATCTGTATAGGCCTTAAAGAAGAAGGCTACTGCTCCTGAGCCGAAGGCCGAGCCTGCCAAGGCTGAGAAGAAAGAAGAGGCAGCTCCCGCCGCTGCTGCTCCCGCGCCTGCCGCCGCCGCTCCTGAGGCGCCTGGCAAGAAGAAGAAGCTCCCCGCCCATCTGGCCGCTCTTCAGAAGCAACAGGAGGCTCTCCGGAAACAACGTGAAGAGGAAGAGCGACGTTTAGCTGAAGAAAAGGCTGCGGAGGAAGAGAGACTGCGCCGTGAAGCCGAGGAAGAGAAGAAGAGGGAAGAAGCTCGCCAGCGGAAGAAGGAGAAGGAGAGGGAAAAGAAGGAGCAGCTCCGAAGAGAAGGAAAGCTTCTCACCAAGGCCCAGAGGGAAGCTAAGGAGCGCAATGAACTTCGCATGAAGCAGATGCTTGCAGCCGGTGTGGGTAAGGTTGCTGGTCTCGAGGAGCCAGGAATTGAGAAGAAGAAACCCGTGTACGACAACAGGAAGCGAAAGGGTCCCAAGAAGCAGGAGGAAGACCTTGAAGCTGCTGCTGCCCGTGCTCGCGCTCAACGTGAGGCTGAGGAGGAAAGACGCAAAAAGGAGGAAGAAGAGAAGAAGGCTAAAGCTGAGGCTGAGGCTGCCGCCGCCGCCGCTGCTGCTGCTGCTGCTGGTGACGAGGAGAGCGAAGTGGATGATTGGGAGAAGGCTGCTGAGGCCGAAGAAGACGTGAAGGACAGCTGGGATGCTCCTTCTGAGGATGAGGGAGAGAAGCCAGCCACGAACGGCGCAGCCAAGCCCGCAGCTGCACCCCAACAGAAAGCTGAGGTGCATGAGTCCGAATCCGAGGAAGATTCAGAGGATGATTCGGAATCTGAGTCGGAAGATGAGGAGAAGTCTGCCGCGCAGAAGGCTATCGCTCAACGAAAGGCCGAAGCTGCCGAGCGGAGGAAGAAACAGCATGAGGAAGCATTGGCCGCTCGTTCAAAGGACAATCTGCGTTCTCCTATTTGCTGTATTCTTGGACACGTCGATACCGGTAAAACCAAGTTACTGGATAAGATCCGACAGACGAACGTGCAAGAGGGTGAAGCTGGTGGTATTACGCAGCAGATTGGTGCTACATACTTCCCCGTGGACGCTTTGCGCCAGAAGACCGCTGTGGTGAACAAGGATGGCAAGTTCGAGTTCAAGATTCCCGGTTTGCTGGTCATCGATACGCCTGGTCACGAGTCTTTCTCCAACTTGCGTTCGAGAGGTTCATCTCTCTGTAATATCGCCATTCTGGTTGTCGATATCATGCACGGTCTCGAGCCTCAGACTTTGGAGTCCATGAGATTGCTTCGTGACCGCAAGACTCCTTTCATTGTGGCCCTGAACAAGATTGACCGTCTCTATGGCTGGAAGAAGATCGACAACAACGGCTTCCAGGACAGTTTGGCCATGCAGAGCAAGGGTGTTCAGAACGAATTCCGCACCCGTCTTGAGCGCACAAAGCTTCTCTTCGCCGAGCAAGGTTTCAACGCCGAGCTCTACTATGAGAACAAGTCCATGGCCCGCAATGTCTCCTTGGTTCCCACTTCCGCTCACACGGGTGAGGGTATTCCCGACATGTTGAAGTTGTTGACCACCCTGACTCAGGAGCGTATGACCAACTCGCTCATGTACCTGTCCGAAGTTGAGTGTACTGTTCTCGAGGTCAAGGTTATTGAGGGTCTTGGTACCACCATTGACGTTGTCCTTTCGAACGGTATTCTCCGTGAGGGTGATCGAATCGTGCTCTGCGGTCTAAACGGCCCCATAGCAACGAATATCCGAGCATTGCTGACGCCAGCTCCCCTTAAGGAACTTCGTCTCAAGTCGCAGTATGTTCACAACAAGGAGGTCAAGGCCGCTCTTGGTGTCAAGATTGCTGCCAACGACCTCGAGCATGCCATCGCCGGTTCGCGGTTGATGGTTGTTGGACCTGATGATGACGAGGAGGATATTGAGGAAGAAGTCATGTCCGATCTGGAGAACCTGCTGAGCAAGGTTTCCCGTGACCAGCGTGGTGTCAGTGTCCAGGCTTCTACCCTTGGTTCTCTCGAGGCTCTGCTCGAGTTCCTGCGTGTCTCCAAGATTCCTGTTGCCAACATCTCCATCGGTCCTGTCTACAAGCGTGATGTGATGATGTGTGGTACTATGTTGGAGAAGGCAAAAGAGTACGCTGTCATGCTTTGCTTCGACGTCAAGGTGGACAAGGAAGCGGCTGCATACGCAGAGGAAGTTGGCGTCAAAATCTTCACGGCCGACATTATCTACCACCTGTTTGATGACTTCACCAAGCACATGGCAGAGTTGACCGAGAAGAGAAAGGAAGAGAGCAAGCTGCTCGCTGTCTTCCCTTGCGTGCTCAGGCCCGTTGCTGTTTTCAACAAGAAGGACCCCATCGTCATTGGTCTGGATGTTATTGAAGGCAGCTTGAGAATGCACACGCCAATTTCCGCTGTGAAGACAAACCCCACTACAGGTGCTAAGGAGATCATCGAGCTCGGCAGAGTGTAAGTTTACCTCGACACTGATTTTTCGTTCCTATTGCTAATCAAGTCCATGCAGTGTGTCTATTGAGCGTGACCACAAGCCTATCCAGGTTTGCAAGAAGGGCCAACCTTCCGTCGCCGTCAAGATCGAAGGAGCCAACCAGCCTATGTACGGCCGTCAACTGGAAGAGAAGGACACCCTCTACTCGCACATTTCCCGCGCCAGTATCGACACCCTCAAGGAGTTCTACCGTTCCGACGTATCGATGGAGGAATGGGCTCTTATCAAGAAGCTCAAGCCCGTGTTTGACATTCCTTGATTCATTCGTCCAAGGTGTGGCGGTCTCCTGCTGGAAACCCACCATCCCCGCCTGCTCCTGATTGCCTGAGGTTATCAGGCATGGTGTGATGGCTACTACGGGCACAGACGGCACCAGTTTAGGTAGCGGGTTTCGGGGTGGTTCTTCAAAGGAGGCTACTTCGGATTTGTGAACAAATACCATTTGTCTCCTCGATCTCGGGAGGCTTTTATTTACCTCATCAACGAAGCGCAATGATCTCCGCAGGAAGAAAAAAAGTCAAAAAGTGCTAGACTTGCATGGAGAATGACGATGACTTTGATTGCCCAAAAACGATATATGCCTGTATATGACATGAGTTGATGTGGTCTGTACCTTGTCAGGTTTCTGTTATAATGATATTTCCTTTTTGAATGAATTCCCCTTTGGTTTATGTATCTTATCCTATATTACAGATAGGTTCAGCCGACATATTTTTCGAAGTAGATCGAGAACTCCTAGGGCCTACGTTGCAACAATATGCAATCTGTAGTCAATCGCAGTCTGGTAGACAGCTCACTATATACAGTATCTTGAAATAACCTCAGGTACATCAACATCGCTACTCTACTCCTACATACCACACCCTACTCATGTTCAGGTCCCTCCCACTTCTCCACTCTTCCGCCCTTATCAGCCCAATCCAACCAACTCCCCTCATACACACCGATTCTGTCCGGGTTATACCCGGCTTGCACCGCCAACTGCGCCGCCGTCTTCGCCCTCACGCCCGCCTTGCAGTAGAAAATGATATCACCCTCTTCCTGGACCCCAGGCTTCGGGTACCCAAAGCGTGTCTCGAACTCGTCCGGCGTCAGAAAGAGCGCGTCGGGCTGCGAGGCTAGCGGGACGGCTACGGCGGTGGGGATGATGCCGGTGGAGGTGAGTTCGGCCGGCTCGCGGACGTCAACAAGGATGAGTTTCTTCTGCGGGCTTGCTGGGGGTGATGGGGGTCCGGTAGGGTCGGATGGGAGGGCGGCGTTGATCTGTAGAAGTCATCGTTAGCATTCAACCGGTTGTCGAGGTAGGGGAGGACAGGGCATACGTCTTCGAACTTCCAGCTTCGGGGCGGCTTGGTCGTGTAGTGGTTGATGCGGCGGATGGTCTGCTGCCGGTGCGAGAGGCACTGCTTGATATTGCTCGATGCGAGCGCGAGCCTTGCGCGTTGGGGCCTCGGCGCTGTTGAGTAGCTTCGGGGGCGGGCTGGTGAGGACAGAAGGGTTGTTACGGCGGCGAGGGGGGTAACTTTCTGGGTGGTTTGCTTTGCAGTACGTGCTGCGAGAGCGGCGATGGGACGCCGGATTGAGAGTACCGAGGCCATGATTGTAGTGATCTATTGTCTTGAGATGGATGTCAGGGATGGTTCTCCGCGCTGATAAGAGAGGTCCACTGCGGGGTTTTCTCGCTTGAGGAATCTTGCATATCCAGAAGAGAAATCACAGAGAAATAAATTTAGGCTTACCAACAGACAATCAATTTACTCCTGAGCTGACTCACGCAGAAAGATATCCGGAAGTGCGAGATGAAGCTATCCGATTGATGTAGCTCGGCTCTCTTGCGGCGGCTCCGGTGGGTGATGTCAATCTTCCGCAAGATCACCGCCTACCGCTTCAGACCCAGCATCTTCCTCGGCTCAATGAATGGTTGTAGTAGGATCTTGGACCGCATTAGACTGGAAATTCGGTTTTTATATCATTGCTTCCTCGGGTGAGTGTTTAAATAGTTTCCCTTGCCGCTGTCTGGTGGCAGGATTCCTAGATGTTGTCGCCGTCGACGGCATTGGAATCGGCTTTATCGTTCAACCGAAGATATATATTGCATACCTTCAACACAACCGCTATCCAAGGCTACTAACACCGATGGACTGTGTATTTAGGACGAAAGGTGGGATGAGTGAACGTTTAAGCTGGTAGCAATACCAAACAGTAGGTTTAACTTAACTTGGAGACTACTTGTGCATTTGCTGCGAATTGAAACGATCAATGCCTGTCGCAGGTAGCTCGCCGCACAGCTCATGGTCCATGACGCCTATCGTGGCAAACATGCTAGTGAAATTGCCAATTGGTTTGAAAATGACAATCAGCATTGACTTGACAATAGAAACTCATACATATGTAGATATCTATTTACAACCAGATACGCCTTGAGCACAGGAGCTCCCGAAGCCAAACATGACAAGAACGAAGAATCTGGATAATTAATATTACTAAGTAGCATAATCTAAAGATGCCATTGCTTCAGCTTTCTGGCTGAAGCAGACGATTCCGCATGAATCGCGTCATATCATATACCTTCGGACTCCTTGAGCCCTGGGATAAGCATGGTTCGTCAAGAAGAAATGCCAAACATATCCATTCCCGGCATTCTTCCGCAATTTGATAGACCCAGTGACTTTGTATGGAATAATAGAACAATTGAATGGAAGGAAGATGCCCTCATCACTCTATCTCCAGGATAGAAACAGACGCCGGATGATCATCAATTGGCCGTTCATGCTTCGCAGAATGCCAGCGAATGCAGTGTTGCTTACGCCGTCGACCAAGACATCAAGGTTAGACCACTTGAGTGATGAGAGAGATCATGCACGGGGACGGAATGTGAGGTGGCAATCGTCCTAAAACAGAGTTAGAGTGCGTAGCAGATAGGTAAGTGTGTGAATATCATACCTCTGGGAAGATCGTGGCAAACACCTTGATGTCCTCAGACTGGGGAGTGGGAGCGTGCTCCCAATCCATTTCCAGACTGGCCTTTCCAATCATTGCAATCAAGTTCAGCTGAGCATATGTTTGACCCAGGCAGTAGTGGGGACCGGTGCCGAAAACCAAAAAGTTCTTGGCTTGCTTTTCGGCATCGCCGGTGATCCAGCGGTCCGGGTCGAAAGAGTCGGGATTGGGGTACGCCTCTGGGTCGTGGGTGGCAGGCCACACCGATGGAATGATCATGGAGCCCTTCGAGACGGTGATGGAGTCGGTAATGGGGAAATCCTTCTTGACCAAATAGGGAACCATGATAACGGGCGGGCGGTAACGCAGAGTCTCCCTGACGACAGCACGAGTGTACTTCATCTCGTCGACGAGATCCATGGTGAGAGGAGCGTTGATATTGCCGTTGCGCACGCGCAAGTTCTCTTCCCGAATCTTCTCAAGAACGTCGGGACGATCGGCCACGAGTTGGAACAACCAGGTGCAAGCCGCACTGGTGGCGTCTTGCGAGGCGAACAACAAAGTGAAAACAGTCTGGGCGATCTCGTAGTCGGTGAACTCACGTAGCAAGTGAGAAGGCTTCTCAGAATCTTCCACAGGGAGTCCCTTGGCAATCTTCTCGTTGTATTTGGCGGAATCCTGCTGTGCCTTGACCCATGCGTCCATGATACAGGTGACCTCACCACCAGCAGCCATATGAGCCTTGCTCTTGGCAGCACAGTTGGAAAACTCCTCGAGAACCATATCCGACGCCTTCTTTCCGTACCAGGCCTTGGTGAAGGGGAGGATGAAAGGGAAGTTGACCAGCTCCAAAGCGGCCGTAATCATGTAGTAGTCATCCGCAATCTTCTTGATGGCCGCGTCAGTCATATAGTGGCCGACGAAGGTGCGGCAAGAGACCGCACACATGAGCTCACGGAACTCGGGCATCCAAGGCTCGGGCTTGTAATCGTTGGCCTTGGACTTCTCCAGGAAATGCTTGTAGTACTTGTTGTAACATTCTTCCATAACGGGGAGGTAGGAAGACAGAGCCGAGCGGGTGAAGAGACCGTTCAATCCCTTTCGGAATTCAACGTGCTCCTTGCCATCCAGAAACACCCAGTTATCCGGGCCGAGCAGCTTATGCGCGATGTCTACCACGCAAGGCTTGACATAGGCAGGCGAATTAAAGATCTTACGCGACATGTCGCGACTGGACGCAATGACGACGAACCTACAAGGCGAAGCTGTCAGAAACAAGCCCAAGAAATGGAGAGGTAAGTAATTCTCCGTTCAGGGTGATATCTTACTTGTGGAAGACGGAAACGCAGCTCAACTCGCCGCTGTCCCATTTTGCCTTGTATTCGTGAAACTTGGGGTTCACAGACTGGAGGAAAGGTCCCATGAAAGGCAGTTTGAAGGCTGGCCCAACAAGGGAGCCCTTGAGATAAAAGTATCGCACTGTATCCGGAGAAAATCAGTCATTTTGTCCCAGGATATCATGCGCCCGTCTCGTTGCAACAGAGACGGATCGGGTCCTGCTTACGCTGGTCATAGATAACAGCTGCGAAGAACAAAGTCGCCAGAGCCTTCCAGAAAGTGAAACCATTGAGAACTGCAGAGAGAGCGTCTGCGTTGTAGAAGAGCTGAGGAGAGATTGTGGCATCAGCCGAAGGGGAGACAAAGCTCCCGTTGACGTTGGCCATGTCGAATAGCACGCGGTATAGGAAGGATGGAAGAGGGAGATTGGCTTCACACCCAAAAATTCAGGGAGGTGCAGTCCTCATAAATTATTATTAATAAATCCGCGGGAGGGGAAAAAAGAATCCCATTTTATTTTATGCTAGGGAAATTAGACGCCGCGGATAGGACGGTTCCCGGTACGGCGAGGCCTAAGCGACCAGATATGCAGTTTCCTTTGAACGAGTCCTATATCTTGGTACGGAGTAGGCTACCTAGAAGCGATTGAAAATATGAAAATTACGGAAAGGACCTAACGGGGTACGTCGTGTGAATCATTATCCTCATCGATAAAAGGTCGCGTTCCAAAGCGAGGCCGTCAGGATCCAAACCACCATGCTTTTGCCATTTTACTTTTTTTGCTTTACCCCTGAGACCGTAAATGATCCGCAAACCAATCATAAAATACGATGTCTGTGTGACCGGAAGCCACAGTCCCCATTCCGTTGGCGTATCACGCCAAGCCGATGGGTTTTTAAGGGAACCAATAGCACCATAATGGCGCAGCGCATAGGTATCGTATTTCATATCTGTACGTAGATAGTACGGAGGTACTGCGACTACTGGAATAAGCTACACATATGAAATGCGGAGGTCCGGTAACACTAGGTATGCCCTTGACCCTGCTTATTCGCTCTCTGCAACTTTGCGAGTATATCCACATCGCAAGTTTGGCAGGGAAAATCTGAGAGTCTTGACATGGATGGCCCCTCAGCGCCCTTTGAGTTGACATAACGGGCTAGAGCAAGTGCCACAGATACTCATAGTGAAGTAAAAACAGTCCAAATCATGATTGAGTTGCATTGAAATCCACCTCAAACTAGCAAAGCTTATCTAAGTAAATAGTAACTGGAGATCAATAGATTTGACGAGGGCAAGGCTGTTCGAGAAGCATAACCATTGTTCGAAGCTCCCAATAAACGTAGATTGACTTGACGAACATCCAACAGTAAGTCCTTTACGATACACATCAATAAATACCGGAATGTACTGACCTAAGTACCGATAAAAATCACCCTTAAATGCAAGAATGAGTCAGGTGCAAGGCTTCCCGTAGAAGCTTGCCGTATCTACTTAGTCGGGTAGTACAGCCAGGAGTTTTTGTCCAATCGACACTCATGCAATAGCCATGAAATTGGTCCGGTGGAATCCGCTTCTAGGCCCTTGCAGAAGGAGTATTCGGGGCCTCTATTCGAGTGATCTTATCACCAGGTTCCATGTCCAATTTGACACCTGATCCGGCTGGTACGTTTCCGGGGCACGTGCCCATCAGATCGCTTCTCTTCATAGGGGACTACTTCAAATACACCTAAGGCATCCGCCCAGAGTCTCAGGGATCTACTGTAATTTTCCGGGGCAGTAATACATGGGAAGTGATAAAAGTAACATCGTTACTTCATACGGCAGATTTTCTCGACATCCATGATAGCATCTCATCTCAGCATTGGTCGCTGCATGGGCTTCATCATTTCAAATACTCTCATAGCAGTGATGACTACGCAAATAATATCGAGGTTTTCTTCTAAGCACCGGTGTTCAAGTGTCCAAGTAAACAACGATATGCAGCAGGTGAGCCCTTATATCAGCGCCCAAACCCAAACCAGCCACGTCGTCCTCCCTTCTTTTCCTCTGCTCCTGTTTCCATGTCGGCCTGGGCCTCTTCCTGAGCGTGCGCACCTTCTCGAGGATAGTCGATGTAATTCCATGCCACATCGAGGAACAGTGGCTTGACCGGAATGGGCTGCATTTTAGGCGGATAGGGGACGAGGTTACTCAAATCCACTCTATCACCGGAAAACTCGTGCAGGCGCTCTATCACCGGGCGCTGGTTTCCTGTCTGAGATCCTTCGGCTGCCATCTTCTCCAAAGTGACGAGACCCCGGTACTGTGCCACAAGACCTTGCAAAATCGACCCGAGAGCTTGAACCTGGCTGCGCGAGACATCCAGCCTTAAAGGCTCGTTTGACAATTGAGACGACTGGTCAGACACTGTCGACTGGGCGGTGAGCTGCAGTGCTTGCGAGTAGAGCGCAAGAGCGTTCTTCGAGTTCCCAAGGTAGCAATGAGACCGCGCAATAGACAAACATCTGTGGCATTGTCAGTTAGCTTGAATTGTAACGGCCAGCAAAACTGGACATTCATACCTTAAAGCACGGAAGTAGCAGCGTTTCGCTTCCAGCTCTTGCACAAATGTGGAGTCCGCAGCAACACCAGGTAACTCCAGGATGAAATCGATGCTCTGCAAAATAGAGTCGTATAGCACGACCTTTTCGCGTAGCCTTGTCAACTTCTTCCCAGTCGACTCCACCCGACTCGCGCGCTTTCCCCGTTTGAGGCCCTCGGCGTTGTCAGTTTCAGAGGTCATGCCATCGTTAGGACCGCACAAAACTCGGTTACGTCCGATTCTCCATCCCACCAAGGCATAGTTGACCGCGGTACGAGTGATTTGCAAGCCTTGCATTCTCTTATCGCTAGGCTCCACCCCTTCATTAGCTAAATCATCGATGGCAGTCTTAGTAGCGTCGACTGCGTCCTGGCTGGCAATAATAACACTATCATAGGCGGCAGCTTGGTCTTTTGATGAAGCCGACTTCCCTTCCACATCTGCAAGCCAAGACTTGAGACGCGACTCTGCCGCAGCTGCAGAAGCAAGAGCCTGCGAGATTGCGGCATCTTCCAGAGCAACAGTCCGCGACCTCCAAGTGATACTCTCAGGTAGTTGCTGGATCTCTCCGTCGGCAGTCTTTCTCGTCCCTGCAATATCCTCCTTGAGACAATCGGGATCCACTCTTTCCACTTCGGACCTGATGTTTGCATCGGATGGGAAGTACTGGATCGCTAAAGAGGACAGAGGCCTTGATCGGGGAAGCTTCATCTGATAGGCTGCATATCTGATACTGGGATCAATAGTGCCAGTGAGAAGATCCCGGAATGCATCTTTTCTGTCCTCTCGGCCAAGAGTCGTATAGATTATCCTCGAGACAGCATAGCTCTGAATGCATTGTTCCCATTTCCGCTTCTCCAAATATAGGGCGCCCAAAAGTGAAGCAAGGTAAGCACGGGCTTCAAGGATGTCGGTATCAGTAGCACCGGAAGTTGCTTGGTCCTCTAACAGAAGGACCAATTGCTGAGAGTAGCCGGATGCCTTATTCAGACGAGACACAATATGACGCCTGGCCGAACCCGCAATTCCTTTCACTGAAGGGTCGGCTGAGTGCGTGGATTTCATGTGCATTGCTTGTGCCCAAGCTCGCTCAGAGCTGAGAAGAAGGACATGTACATATCTTGAGGGCAAATCCGTCAGTATGTTTCAGCACTATTTCTTTACCCACATCCAAGGATATTGGAGGACACATACGCCACATTGCTGCTAATATCCTCTGCACTGACGGGAGGTTTGGCAGTATATTTACGACCTTTAGGAGTAGTCTGACCGAGCTTCTTGCGGAGTTTGTGCAACCTCCGTGTTGTGTGCGCCCGGTAAGCGTTGTAGTCTCCGGCGAGGAGGACGTCCTCTCTCTGTTTGAAAATGAAATCCGTAATATCCATATTCACTGAAAGCAGGCCAACACACAAACAGAGGTGGTCGGGAATCGTGGTCGCTTGGAATCAATGTGGATAGTCCAAAGTGCGGGTTGGTAGTCGGGGCGTGGTCAGATCTCGGCCAAACGAATGCCCGGCTCATTTTGCGGGAACTTCTTTTGCTGCATAGTCCAAGCTCATATGCCCGCCCCGTCAAAATTTCGTCTGCTGCAAACATCACATCATATCACTCAAGAATACTCTAAACCGGCATTTTGATAGAACAGAATTGATTGAATTTACCGATAAAGAATTGACTTCTGCGGTTCTTCCGGGTCCGGTGCCTCGTCGGTGGCAATTTCTTGACCATCCTGCATCATTCGATCATTCTGGATACTATCGTTCAGCTGGGAGCTTTGCGAAGTCTCGATACATCGGCTGATTTTGTCGTTCTCTCGACTTCTTGAAGCGCTTGATCCAGATATGTTACGCTCTGCAGTTGAGAATCGGTGATTTCAGGGTTTGGCACGGCGACTTTTCAGGGTAATGCTGGAACGGGCTGCCGGATGCCTTGAGAACGCAGGTCGGCGTTTCTTCCGGGATTCCAAGGGGGCACTTCGGGGTCGGAGATCTTGGTATCCTCATTTTACGCAGAGCAATGGGACAACTGCGGAGGCTGTACATCTGTCACACTCGGCCTCCAAAACATCAGACCACCAGGATTCGATAACCTCTGTCTCTTGGAAGGCGAGGCAAGCAACTGCCGATACATGGACCCCTGTTCTCGATTTCCTGTATCCTCCACGTACCCAGGAATTTGCTGCGTCGCTCTTGTTACGCCCGCCCCGGAGACTTGCCCTACGACGCAAGAAGAAGCTGATACCTGCTCTCACCAGGGCTTACACATCGGTGGCTGCGAGCCTCTGCAAGCCCGTCGTTCCAGATAAACATGTGGTGGATATTGATGCGAAGAGGGCGAATCAACTCGAACGAATACGAGCCAAGGAAGAACTACGATCAATTCTCAATGAAAGTAAACCGGGTGTCTATGGAGACTATGACAGGGCGTGGGAGTTTTATGAGACAGCTCGCCGACCGAAAGATGTGAGTCCGGCTTTCTTGGCTCACTTGAGTAGGTCAACACTGTTGCGCAACAATCTACGGGCTCAGTGGGTCTTTCGGAGAATCTATCCTCGTGACCGTTCCGCTGAAGATTATCTGCACCTGGCAAAGTCTTACTTGGCTGTCGGGAAGCCTGATGAGATACACAGAATTTGCAAAGACGCGAGAGGCGGGGGCGGAGATGTTCTTTGTTGGGCCTTTGCTTTTTCGCATTTTGTCAATAAAGCAAATTGGCACTCTGCTGAGAAGTTTTGGAATGCGCGGCCGCCATCCTCTGAGAAGGCATTGCTGAGTGCAGTCGCTTCTGAGCTGGATGACTCCAACCTTCCGACGAAGCTTTTCGATCTCGCTAAGGTATTGCGGAGTCAGGAGACCTCGATGTCCTGGAGTGGTCTTGTCCACTTTCTCCTGGACTATGCTTTTTCAAATTCTCGAGTCGCGGCGGACGTATCGACAGAAAATTTCCTCCATCTATTAAAGGAGTACAATCTACTGGGGTTCCTCACGGCGCAGCACTATTTCCGCCTGATTCGGACTCTCCAGTCCTCCGATGTTCGCTCTACATTCACGAAGTCAATTGTAGTGTACCGTAATCTTCGCTGGCAGATGGAACAGGAAGTGCCTCCAGCAGATCTTTTGGGCGCGTTTTTGCGGTGTCTGGCTCATTTCGAAATCACAACTGGGATACATTATTTCCTGGGTGAATATGCCCGTTTCCACGGCCAGCCATCCATTGACGCATACAAGAACGCGCTCATTGCGTTTTCAAGAGCCGGAGATGTGGAAAATACCAACAGCGTTTTTGAACAGCTTGTGATGCATCACGGGAAGCCCTCGAGTCGGAGGCTTTTGACTCCGCTCCTTTACGTCCATGCCAGGGTTGGCGATGTAACGGCGACGCGTCGCCAATTCGAGAGAGTATCAAAAGAATTCGGTCTGACGCAGAACACTGTGTGTTGGAACATCCTTCTCACTGCATATGCCAATGCAGATGACTTCGGAGGAGCCTTCGCTACCTTTGACAAAATGCTGGAGGAGGGTGTCCAGCCTAACTCTCATACTTTCGGAGCGTTGATGGGACTCTGTGCAAACAGGGGGGATATAGACACTGTCCGTCAATTGCTCGAGTTAGCGAAGAGAAGCCCTGTGCGGATCACTACGCCGTTACTGGATACAATCGTTGAAGCCTATTGTAACAATCGGGAGCTTGACAAAGCTGAGAGTGTTGCTGAGACCTGCCTTGGTCTGGACGTCAAAGGGTCTCGAGTGAGGATGTGGAATGTGCTGCTTTGGAACTATGCATTTCGCATGGACTTGGAGTCCATTTCAAGAATACGTTCCCGCATGGATTCTGCTGGAGTGCAACCTGACGCCATGACATATGCGGCTCTCATGCTCAGCTTGGTGCTGCGAGGGCAGACCGATCCCGCGCGCCGAATTCTCAGAACACTTCATCGAAGCAATCACATGTACGCCACAGAATTTCACTATGCCATCATCTTGTACGGTTATGTGAAAGAGCGGAACCGAGACATGGTTCACATCATTTTTCGCGAGATCAAAGAACGTTTCAAGCGTCCTGGATTCACTTCGCGGCTTCTCGTTCTCAGAAATCAGCTGCAACGCGATTTGGAACTTATCAAAACTGGTGGACGGGCAGTTAGTGGTGCCAACGTTCGGTTAGAGAACGCGGAAAGATTCCTTGCCGAAACAATCGCCGATTTTGACAAAACCAATATGGCGTCAAAAGAACCATTGCCCGGCGCGGGCAGATTACCAATCACCCAAGCCTTCCCTGCTATGTACTATGAATACCTCATCACGGCATATGGCACTCGGGGAGTTTTCCACAGGGTCAAAGAACTCTTCGATCAGTTCCTCCGCGACAGAAAATCCTCCGCTTCTGAACGCCCCGCCTATGATGTGGCGCCTCTCCGTCTCGTTTCTGCGCTGATGCTTACTTATTTGAAGTCAGAGCAGTATAAAAAGGTCGAAGAGTGTTGGCAGATTACGTTTCCCCGTGTCGTCAAGATGGCTACTCAGCCTGACCTTGATGAATGGCTGGCTGATCGCTTGCTACGTGCTGAAGAGACTGAGCAGCCCGATTATCCAATACCAAGCCCTGTCAACTCCCACAAGGATGTTCTCCTGAGTTCGGACAAGCCGGACATACTTGCTTTAAAGCCGCCGTCAATCTTACCGGCATGTCGATTCCTGCTGTCGCGACCCCTCTCCTTGTACATGCGATCATTGGCGTACCGGAACGAGACCTGGAAGATACCTCAAGTCGTAGCAGATGTACAGAAAGCAGGATTTCCTCTGACAACTTTCAATTGGTCTACATACGTGCAGATGATGGCTTCTTCCGACAAGCCTTCTGACCAGGTTGAGGCGTTCACTATCTTTGAGCGCAAGTTCATGCCTAACTTTCCTGGATGGAATAATCTTCGCCGGGGTTACGGAGTGAGACCACCTGGCGTACCTTCGACCATTGATGTTATGGAGAACCCGAGACGTGCGAAACCTCCTAACATGCTCGGCAAAGAATCTCGACGCTACTGGAGCAAGATCCAGCCTGACTTCATGCAACCTACATATGTCTCGATGGTCTATCTGGCATCCGCATTACAAGCGTTCCGGGAGAGGAGTATCTTTGACGGAGGATTGGAGGTCGGGACTCTCTTCAAAGTTGCGCCTAAAACTATTGCAGCCATTGCGGACATGCCGTACCTTCGTGAGAAGTTCCAAGGTGTGTTACTTCGGCGTCGTCAGGAGCAAGGTGACAAGAAGGGAGACTCTGGAGATCGTGATCATTTTGTGTGGACCGGCGGCATCCTTGGTGTTGGTGGCAAACCGAGGTCTCCAACAGCCGTTGAGCAGTCAGCGATGGAAGCGGACCAAGAGGAAAATGCTTCGGCCAGCGCGCGGCCCCAGCCAGGTGTGATCCACGACGAAGCACCTGATGGCACAAACGCTCCTGCTGTCGAGACGGAATTATTCCCTGAAGACGTGTCCACGCCTAACACCAAGAGCATAGACCCGCAGGACCAGTTCGATATTGAGGCAGAAGCGCTCCTTGGATCCAGACGGGCTCTGCTAGAGGCGAGCGAAGCATTGCTGGACAATGAACACCGCGCTTCAGCGGATGAAGGCGATGAGACAGACATGTCTGCCTTGATGGACGATTTGGCAAACTCAGACGAAGATGCGCCAGAATCAGCAGACGGGCGACAACAACAGGAACCGCCTACCGAGCATCAAGGCCAGCCAGAGCAGGAGCAACACAACAGCGGTATGGCGCAGGATGCATAGGATTCTTTTTCACTTATCCCGTTTTGGTCAATCTTGTATATCAGAATCTATGATTGTATATTATTACCTATAGATATATATATCCACTTTTTTAGGACATTTGTATAATAAGGATGACTTCTGATAATGAGTGTAATCATATCGGGCTACCATACAAAGTAGGAAGCCAGGACATTGTCACATGACATTATACTTTGGCTGAGTCATTAGCGACTATTCCGCGACGCGTCAAAGATGAAAGGACGCGTTCCAATTATGCCCGATTTGGGTGTCGTGTTTCTTGAAGAAAGATCCCTCCGCTAGCAACCATTCAAGGAACAAATTGGACACCCCCCATTATCGTCCTTGAATGAGACTGAACTGCAGTGCCAGCGAAATAAACTCGTTAAGTCTTTTGATCACATAATTGATCACCTCTATCATATAAATCCACAAGTCGTGGACATCCTTCGTCATGGATGGGGTACAACTCCGCGATGAGGCCGGTCAAGATCGAGTGAGAGCTGCAGTCGAGTTTCTCGATCCAAGTAAGTTTTCAACATACATGCTTCGTGAAGTAAATTTCTGACTAGAGTCCTAACAGGCGATGCCCGCGCGCGAAGGTCCGTTGAGATCCACAAGTACCCTCCTTTGCTGAGACATGATGGTTCTGACGAGCGAACAGCTACCGAGCCGATATTGTGCTGATGCTGAACCGGGGACTGCGTCGCTTAACAGTATGCTATGTTTACGTTACAAGCTTGGCACAAAAAACTAATAGGCACACAGGTCAGCATCGATGAGATCAGAGCTCACAACCGCGAATTAGCAGATGGGTGAGTCCAGCACGGTTTGCAGTATCGCTAGGGTCATGGTGGGCTGATGCTCTCTCTAGCCTTCTTACCTCTCCATTCGATTACTCTCTGGCTTTTGACAGGGCTTTGAAGGAGGTTATCAAGACATTGCCGAACCGACCTTCAAGGGAAACAGCCGACGATGTGGTATGCACCTTATAATGAAGATTTCTGGTCACGCGGCATCTGTGCTAATGAATTGCAGAATTACTACTGTGCCTACGTTGGTGCTTTTGGAGAATTTTCTTGCAACCCCAGAACTCTGGGTTCTTCTCACTTGAACCGAATGATTTCTCTCGAGGGTATTGTCACAAAATGCTCTTTGGTTCGCCCGAAAGTCATCCAAAGTGTACACTACAACGAACGGAAAGATCGATTCGTTGCGAGGAGGTATAGAGATCAGACAATGACAACTACCGGAATTACCAACATGAATGTCTATCCTCAAGAAGATGATGAGAAGAATCCGGTATGCCATCGAAGGAAGAGCCTTAACTGGACTGGTATCGCTGATGACTTTGTTTTCGTCTTTCTAGTTGATCACAGAGTACGGGTACTCGACATACCTGGATCACCAAACCATTTCTATCCAAGAAATGCCAGAGAGAGCGCCTGCAGGCCAGCTTCCTCGGAGTGTCGACGTAATCTTGGACGATGATCTGGTGGACAGTGCCAAACCTGGAGACCGGATTCAGCTGGTGGGAATTTACCGCTCTTTGGGAAATCGAAATGCCGGCTCTGGGTCTTCGACTTTTCGCACGGTTGTTATGGCCAACAATATTATTCAACTGTCTTCAAAGTCTGGCGGAGGCATTGCACAAGCTACTATCACGGACACCGACATTCGAAACATCAACAAAGTCGCCAAAAAGAAGAACGTATTTGAGTTGCTATCCAACTCCCTTGCACCTAGCATATACGGACACGATTATATCAAGAAAGCGATCTTGCTGATGCTCTTGGGTGGAATGGAGAAGAATCTCGACAACGGCACGCATTTGCGTGGTGACATCAATATCCTCATGGTCGGTGATCCCTCGACCGCCAAATCGCAACTCCTTCGTTTCGTCTTGAATACAGCACCTCTCGCAATCGCAACCACAGGTCGGGGCTCTTCGGGAGTCGGTTTGACAGCCGCTGTCACTTCTGATAAGGAGACTGGGGAGCGTCGTTTGGAGGCCGGTGCCATGGTCCTGGGTGATCGCGGTGTTGTCTGTATTGATGAGTTCGACAAGATGAGTGATGTGGATCGAGTGGCTATTCACGAGGTGATGGAACAGCAGACGGTCACTATTGCCAAAGCTGGCATTCACACAAGCTTGAACGCTCGCTGCAGTGTTCTGGCAGCCGCTAATCCTATCTACGGACAATATGATCCTCACAAAGACCCTCACAAGAACATCGCCCTTCCTGATTCACTTCTCTCACGTTTCGATTTGCTTTTTGTTGTGACGGACGATATTGAAGATGCCAGGGACAGAATGGTCTCGGAGCACGTCTTGCGCATGCACCGTTACCGTCAACCCGGAACCGAGGAAGGTGCCCCGGTTCGGGAAGACCTCAACCAAACCTTGGGTGTTGGGCTTGAAGATAACCAGGACTCCAACCAGCCGACGGAGGTGTACGAAAAGTTCAATGTTATGCTCCATGCCGGAATGGCCAACTCGAGCCGCAAGGGCAAGGGCATTGAAATTCTGAGCATTCCCTTCATCAAGAAGTACATTCAATACTCCAAATCGAGAATCAAGCCAGTTCTCACTAAGGGTGCCGCCGATCATATTGTCGCGACGTACTCGGCTTTGAGAAATGACGAGCTCTCGGGCAACCAGCGTCGAACATCCCCTATAACCGCGCGTACGCTGGAGACATTGATTCGTTTGTCCACGGCGCACGCGAAGGCTCGCTTATCGAACCGAGTCGAGGAGCGAGATGCCAAGGTTGCGGAATCTATTCTGCGCTTCGCTATGTTCAAGGAAGTTCTTGAGGATGAGCGCCGCAAGAGGAGGAAGGTCACAACGTTCGACGAAGACTCCGAATCGAGCGAATCCGACTCTGATAATGACAATACTCCCGCGAATACAACCGCCACGCCACGGTCGAGCCGGCGAGTCGGAACAATGCGAACACGTTCAGCAGCTACGCGGTCCAATAACGGAGACGAGATGGATGCCGACGGAGACGTCGTGTCGGAAGACGGGGACGGTTTGTACTCTGCTAGCCCACGAGGCCAGCGACTACGTTCAAGCCAGACAAACCGTACGCAGACGCAGACAGATAGCCAATCTCGGATGTCCGTTGCTTCTTCGCAACCAGCGTCGCAGCTCATCCAGTCTCAGACCGATGATTCACAATCACAGAATGCCATGAGATCTACTACTACGTCCCAGCCAATCCAACCTGCGCGCTTGACCGTCTTCCGTCAGGCTCTAGGCCCACTCATGGGCACACGGCTGTTCACTCACGGCGATACCGCCGATGTGGAGGAACTCATTGGAGCAGTTAATACCGCTGTGCGGGAATCCCCCTCACTCGGAGCAGGCCATGTCTTCCAGCGAGCAGAGGCAATTGAGGCACTGAAAGCCATGAACGAAAGAAACGAGTTGATGTAAGTCATCCGACAGATATTTTGACATGATCGTCAGGCCTGACTAACGCTCTTTTGCTCACAGGTTCCTTGAGGACGATGAGACTGTTTACAGGATTTAGATCCAATGATTATTGCATACTAGTGGTTAGAATAGTGTTTCGGGAAGGGTTGACGGATTTCATTCCAATATGTTGAATTGCGCCGGAGACTCAGTATGGCGTATCGGAGTTTTTCCTTTACTTTTTGTATGCAAGTGACACAATAGTCTGCCCATGTATGAGAATAATGTCTTACAATGCATAGCCCCTGGCATAAGGTCCCATGCTCACTGCAATTGAGTTTGAAGAGAACGCTCCATGATTCTAGATCTATTTTCTTGCTTGTATATCGGGAGATCGTTCAGCTACGACCACAAAGGCACAGTGGAGAATAAATCCATATATTGACGAGAGTCTGAAAATCCGTTCGCGGATACATCGACACAAAAATCCATACAATGCATGTGATGGTTCTAATTATGGTATATGACGGACATGGGATGCGTCCAAACTACACCGAGGGACTAGCTTCGCGGGACTGTGTGCCCTCGCGACTCTCGCCCAGGAACGAATCATCGGACGAGAGCGATGGCGTACTATAGATGCCCTCCCTGATCTGCGCTTGGGTCAAAGGCGAGAGCCCGCGGGAAAGTGATTTTGTGCCCTTCTTTTTCCGTAGCTGCATGCTCTGTTCCGAAGCAGTGGAAGACGGGGTTGTGCTTCCCCGGCGTGGACGGCTGCTGGCGGAAGAGCGAGACGGCGGACGATCGTCGATGTCCACTGGCGTTGTACTACGAGATGGGGTACGGGAATGGGACTCTGAGCGCGCACCACGTCTTGTGGGAGATTTGAGATCGTGGGCGTGTTTGGAGATGCTGGAGTGATGATGGTGATGACGATGCTTGTCTCCGTCGCTGGACTTGAGGGTTGCGGCGACGAGTCGTCGGCGTTGTGAGGCCTTCCAGCCTAACCCGAGCCCGAGCCACCAGAACCAGCCACCTTCTTGTTGAGCGTGTTGGCGCTCCTTCTGCCGCAACTTCTCGCGCAGTTGAGCGCGTCGCTCGTTCTCCTTTTCCCAGAACTCGGTTCGGTAATCATCCCAGTTCTCGCGGAATTCAGGCGAGAAGGATTTGGGAAGAAGAAGCAGACGGATGTAATCACCCCCGGGGCTGAGATCTTCCTCCACAAGGCCTGATTCGCTGTCGACGTTGTTGTAATACTGCTGGTAGTGCTGCCGACCACCGCGCTTGTCCGACGACGGGCGCTCGATGTAGTGGAAATTCCCGGTTGGAGCAGGGAAGAAAGGAGAGGTGAATGGGAAGAGAAAGGAAAGGTAGGATAGTAGCTCCTGCCACCAGGGGCCCCGGATGATGACGATCTTGGTGTTCATGGTGCGTAGGCCGCGGTTGGCGACGGCGAGCCAGCGCCGTGGCCATCGCACTCCCCGTTCCCACTGTCCTGTTCCCCAGACTAACAACGCAGTGACGATTCCTCCTAGCAGCGCAACCTTTTCCCCCATTTCGACCATCCAGTAAATGGAGCCGCCCACCCCGCTGCCATCTTCCCGCGGACGAAGGAAGAGCGCGTAAGCAAAGTAGGCAATCCAGGCAGCCAGCAGGAGCAAGAAAAAGGTATTCTGTCTTCGGCGTTCCCGCAGCGCCAGATACTGAGCTCGCAGCGAACTTTCGAGAATGAGAAGGTTCAGGTAGATTTGAGGAGGAGACGAGGGCAATGTCGAGAGCAGATCCGGGGTCGATGAACGGGGCGGGGAGGGAGGAGCCGGGGCATCTTGAGAAAACGGCGGCTGAAGGGTGTTCAATTGACCAGAGGGTTTGGATAGGGACTCTGGAAGACTTCCAGGAGCTGGAGAACCCTTGACAAGCTGATCTAGGCTCCGGGTTTGTGCAGCCATGACGCTGTGGAGGGAGGGGAGAAGGATCAACAGGAGGAGATCCCTTTGCAAGTAGAAGAGGAAATCGTAGACTTCTAGAGGGACTGCACGGCCTTTGCGGCCAGACGCGATTTCATCGCATGAGATGTGGAAAACAAAGCCAAAGAAGAAAGTCGATAAGGTTGATAATAATAATGTTTCCGGCTCATCCAGCTACAGCATCACTAGCTCCACGAAAAAGAGGAGAAGAAAATCAGCCGGATCATCGTCACAGCATCTCCACTCAACGTTCCTCAGATATCTACTGCGACAAATAAAATGTTTTCCCCCCATTCAAGCAATCTCATCTCATCGCATTTGTACGACTTATGATACCCTACAAATAATTATACCCATCGTTGAAACTCTAAACAGTCCTGGTTCCTCCCAGCTTCGTCATCATTCCGGCTGCCTGTTGAGCTTCGGGGATAAGCGGTCTTTGGCTTCGTTTCTGACCGCTACAAAACGCCCACCTGGTCTTCTTATTTCCACTGCTGACGGATTTATGACCTCTGCGTCCCTTTCCTATAAATATTCTTCTTGTCTCCTTTTGTGGGAGTGACAGGGATACCGTCTCTGTCACTCTGGACTACATCGCGACAAGCTGTCCGCCGTGCGACTTCCTTCACTCTCTTCCCAGGTCTCCCGACCCTGGACGTCATTTGAACCGCCCCGTCTCCTTTCTTCGCCACATCCCGCAATTCACCTACGCTACACATCCTCAATGACTTCGGAATCACTCAGTTCGTCTAAGGACGACCTTCATGATCAAGCCCACCATGGTCCGTATGTCTCTCAGCAAGAGAGCACGCCGTATGCCGCCCGAGGGGCTAACGCAGCTGCAGTGCGCTCCTCGTGGTTTCCACTAGGCTACAGAGAAGGCTTCAATCAATGGGTAGGTTCCTGAAGTCGGGAGATGATAACCAAAGTTGTTGTACAAGTCACTGAGATTTGGTTCCAGTGGGCTAGTCTGCCAGCTGCGGCAGCAGAGCATAAAGTCCTCTCGTTCTTGCCCTATCTCCAGCATGAACCTCCTACGCATCTGCAGACCGGAAAGACCGCCACTCAGCGCGATGGTGTGGCTCAAAGTCTGCAGTCGGCCGATCTCAGCCAGCAAGGTGAAGTATCGGCCAATTCCACCGACGATCCGTACGGACCAAGACGATGGCGCTCCAGCATGGTTGAATTGAGCGGTAAGGACAGGGCTCTAAATGAGTTTTCTGTGGAGAGAGTTGGTGAGGAAGCGGACCAACATTTGGTCATGCTCCACGGATATGGTGCGGGGCTGGGCTTCTTCTACAAAAATTTTGAACCTCTAAGCCGGCTGAAGGGGTGGCAACTGCACGCGTTGGATATGTTAGGCATGGGTCGCAGCACCCGACCACCGTTCCGCATCAAGGCTAAGAACAGAGAAGATGCTATCAAGGAGGCGGAGGATTGGTTCGTTGATGCATTGGAGGAATGGCGCGTGAAGCGCAAGATCGAACGCTTTACGCTGCTTGGCCACAGCATGGGAGGATATATGGGAGTCGCTTATGCCTTGAAGTACCCCGGTCGTTTGAACAAGCTGATCCTTGCCTCTCCAGTGGGGATTCCCGAAGATCCTTATGCTGTCTCTGCGGATATGCCCGAACCATCCGAGTCCAGTTTAGCCCAGGAGTTCACCCAGGACCAGCAAACTATCGCACAGACATCGTTGTCTGTCCCCCCGGAAGTAGCCCAGAAAGGCGACAACAACGTCCTGCTCAAAGGCTACGGTAACGCGGCGACAGCGGCACCACCGGAGAGCCGACCGGCCCGCCGCAACGTTCCCAAATGGTTTGCCTATCTGTGGGAAGCCAACATCTCTCCCTTCAGTCTGGTACGGTGGGCTGGCCCTCTCGGGCCCCGCATTGTATCTGGCTGGACCTCTCGGCGCTTCTCCCATTTACCCGCCAACGAAGCAAAAGCTCTACACGACTACTCCTATTCGATCTTCAGTCAACGTGGTAGTGGAGAGTATGCTCTTGCATATATCCTAGCTCCAGGAGCCTTCGCTCGTAGCCCTCTGATTCGGCGCATCCAGAACGTCGGACGGCAGATCATTCAGCCTTCGGCCTCTGGCTCAGAGCCTGCGACCGCCACGGACGCCTCTCCCTTGCAACCGCCTTCTGACTCGGCAACTCAGGCTTCTCCACCCCCAGCTAAGCGTGAGACCGGTATTCCCGTCGTTTTCATGTATGGAGACCATGACTGGATGGATGCGGCTGGAGGTCTCGCAGCCAAGGCCAAGATTGAAGAGGAGAAACGGCGGGTTCTTCAGAATGCTTCACCAGAAGAGCGTGAGGCGGATAATGGCTCGGCTAAGGTGGTAATCATCAAGGGATCGGGTCATCATATCTACCTCGATGGATGGGAAGAATTCAACAAGGTGGTATTGGAGGAAATGGAAGAGGTGAGCCAAAGGGAGAGGGCTCGGGGTCGGACCTGACGCAGATGATGCACTGTTTATTATGAGCGATATACCTTTTCCCCCGCAGTAATTATTTCCTTGTTTCTAGATAAATTCTGCAGATTCTGCGTCAGTGAGTTGGACATACTGAGTGTATTATTAGAGTATAATTCATAGATATGGTGAAATGGCCTCAGTCGCTAGAACCCATGAGTTGCAGACGCATAATCACTCAGTAGTCAATTTGTAAATCCAATTGCTAATATGCAAAACTACCAAGACGCTTCTGTTGAATTCTCAAAATCAATAACCAAACAGTCAAAAGGTCCGGTCTCTACTCAAAGAAGGACTGGGCAATTGCGATCCAAAGTTGGGCCCCGATACACTTCGTCGACGATATCTCACGCCTGTAGGATAATGAGCCATGAATCTTCCCATACTACGGGGCGTTGTGCTGGATCGATCCTCGACTGGTGTCGTGGTGCCCGTTGAGACCACACTCCCGCTGCTATTCGCTCCATTGCCCGGGCGGAAAGCAAAGTAACCCCCCGGGGCCTCGGCTGAACTTGATAGGCGCAATTGAGAATGTGTCTGCGGCGCACTGGCCATAGCACGGAAGAAATCAGAATATGTCGAAAGAGACGATGCGTCCTGAGACTGTGGCCGCGGAGAGAGACCTCGGGAGCGGGCCCCCGAGACGGCCGGCAAATGGAACTCTGACCTGTTTGACCGAGATGCTGAGGGAGAAGTAGGAGGTCGGCGAGTCTGACTCGGGATCAGGGAGGTGGTTGCGGAACGGTGGTGATGGCGCTGTCTGCGGCCATCGGGACTACGAGAGGCGGCCTGGCTGTGTCTCCAGGGCAGAATGTCTGCTGTTTCGGGGTGGTTCCGCAGTGGAAAGGGCTGTGAGGGGAGCTCGAGACGATCATTGATTGAGAGCCAGGCGCGCTCATCTGCCTCGTCGCTTAAGCTGTCCTTCGAGGAGGACGATGCGGACCTGGAAAGATGGCCATGCGACTTTGCAGATGGTGGGCAGCGCCAGCCACCCACGCCTTCGAAGTCTCGGCCTTCGTCTCCACTGACGAGAGTCAGGAGAGCAGATGGAGGAGTAGTAAACCCGTTTCTGCGCAGCTCTTCCTTGCGGACGGGCCGGCCATAGTCGCCGTCGGGGTGCCCGGTTGAAGCATTCGAACTATTCCGCCGTCGAGCCGGCGCCGGGCGAGTGTGCCCCCGAGAAAAGGGCGCTATTTGGAGATGGTTGCTGCTGTGAGGTAATATCACTGTGACGCCATGATCAATGGATCGCCTCTTGGGCGTGGCAGAGACGGCCGGGGTGGTCGGCTCAGAGGCAAAACTCAGCAATGAAGACTTGCTGGACGTCGGAATCACAAAGTAGTTTGAGACTATAGCAAAGCATAGCTCAACGTAAATGACCAGAAGTCGTAAAAACAGAGTCAGTACGGAGAGACAGATGGTAATATATGCCGAGAAGACCAGAGGTAGCGAAACCAGTGCCAGAAAAGGTACTGCCAACAAGGTGGAGCACGTGGTTGACATGAAGACTAAACGCAGAGAAGGTTCAGTATGAAATTGGAAGATAGTGAATGGCTTGGACGGGATAAAAGGGTATATTCCATCATATCACCCAGAATTCTGATCGGGGAAAGAGAGAGCCACGACATCTTGATAGACTGCGATGGCAAATGGAGCTTTAAAGTACTGCCTGGGTTGTTATCGGAGCTTCGCCTTGACAGCAACAAAGTGCGGAGAAAAAGCATGTGATACTGATACGTAGATGGCTAAGGTTGATGCCATTGATGCCCCAGGCAGTAATTACTGTTTATCATTACATCACAGCATTCCGTTGTCACTCTAAACTGTCTCTATCATACTACCACGAGATCAACGCATATGGACGGGAGGGAGGAACATGCCTGAAAATGAACATGACAAGGTCCCCGATTTTCCTTGGGAGCTGGGCGTCTACGATGCCCACTGTCACCCCACGGACACCATTTCGTCAATATCTGACATTCCAAGGATGAAAGCAACGACCCTCACAGTCATGGCCACTAGAGCAGAGGATCAGGGCCTTGTATTTCAGATAGCTAAAGACCTTAACAATGAAAAACTGACTGTGCAGGATGTCGAGATGGATCGCGTGCTTCCATGCTTTGGATGGCATCCATGGTTTTCACACCAAATCATCGACGATCAGGAGCCATCATCGGAGGCAGCGCAGGGCGTCCTGGATCCTGAGAGCAAGAAGATACATTATCAGAAAGTCTTAACACCAGCTCCAGAAGATGAAAACTTCATTTTTTCTTTACCTGATCCAAAACCCCTCTCACAATTCATCTCCGAAACACGCGAACGGCTACTATCTTTCCCACATGCTCTGGTTGGCGAGGTGGGCCTTGACCGTGCTTTCAGACTTCCAAAGGCCTGGACCCAGCAGGAGGCTGACAATCGGAACGTGCAAATAACGCCTGGATCTCGTGAAGGTCGGAGACTCTCACCCTACAGGGTGCACATGGAACACCAAAAGGCTATTCTTAAAGCCCAGCTTCGCCTCGCCGGGGAACTTCGACGACCAGTCTCGGTACACAGTGTCCAAGCACATGGAGCGGTGTTTGATGTCTTCAAGGAGCTATGGTCCGGCCATGAGCGCAGAGTACCATCGCGACGGGAGAGACGAAGACGTCTTAGCGTTGAAGGTGCTCACGCGGAGAGCGACGCGGAAGACGAGCAATTGCGAAAGTCACTAAAGCGCGAAGGTCCACCTCTCCCATATCCACCCCGGATCTGTATGCATTCGTACTCAGGTCCTGTGGAGCAATTGAAGCAATTTCTGAACCCTTCCAATCCCTCGGACGTCTACTTCTCCTTTTCCAATGTGATCAATTTCAGCGGACCGTCGTCTCAGAAAGTCATCGCAGTTATCAAAGCTTTGCCAGAGGACAGAGTACTCATTGAGAGTGACCTTCACACTGCTGGACAGCAGATGGATGATTTGCTCGAGGAAGTTGCCCGGCAGATCTGTGAGCTCCGTGGCTGGTCTTTACAAGACGGGGTCCAACGACTGGCAGATAACTGGAAACGGTTTGTGTTTGGGTAGCTACATTGTACACTACTTTATGTTTGTGTTTGGGTAGCTACATTGTACACTACTTTATGTTTAAGCCGATTCATATGCTCAACTTTTGTACATACATTTAGAGCAATCACAGAGAGTACAAGGTCTGTTTAAGCATACATAGGCACAGTCTTGTTCAAGATATCGAAACTTTGGAAGAGATATGTTTACATGCATCAAGGTGAAGACAACTTGGCTGCGATCAATAATGTCCTTAATTTCGGAGAACTAACGGAGTACGACTGGATACGACTCTTCGAGTCCCCAGGCTAGTGCCTGGCTTGAAGATTATGAAGATCCTGGACAGCTCCTTGGTGCAGACACAGACCGCAACTGATAACAGCTTCGCTGACGGAAAACTGCCTTTTCTCGCTGTCTTCAGCCAACAAGACCTTCTTTGCGCCCTCCAAAACGCACATTGAGCTCAACGACAATGTCGAATGCCATTCTGGTCTCGCACATTCCATTATCA
Source organism: Aspergillus lentulus (assembly GCF_010724455.1). The sequence continues at coordinate 248,408 of NW_022983881.1, read as the reverse complement.
AACAAAATCCTCCGACTGCGCCTTCTCCGCACCTCCACGTGACCCTCCCCAGACGCAGCTTTTCCCCACTTTCGTTCATTATCGGTCTTCTCTTTATCGCTGTTCCTGCGATTTCTCTCTCGGCAGTTGCCTATCTCCCACTTCTACTCTTCTTTCTGATTGTCTGGATCATGTCGGGCTCCTGAATCGATATCCCAATTCCGGACCTCTCTCGGCTTCACATGATGAGGAAGAAAGTCTACGGGCCCTGAATCTGCCTCGATGCTTTTGCTATGTCATCCACAGCGCAGAATAGCCTTTCACCCACCGGCAATGGTGTGACCAAGCGCAAGTCAGGTAGACATCACCTCTGTTGACTACCATTGTTTCCATGATTTACTTGCCGATATCGATACTGATCTTCCTCTGGCTTAGGCTCTGCAGCCTGCGTCCACTGCCATCGGCGCAAAGTCCGGTGTGACGCACGTATCGTTGGCCTGCCCTGCTCCAACTGCCGCTCCTCGGGGAAAACAGACTGCCGCATCCATGAGAAGAAGAAGCGCCTTGCGGTACGCTCCATTCTGAATCCCGTTCCCATTCGTTGTCGGCCGCCGTCCACCTCCGAACATGTCCCCGAAGCGTCTCCTCCATCTACCATCAGCGAACCGACTGCTTTCATAACTGCTTTCCGCGGAGTTCAGCCAGAAGCAGCAGCTCCTCCGGCGAGCGTCGTTCCGAATGTTCAGTCCAAGGGGCAACATCTCCACAGCCATAGTTATAGCCACACGTCTCCACAAGCACAGGAATGCCATCTTCCGCCCGCTTCGGACCGTCTCGCCGAACAGGATGCCCATGCCGACTTTGAGAAGCGACTGGTGAAGCTCATTGACGATGAGGAAGGGTCAGGTGCTCGGGAAATTCAGCGGGGCGTGCGAGCAATTTATGTTGGACACGAGCTGTCCAACATGTCCTTCCTGATACGTCAACAGCGCGATAAAGATGATGACGTATATCACTTTGCGGGCAGCGAGATACCACGGCGACAGTTGAAAACCGGCCACGACCAGCTTCTCGTAGATGCTCTGACTCTACCGGAGCCGGCCCTCGTCGACGAGCTTGTCCAGGCATACTTCACCCACGTGAACCCGGGATATCCCATTGTTGAAGAAGATCAGTTCATGACTCAGTATCGCAATAGAGACCCCTCTGATCCTCCGCCTATCCTGCTTTTGCAAGCCATTCTATTAGTCGGATGCCATGTCACGTATCCAAAAGAAGAGCGGGATACTTTGAAGGACATTTTCTTCCGTCGCGCGAAATGGCTCTTTGACAATCGCATTGAGCGAAACCGTGATACCTTGGTGCAAGCTGCGCTGCTCTTGACGTGGCATTCAGACAGCCCCGATGATGATGTTTCTGCCAACGCTCACTACTGGGTCGGTGTTGCTGCTCGAATCGCGACTGGCCTCGGCATGCATCGAAATCCAGTCTCGAGCAGGTTCGTTTCCCGGGACCGCCGGATGTGGAGAAGGCTATGGTACATACTGGTTCAGTTCGATGTATTGGTCTCCCTTTCGTATGGTCGACCTCAAGCTATGTAAGTGCGCTAGCCCGGATGTGAGTCTCAATGCCTGCTCTAATCTCTCTGTGCGCCAGAAACCTCGAAGACTCCGATGTCTCTCCGTTGACAGCCTCTGATTTTGAAGGCTGCGGGGTCCGTGTCCAGACGGACTATGTCATTCATTTTTCAGAGCTTTGCACAATGATATCTTATATTGTGCGCGAGCGATTCGGACTACGAGTCAGTTCGGAGCGTCGCAAAGCCGCATTGCAAGAAGCAGATGAAGCTCTTGCGAACTGGTCTTTGCGGCTTCCAGACAATCTGCGGCTGCGTGCCTCGGATATGGATCCTTGGTCCGCCATGCTTCACTTGACCTACAACAATTTTCTCATCCTTCTTCACCGGCCCCATCCCAGGGCATCCGCGTACTCGGATGACTACGGCCCGCATGATGCAGAGATCTGCAGTGCAGCCGCTGGCGTCATCGCATCTATCTTCGAAGAACTCCGCTTAAACGATCGTCTCAAGTACCTATGGTATTCCGGCGTCCATACTCTCTTTACAGCGATGATCCAAGTTCGAGTCGAGCTGCGATTCTCGAACCCTGTCTTAGCCATTAACGCCCTGCGCCGCTTTGATTCCGCCTCCTACTCACTCCGCGAACTAGCCAAGTACTGGTCGCACGCCACCACTATTCTACGCCTCTTCGAAGATTCGAAACGTCTACAAGAGGATCTTCGCCTGGCAACAAGCGAAAGATCCAGACCCTTCAGCAGCACGCACAACCAATCCCAGACCCAGACCCAGAACCAAAACAAGAACCAGAATCAACACATTTCAACAAACACATCTGTACAACCCCCACAGCCAGATCGGCCCCTCCCCTCCTACGACGCTCCCACCCCGGACTCCACGTCTCTACCACAAACCACTGTCTCCCCGCACCAGAACCAACCCTTCGACAGCTGGATCCCATCCACGAACCTGGCAACTGTCGATACGATGGATCAGCCAAGGGAATTCCTGGACTGGCGCCAGCTATTCTCCTTCACGGATCCGGACCAGTCTGTCCTGCCGATGAGCATGGATGGGCTCCTGGAGCTGGAAGATGAATGGCGCCAGATCTATTGGCAGGAGACACCGATGTCGGATCTTCTCCAGGATGGAGGATGGATGCACGGCTAGCGCTGCTTGGATGGCTTGATGAACGATATATCATGAATGATACCTAGGATTTTAATTTGATGTCCTCAATTTGCGTACAACATATCTTCATGTCTATGGAAATAGTCTCTCCATAGTGGACTTCCACTTTGTCTTAGATCTACCAATGCACAAAGGCTCGATTGTTCCCTGAGCATCTGTCCAGAAAGTTAGCATCCCATCTGGCCCCTCGAATCAAGCCATCCACATAGGGGCCAATATCAAGACCCGGTCATTTTTCAAGGACAGCGAAGTCCCACCTCTTTCTTTCTATTAACTACTTGGCCCACCATATCACCCAAGAGATACTCATAAGTCACAAACCACCAACAAGTGGCATATATGAATACATATGATGATTCCGTATTTTCGCGACCAACTGCCCTCCCGTAATCAAACAATGAAATCCGAGAGATGACTGTGCTGTAAGCATGAAAAGAAATGGTTTCCACACGACACATTTACTATGAAAAAGTACAAACACCGTCGTGGAAGGGAACATATGACCAAAAAAAAAAAAACAGAGAGGCCGCGGATGAAAACAGCATAAGCACACCAATGATCAACGGGGTAAAAAAATAAAGAATTAAAAAGCGCATCCGAACTGGTCCTGTTTACCCCTCTGTCGATTACCTCATGAATAGCCCAATGTGTCGTACCATGTCATAAAATGTTGCGCAGAGAGCAACACTCAAAGAACGTTAGGAGCATCCCCACAAACAATTCGAGACTCTGTTCCAAGGCAGACTCGAACCCCCCAAACAAGGGTAGCACCGTCTCTGTCTTCGAGGGTATATTCTCATTCTGACAGCGCAGGATTTGGAGTGTGTGAGAGTCTTGCGCGGCGGACTCTGTCACACATGATGCGGTTAGTACGAGTCGCCTCCTGCGCCATTGTGAGGCTGGCCGACCATCGAAGGGTAGCCATAGGCTGAACTGTCCTGTTCGGATGGGTCCAGACCGGGGTTCATGATATTGTTTGTGTTATCTGCCGTTTCAGGAAAGCCGCCGGAAGCCGATGCACCAGGTCGTCCACCTTGCGTGCTGGATCCGCCCACGGGCCCTCCAGCATTGTAGCCGCTGCTCGTGGGCCTATTCTGATGTTCGCCACGGGCGGACTGAGTCTGGAGGAGTACTTAGCACATGATATTACAACCCACCAGACCACCAACCGTTGGTGGGGAGGCAGGCCGCCTGAGCGTGTTGTACAAGTCTTACCTCGCGATACTTTGACAAGTATATCTTGAGCGCTTCCGCGTAATTTTCGAAGCCAAGTGAGGTCATGGCGAACAGAATATCCTCACCATTTACCGTCTTCCGTTTCTCTTGCTGGCACTTTTCAGATGCTATACAGAAGAAGGCGCAATCATACGTTAGTCAAATGGACAAGTACCAGCAGCCGATGCAGTAACACTCACCCTCACTGGTGATAAACGAGATAAACTCGCTGACACACTCTTGCATGCACTCCTTGGCTTCTTTGGCGATCTTCGCGTTCTCTGGCAAGGCCAACTTCATGATACGGGCCACTTGACGGTAAATGTTAGCACATGTAGCTGTTTACCCATCATTCCTCCAAAATTGCGGGGGATAATTGCGTAAAAACTTTGAGCGGCGCAAAAAGAACGACATCGCAGAATAGGTATCTGACGAAAATTGTATCGCCGCAAATAAGAAAGGCGCTTCGCATGTAGAGCTACACTCGAACCGCAGGCGAATGAGGGTCTCCACAGTGCGATGTTTGTTGGTTAAGGAGGCAGGTTGGGGTATTTTCAATAAATGGATGGACGCAGGGTACGGTTAAAGTGAAGTAGGGCAGACGGCTGTTGGCCAGCAGTTGGATGTAAGGTACGCACAAATCAGGAGGACAAGGGAAGCTGCAAGGGAACGCAACTGACCATTCGCAATCGGGAGCCATCGATCTTGCTCCTTCACCTCGAATTCTCCCTGGTTCTGTGTTTGTTCCTGGTCCTTATCCATATGTTCTTGGTCTTCACCTGATTGCGCTTCCTGTTCCACCTCAGGCTCTTTCGAGGGAGAGGCCGACATGATTTTTAGCTATAGGTATACGCGCAGCGGATACTGGATAGGGTATGTGATAAGGAGTCGTCTATTTGCTCTGCTGGCAGACCACGTCAGAGATGCGTGCCTCGGGGGTATTGAACTCGGGCGCTATGATACACTCGCGTCAAAAGGCAAAATAGAGTTGTGTCTGGCTGGGCAGCGATTCGCTTCACGGCAGCCCGAACGTAGAGGCACAAGTGTCAGCAGTGCGGGGACGAGCAATTGTTTCTGCTATAGCTTCTGCCCTGAGGGTATAATCAAGGCGCGAAATCTGTTATTCGAGGAAAGACGCGACAGGTAAGATAATGACTCGATCAACCAAATCTGATTTGTTGCCAGTCGCAAGGATAAGTTAGTCCAAGAATTCGGAACGATAAAAATGTTAATTTTATTCCCTGCCACCTTTCGCGTGTTGTGGGCGGACGGTCCGCCTTACAGAACTGCAAAGAGGAGTGGTGCAGTGGTAACGTCAATCAGGTATGCGGGATGCTCCAACGCGGGAGATCTGGAAACCCGGAGAACACTCACAGTGACGCGGGTCTTCCGTGCGTAGCAACCAATGCAACAGTGGTGGGTCAAGTTGATAGTGGCACGTTGCGCAGAGGCAGACGAACGATCCACGGGAATCGGGAGAAGAGACTACATACCTTCGAACGAACGGGAGCTTCTGTTTCGCTTGAATGGTCCTCGGCCAGTTGTATTTCGACTGTTTCGTCCACTTAGGAGCTGAGCTTGTCCAGTAGATATTTCAGGATCCTGACTGGAGACGGATGGCGATGCGCGCAGATGTCAATTGGCGAACCAGGAATGTGTGGGCAGACCAGGGGAACTCTCACTGGTCGCTGACCAACGCCAATGAGATTTGTGGGAATCAGAATATTGAAGACACTTTCAAGCAGAGTTAAGTGAACTTTGATGAACTACTCAGTCACTTCGAGCTGGTGGATTGATTTGCCTGATGACTCGAATGAGAGATGGACGGTTGCTGAGGTGAGACACACGAAGTGCAGGGGCTCCAACCAAGGAGGGAACCCATAGCTGGCCTCAGGCGTCCGTTTACAATGTGATAACAATAAATTACGACAATGACCTCGTGATGCCGCGAGGTCTGTCAACCATACTCCACACAGTATGTATTGATACGGAAATACACGTGATTATTGGTATCTGTGGCATTGCAGCGTGACGGCGATGGCAAAGATGGTCTAGAAAAGCTCTTGTTTGCTTGATCCAAAGGATGACTGGCATACTCTCATGGTCCTCAGATTTGTAATGAATAATCTGCTATATGCTTTGAAGTGACAGCAGTGCCAGTACAACTCATTGGTGAGGCTGTGTTCTGAGCGCTCTGCATTTCAGGCACACACATGTTGCCTGTCAGCAGCCAAGGTCCAGCCTGAAGATTTTGACTTGACCCAGGACTCATCACAAAATCGTTCGGACGTCAGACCAGGAGGAGGTATCAGGCATCAATGACAGCATGATATCAGGAGCAATCGATGCATAGGACGATGAAGGTCGCAAGGTGTGGACTCTGCTCATGGACTTGACAAAAGTACCGGGCATCATGTCTTGACAAATGTGTTGGACAACCAGGTTTTCACCTGAGACAAGGCTGCACATGAGCAGCCTGCATTACGTTCGAGAACACCGAGTTGAACGCATGTGTTTGTCAGCTTGGGTGCCAGCAGCAGGTAAACCATTTACACTCTTGCTCCTCTACGGTACACTGTCTCAAGGCATGCGTCTTTCTATCCGAGACGCCGCCCGTTCTTTCTAAGTAATGAGATGAAAAGTTCCTTGAGGGGTCAAAGAGGCATAGTGAGCTGGATGAAGTTTGACGAGCGGTTTGACATGGGAGTTCATTATATCCACAACTAGTAGTTACTAGGTGATTCCATCCTTGTAGCAGAAACCGGAGTAATATGATATCACATCTTATCCCCGCTGAGCCTGGTTCCCAGACACGGGAGGATGCACAGCTGCAGGAGCTTCGTCGTATCAATGGACAGATAGCGGACCGACGGCATGCAACACATCTCGACTCTTCCTTTGAGAGAATGTTCAAGCATAAGCCCAGTCAGTCGCAAGGTAGAAGGCTCGGATACGCTCAATGCAGTCACCTCATGACTCCCGTTAACGCCTTTTCGATTCCGGTTCCTGCTCATGGTCGCGAAAGGAGACCATGGACACCAAAACCGCTAGAAGGATTGAAGAGGAATGGAGGGGTATTTCTGACTGCCATCCCAAGAAAAGAGGAAAGCATTTTAGATCATGGTTGTACGACCTGGATGTTGTTCTTTTTCTATTGAGACAAAAGGAGTCAATCATCAATACCATTAACATGATTTCCTGGCATTGGCAAACTAACCTTCCAATCGTCCAACTCGGACTGTTTGCTCTGATATTGCTTCACAAGTTCGTCGAGCACCTGTTTCAAACCATCTGAGTTTGTCTTGAGTGCAGGCAGCACATCCTTCACTGTTCGCTCGACCAAAACTCCGTTTACCATTCGGAAGCACTTGCGGTCCTGGGGGAGGGGCTCGAGTGTCTCAATGACAAGCCTAGTAAAGGTCACTACTGCTACCCTTTTAAAAATGGAAAGTAGAAAGTACTTATGCTCCTCTGCTTCCTGCTCAATGTCGCCAATCTTTTGCGCCATCTGTGTGAGTATATTCTTGAAGTTCGTATATTGGAGCTGAAGCTCTGCTTCAGATTAGCCTTCGTCACTGCGTGGAAATGAGATGAGAACTCATCGGCGTACCCTGCTGCTTCTTGGGGTTTATTTGAGCTTGACTGGCCATTTTTTGATATCCGATGCTGTCACTCTGTTGTTGCAAAGGTCAGAATGCGATGCGGGGCGTGGTCTCGATTTCCGCCGCGCGGAGAGAAGCAGACTAAAAAGTTGCGTCTACGAAGGACGCTCAGGCTACAGTCTGAACAAAATTCCAGTTTAGACTCACTGTATTTTTCAATATCTAGAGTTGATCTCTAATTGAGCCTGCAAAAAGGTTATTCTCATTGTATATCAATCTCATGACCTATTCCAGGCCCCTCCATAGATTGAAACACGTGACATGGATGCCAATTTGTTTGCGCCGTTTGCCCCATCGCCGATAATCCACTCCGCAGTTTATCAGAACTTCTACACTTTGCCTAGCACCTGGCTCGAAGCAAGCGCCGGTGGCCATTCCTGCGCCACTCACTGTTGTTATTATTTCAGTTATTAATTCAACTCCGTTGGAAGGACTTGTTTAAGTTCCTCTAGCTGTTATTCCACCATGGCGTCTGACGGAATGCCTCCAGCCAAAAGGCTGAAGAGCTCCAACCTTCCGCCACACCTGCGCGATGCGAAGCGCAAGGACATCGACAAGTGGGAAACAAATCGGATGCTCACGTCTGGAGTCGCGCAACGACGCGATTTTGAAGGCGACTTTCTACCAGAAGATGAAGAAGGTACTCGCGTCCATTTACTCGTCCACGATCTGCGACCGCCGTTCCTGGACGGGCGCACGATATTTACCAAGCAACTGGAGCCTATCTCGGCCGTTCGCGATCCGCAGAGCGATATGGCCGTGTTCAGTCGTAAAGGGAGCAAGGTCGTCCGAGAGCGGCGTCAGCAACGGGAGCGTCAAAAGCAAGCGCAGGAGGCAACAACAATGGCAGGCACGGCGCTGGGAAATATCATGGGTGTCAAGGAAGATGAAGGCGACAGCGCTGTTGCCATGCCCGTGGAGGATACTTATAGAAGCGGGAACAAGTTCGCCCAGCACCTGAAAAAGGGTGAAGGCGGACAAAGCTCTTTCAGCAAGAGCAAAACGCTCCGCGAACAGAGGGAATATCTACCTGCATTCGCCGTGCGAGAGGAATTGCTACGAGTCATACGAGATAATCAAGTGATCGTGGTGGTTGGTGAGACGGGATCTGGAAAAACGACTCAACTGACACAATTTCTTCACGAGGACGGTTACTCAAAATACGGCATAATTGGCTGCACGCAACCTCGGCGAGTTGCTGCTATGAGCGTTGCGAAACGTGTGAGTGAAGAGATGGAGGTCGATCTTGGCGCCGAAGTTGGTTATGCCATTCGGTTTGAGGATTGCACCAGCAAAGATACAGTCATCAAGTATATGACTGACGGCGTCCTTCTGCGGGAATCGTTGGTTCAGCCGGATCTGGACAAGTATTCTTGCATCATCATGGATGAAGCGCACGAAAGAGCTTTGAATACCGATGTTCTGATGGGCCTTTTGAAGAAGGTGTTGGCACGTCGAAGAGATTTGAAGCTAATTGTCACCTCAGCCACCATGAATTCAGAACGCTTTTCTCGATTCTTTGGTGGTGCCCCCGAGTTTATTATTCCTGGACGAACTTTCCCGGTGGATCTTCACTTCTCCCGGACCCCGTGCGAGGACTATGTCGATAGTGCGGTCAAGCAGGTCTTGGCAATTCATGTCTCGCAGGGACCGGGGGACATACTTGTCTTCATGACAGGTCAGGAAGATATTGAAGCAACGTGCGAGTTGATCGACGAGCGGCTGAAGATGCTTAATGATCCGCCAAAGCTTAGCATATTACCGATATACAGTCAGATGCCAGCCGAGCAGCAGGCGAAGATATTTGAACGGGCCCCTCCTGGAGTCCGGAAAGTCATCGTTGCCACGAACATTGCTGAAACGAGTTTGACGGTTGATGGGATCATGTTTGTGGTGGATTCAGGATATTCAAAGCTGAAAGTGTACAATCCACGCATGGGTATGGACACGCTTCAGATCACACCTATCTCTCAAGCCAATGCGAATCAACGTTCAGGCCGAGCAGGTCGGACAGGGCCTGGAAAGGCGTACCGTTTGTATACCGAGTCGGCCTACAAGAACGAACTATATATTCAAACGATACCGGAAATTCAGCGAACGAGTCTTTCAAACACTGTTTTGCTTCTCAAATCACTTGGAGTAAAGGATCTCTTGGATTTTGATTTCATGGACCCACCACCGCAGGAGACCATTTCGACATCACTTTTCGAGCTCTGGTCATTGGGCGCGTTGGATAATCTGGGCGACCTAACTCCGCTTGGTCGTGCTATGACTCCGTTCCCCATGGATCCTCCGCTCGCCAAGCTGCTCATCACGGCGTCTGAGGAATACGGGTGCAGCGAGGAGATGCTGACGATTGTTTCCATGCTCTCGGTTCCTAGTGTCTTCTATCGTCCAAAGGAGCGACAGGAAGAGTCAGATGCGGCGCGCGAGAAATTCTTCGTTCCGGAGTCTGATCACTTGACTCTTCTTCACGTTTACACGCAATGGAAATCCAACGGTTACTCCGATGGATGGTGTATCAAACACTTCCTTCACCCCAAGACTCTGCGACGGGCCAAGGAGGTCCGCGAGCAACTTCATGATATTATGACAGTTCAGAAGATGCGACTTGTAAGCTGTGGGACAGACTGGGACGTGATCCGCAAGTGCATCTGCTCCGGCTTCTATCACCAAGCGGCCAAGGTTAAGGGTATCGGCGAGTTCATCAACCTCCGGACAAGCGTGAGCATGCAGCTCCACCCCACGAGCGCTCTGTATGGCCTAGGTTATGTGCCAGAATACGTGGTCTACCATGAATTGATTTTGACAAGCAAGGAGTATATGTCGACCGTGACTGCAGTGGACCCACACGTAAGTTGATGCATCTTCGTTCGAAAGTTTGAAACTGCAAAGCTAACTTCGAGAATGTAGTGGCTCGCCGAACTTGGCGGTGTCTTCTACTCCGTCAAGGAGAAAGGCTATTCCCAGCGAGAACGTCGCGTCACCGAACAGGAATTCAATCGACGCATGGAGATCGAGACCCAGATGGCCGCCGACCGGGAGCGCGCCGCGGCCGAGAAGCTACGAGAGCAGGAGCGCAACGATCCATCCAGACGCAAGAAGGAAGTAGAGGCGGGATCCGTTGTGCGACGTCCTGCTGTTACCGGCGCACGAAGAATTGGTGGTGTCACCGCATCTTCGGCCACGAGAAACGGGACCAATGGAGCAAGTGGAGGAGGAACCGTGGTCAAGAAGCCACAGATCAAAAGGAAACCCGGACGAGCATTTTAGCATCAACCTCAAGCATAGACATATACCCGATGTACAAATTTAGAGGAGTTCATTCAAAGAGCGGGCTCTGAACTCTATCCATAGATAGAATGCGATGCCATTCTGGTGCAGCTATTGGGTATCCAGCCATCAGTAGCACTTTTATCTCGACACTGCAGTAAAGGCCAATAAAGTACAGTCTCATCCCAGTGAAGCTCACAAAGTACCGTGCAGGCCCTGAAGAAATGAAGACAATGGTCTTTCATCTCGCAACCCGACAATCGAAACTACCGGTATCCTTCCAACTCCACCGAATATCTTGCCACCTGTTAACAGCCCGCACTCAGTTGATGAAATTGATACAGAAAAAGTGCAGAATCAAGCTCCCGAAGATGTAATCCGCAAACGCCCTACCAGCAGCAAACCAGTCAGTTAACAATCGTCATCTCACATATTCCTAGCACCCAACCAGCGAAAAAAACCAAAAACAAAACTCACCTCTCATGAGACACCGCACCCTGCTCCTCCCCACCTTCCGCCGCCGCAAACCGCGCATTCTTCCCCTTCGAACTGGGCTTACTGTTCCACCCCTTCTGCTCGCTACTCGTCTGCATACGCAAACTAGCCGTAAGCACGAACTGGCCCACCGCGGCGCAGAACCCGCTCAGAAAGGCATTGAAGGGCTATCGAACCAAACACTCGTCAGCATCCCGTCTCAATCTGTATAAATCCGAGGGAAACGGGGAACAGGTCTTACGTAGTTTCCAGCCAAAACGCAATAGAGGAATTGCACGGCGCCGACAAACAACAAAAACACCATGAAGGCGTCAAGCATCATGGTGCGCTGCGGCGTTGTGGTGAGGTACTGCTGCCATACATGGTGGGCGATTTGGTATACGGAGGAATTAGAGGATAGGACTGCTGGGCCGGACGAAAGCGTGGAGGAGCTGGGGGCTTGTGTTCGTTTGGAAGGCATGCTGGTCAATTGTATCAGGGATGAATTGAGGACGTTTGGGACAGATGAGTCGGCGAAGATGATGTGGCGTGACTTGGAGTGGAAGTTTCGGTGTCGATTCTCTGGTTGACAAGTGCGGATGAAGCTACTGTGTACACAACCCGATAGAGGACCATACTAAGGCCATACCTTTACTCCACCCGCCGTTGATTACGTAGCCTGCTCGCCTTGTGTTCCAAGTCACGTGATCATTGGGTATAATCAGGATACAGAGGAGTATTATTACGGAGTCACTCCGAGTGTGGGCTGTGAGAATGGCAGATGCCTACATTGACAATTGTAAGAATATTATCGCAATTTTGCCCTATAAGCATACACTTATACTATACACTATGCATTATAATATACACATTCAGACCGCTCAACGGTCTGATACGTCACCAGGAATTGGGGTAGATTAAAGCTCCATATCCCTGCGACAGAGGGCGTGCAGTCAATTGCTCTGAGCACCGAGCCCCTGAATAAAATAGAGTCCAAGATGCGGACCAGCCAAGTCATACGTCGTTCATCATGAAGAGTTGAGAGTTCATAGTAAGTCGTTAAGAGGAGAGAAAGTCCATGGTCGTAAGGGAGCTGAGATCTTCATATAAAAGGTCGCGGAGGAAAATGCTTTATCCATCAAGGAAAAGTCGAACGCGTCCCTAAGTAAGACAATGTTGGCCTCCAGGGCCGAAGAGTAGAGAGCTGAGGCGAGTTGATTATCATCGAGATTCGACGTTACATGCTGATCAAGCAAGCCAGTCTGAAACATTGCCTAGTGGATGGCTTGTTTGCGCTTCTTGAACATCCATCTGAAAGTCGCGCATCACTTGATCCCACGCTTCCCAGTTGTGTTGAAGAAGAGCAGGATCTTGGCTTGTCGTGGTAGGGCTCATGAGGTTTTCTGATATCTCGATCGGTGCGGCTGTACTAAATGGGTCTTGTGCGCTCATGCCTTGGGAATCCGGCAGGGCCGGCCAGCTGACATTGGGGAAGAGCTCGGGCACGATTTCGGTATTGAAATTCGGTCCAGCGATAGGCTGGTTCGCGGGCTGAGCACTCCCTGGGACTGAAGGGTCTCGGATTTGAGGGACACCACCAGCCAGGTAAGGCTGGACAGCATTCTGCCAGACACCAAGGTGATAAGGTGTGGATAGGCTCTGAGCAGAGCTGGGATCGGACGTATCCTGTACGCCCTGTTGCTGCTGCTGCTGCTGCTGCTCTCGGAAGGCAGCCACCCGCTTCATCAACCGGGAGAGCGGCCGCCAAAGCATACCCTTCCTGTGTTTTGTAGTACGGCCCCATGTCTCATATAATGAACTCACCACCTGCCAGGCACGATCAGTGAGTGGGCTGAGCGGGCGAACGCAAAGCTCCGACAGCACAAAGGCAATCAAGTGCCATTGCATATTTGTCACAAAAAGCCAGCTCCATTTGGCAGTGGTCCGATCTTGACCCAGCAGCCGAGTGAACTCTGCAACCTCGACCGAGGTGACAAACAGATTCTCCCGAGACGCTATGGTCAGATTGCTAGCCGCCGGATTTTGTCGAGTCATAGGATGATGAACCATGAGCCAGAGCTTGGCCAAAATCAGACGAGCAACGGTGGCGCAGACCCATTGTACTGGCACATTCATGTCACAGTGTCGGATATATCGCTCCTCAATCCGTTTGTTGACCTCCTGAATCAACTTCGCACAAGAGTCCGGGGGTCGTTGTGTGTTCTCGGGGTGAGGAAGGCCGGTTGGACACATGGAGCTGACCCTCTTGAGTGCGGCAGTAATCTCGCACCGAACTAAGGAAAAGGTCATTTCCGTGAAACCTACGCGCTCTTCGGGTGGCTCCTGCATATCGAGCGTGATATCATCGTCGTTGATATTCAGTGGAAGGCGAGTATCATACATCCTGTCATGAATTTGTGCATCAGTACCATGCTCTTCGGCTGATCTGATATCTAGCAAGCAGATATGCCACCACAGTCGCCGACGCATTTCAGTTTCAAAGGGCTTCAAGCCAAAGTTAGTTCCGTCACGATGCAGGCCGATACCTTGAGCCAGGCGCAGAACCACCGCTGTCATGGTCCAGACAAATTTAGTATCATCCTCACGCCGTACAGCAATCAGAAAAAGTACAGCAGCTTGCAACAGCATCAGGCTCTGCGTATTGAGGAGACCAGCTTTGGACAATGCCTGCTCGACTGCGAACCGGTAACGCGTTACCGCTGTATCACGATCGTCGCCCAGAACTGAGAAGCATTGTTCGGGCGACATGCTGACTATAGTAACATAGTAGATCGAAAGGACCAAGGCTTCGGAATTCTTGTCCAGGAGATTCGGATTCTGGGCGGCCTCTGTAAGAAGTTTTCGTACGGTGGGCTTATGGAACATAGGTATAAGCGGCGCAACGTTATCCAGGTAGATATCCCACAATACTGGAATTTTGGGCGGCGGGGGATGGTAACCGCGAAGTGAATGAGAAAGAGAATAGTATCCGAAGAGGAATCCGTCGTGATTTGCGGACAGAGTCGACGACGATTCAGGCGAAGGATGATCTTCCTCTTCTGATGATGAAGGGTCCAAAATATCTTGAAGTTCCTCAATCTGTTGCCACAAGAGTTAGCACAAACGATTGTGGGTTGAAGTAATTTAATGCTCACCTCATCCCCCAAACTCGCCCACAACCGGTTGCTGACATATCGACTGCGTCCCTCGTCGATGACTAGCCGTCCAAACTCATGTTCCAGGTTTCGTGGCTTAGCAGCCTGCGGATCGGAGTCTAGCACGAACGGGCATTTTCCGGCCTGGACACTCTGCGTCTGAGGTGTCGTCTGCCTACCTTCTTGGGGAGACGCGGGTCCAGGTTCCTGTTGCGAGGGCGAAGATACAGCGGACAATGGCTCCACAGCCCCAGGCTTCTTGCCGCTGAGATGCTCAATAACTCCCTCAAGCCGTCTCAAACGGGACAAGAGCTCCGCATCATGAGGTCGTTTCGACTTACGAGGGGCCCTTCCAGGTGGAGGAAAGACACATTCGATACCCGCCTTGACACAATTGGAACACGGGGTCCTCTTATTACAGCGGACTTTTCTTCTTCGACAAGTCACACAGCTGCGAATGCTAGGAGGGTCATGCGCGCTGTGAGTACCGGGGTCGGCTGCATGGTCGACTGAAGTGTTTTTAGGGTGTCCAAAGGGGTTACTCGACGAAGATCGAGATGAGAGAGGCTGATTTACAGATGAAATGGATTCGGTGGGCGGGAATGACATGACGGATGATGGAGAATGGTTGAGATCCGTGCTACATTCCCAGCAGCGCGGAGAATGGATGCTTATCCAGATATTGAGAATATAGAGAATGAGGAAAGCAAATCATAGACGAAAACTCGATCGCGATTCTGAGCCCTCATTGTCATATAAATCTCCTTAGGTATTTGGCTTTTTTCTTTGAGTTGGATCTTCGGTCATCGACTCATAGTGGGGACAGGCGATGGTTGGTTATTGGCGGCCTGAGGCGCAGTCCAGGCTCCTCATCGATGGTTCCTGGGCCTGTCAGTGGCTGCCAACCTTGTAACATTATTAATACCGATGCATGTAAGACATCTCTCGACAGCCCGTGGACCTCTAAAGGATAATTGAGTGTATTTTGAAAGGAAGATACGAGCCTGTCCACCTGGACCCCAAAAAGTTTACTATGACTTGATTGCGTAGTAATGTTGATGCCTGAGATAGCTCTAAAGCATTCTGATACACTGACGTCACAGTCAAGCCAACTCACGCAAATCGAGGGACTTTATACCTTAGTTGATACCTATACGAAACTCAAGACTGCACTGCCATCGGATCAGATAAAAGAAAACAAGGATTAGCACAGTCATCGCTGTAAAGTTATCAGATGACTTCCCATGGACATTCGGACACGTTACACAAATCAGCTGCTGCCACCATAGCGACTTCCGCGCACGTGTTAGAAAAGCTTTCAGGGTATCTAAGCTTCGACGTTATGAACTTATGAGTCACCGTGACTAGACTGGACGATCTTTCGGAAAATACCGAATGTCTATTTTCTTCCGGCAATGATATTCTCGTCTTCTAAAAATTAGATTCAGCGGAACGAATTTCAGTCGTGTCAATCCTTCCGGTAACTTCTCGTCGTATTTGTCGTGTTTGATCTTGCTTCTCATGTGAGGTCTGCGATCTAGAATACTACCACATTGATATTCAAATGGCGCGTGCTCTATATTGTCCTATATATACACCCAATATATACATCACATGCCGTTCAATGTTATACACATTAAGAAGATCAAATGATATCGACTGCGTCCCATGAAGATGGTAATGGCTCGAGAAAGGAAATGCTCACGGAAGACTTTCAAGGAAACTTTCAAGGAGCGTCAGTGCGAGAGTCAAGCCCAAAAAAAAAAGTCAACCCGGGTATGGTGCATATAATGCAAAAGCACAGAATTGTGTACCAAATGTCTTTCGAAGAGAAATGGAACGCCAGATGATGCAACCGGGAGATGTGAAAATGGAGGGGTAGAGTGGTCGTTATCATAAACCAAGTAGAAGAAATATACACGATTGCGTGTTAGTATGTTCGTTTTTGAGCTTTCGGTGAGTTCATTTTAAACGATAGGGAAGCGGCGTGGTTCGCTTGGGGAGAGTGATGGATCTTCGCCGGCGCGAAAGTTCTCGTTTCTCTCTGGCGATTGAAATATTAGTGAGCTATATTGGACGGCCCAGTCAGGGTTAGTACTAACTTAGTTTGTTCCCAGATCTTGGTCTCCTCGTTGAAATGGTGACTAAACGGAAACTCAGTTAAGGACCCAACAGCGAAGCTTCATGTACGCACCCCTGAAAGTCAATAGTAGTCAATGCCTTGGAGCCATATTCTTCCACAAGGAGATCAGTGTATTTGTAGGGGACTTTGACAGGAAAGTCTTCAAAGTAACTGTTCCGAAGGGGGAAGATATCGGTCTCCTAGAAAGCGGTAAGCAACCCATCTCGTGTTACCCTTGTACCGCAGCCACTTACATCGAACCTGTGGCCATCCTTGCACATGAGAGCGCCTTGCTGACCCTTCTTTCTCAACTCGTCATCCTTGCGCACTGCAGTTATATCAATGAAAAGCCCTGAAGAGGTATCGATCCATCTCGCGTCAATAACGTTCGCAGCGTCCTCAGTGGTTCGAACCACATATTGCGGGTTGATTTCGAGAAGGTAGTTTCGCCCGCCATCCACTCCCGGAAGTTCGAAATGATGCTCGGTCATGTTGTAATATTCAGCGAGGAAGTGTATTGTCGGCTCGGTAACCTGGACGTCGAGGTCGTTGTCCCACGGGAAAATCTGGGCGCGAGTTAGCGTTATGTTCCCACGTTGCCTGTTTCATAAACCCATGGGACCGGGGTCCCAACCTTCTGGTTCCACCACCATGCCAGAAGAGTTCCATGCATTATCCAAGTCTCTGCACCAAGATCCGCCATGGTCGACAGATATGTCTGAATGAGTGCTGCCAAATGTGGTATTGTGTCTTCCTCAGGGAGGGGTCCATCGGCGAATCTGTGGATCGTCAGACAAGTGTTCAAGTCGGAGACTGGAGACTGGAGACTAGCTCACCGTCCGTCATAGTGATAATGGAAGCTGCGAGGTCAGTCAGCAATTTCGAAGAACGGAATTGTGTGCAGTTTCAAGACATACTTAGATTCCTCTAATAATGAGTTAGCGCTATGCCAAAGAAAGAAAAATATATACGTATCCAGCTGGATAAAAGAAAGCACCATGAAAGATGCCATGGAGGGACACTTACTGAAATATTTATTTCCCGGTTCACCTCCTTTCCCACTGTAATCCTTGAGAAACTTGGCTCTAACACTCATGAAATCGACATCGGAGTCGGCGCTACCCAAAGCCACCAGCGCGAGAAGTAATCCATGGAGATAGAGAAGGAAAGTTGTTGAGAATAGATGCATAGCGCATGTAGGGATTATAGGGCGTTTGATTCGGATTTAATCCTCGAAGGGCAGCATACTCCTAGGCGATGTACAGGGATAGTGTGGAACAAATAGTTTCAGTCGATGATGGTGTTGCACTGTTGATACGGAAAGGGCGGAAATGTAGATGGTCGACAATGACGACTGCGTCTTATCAGGAGGGAGGTAGGAAACGGATATGGATCGCCTGAGTCTCGAACTGCGTGATTAAAATAGTACAGACTATTACAGAAAGGACCGCATCTGAAGAAATTCTGCAGTGATGATAAGAAGGATGGGATGTGCAAAAGAATCAAGGATCGACAGTCCCAATGGTGCTGGAAATAGGTAGTGCAGTATCTCAATCTAGTTGGAAAGTTAAGATTTTGAGCAGAAATCTGCACATACTCGACTCTATGACAAGTAATAAGCTTCGTAAACCATGAAAGACTATCTATATGGTCTTACGTAGTCCATCTTGCACAGTCGCGTGCCCACTTTCCGCAGGATTCGAGGCCCTGTTTCTATAAATTTGATCCAGTGACGATCCCCATAGAATTCCATGGCGCTGTAATCGACAAAATTCTAGGCTAGTCTTCCTGCTCTCCCTAGTCCCAACTTGCCAAGTCCCAGCCCTGCCGCGCCTTGGCAGGAGGTAATGCTCGATCATTCGATGGCGGTTGACCTTGAAATCCGAGACTTTGTGAGGTCAATGTCATTGTTATAATTCATGGATGGGCATCACGACTGTTGATAATTTCTTGTTCCACCGTTTGTACCCGTTCTACCTCTCCATGCTTGGATTACAGTGTTCTAACCGCAGCACAACTCAGTAGTACATTACGCTACTACAGCCACATCCTACCTGCTTTTACTCCTATTCTTCCAACGCACAATCCTGCGTAACCTCTGGCACAGGCTTACGTATGTTCCTCAGGGGAGTCCAGCAATTGGACATCATGGTTAGAATCGCGCAATATGTAGCCTACTGTTCGTATCATCCGTACTAGTAATACACGGCAATTCATTCCAAAAGGTAATGCATAGTGGACTAATTTCTGTGCGATTCGCGATCCGATTCGATGTTTTGGATGGAACGCGGCAAATCGAACGGGGGCCGCGTCATACATGTCCCTTAGTCCCTAGCTGGTCCGCCTTGGACCAAGCGCAGAGTCTTGCTAGTACTGTTGACATAGTGGGTTGCATTTCGCGTTATTCAAATTCGACTTAGCCCTTCTATTTTGTCTTTCATTCTGTGTTCTCAGAGTGATTATGTTATAATCATGGGTTTCTAAGGGGGTGGACAAATATTCCATCATCATTGGACTCGGATATCTTGTGCTGAAGAAAATGAATGGTTCTGCCTGTGCCTGTGGAGCACAAGGCATCACCAGGTCCACAACTAACTTGAAAGGAGACAAGATCCAGACAACCGAGATTAAGCCACAAAGAAGGCTTTCTGATCATCACAAGAGAACAATTCCACCGTTGGGGGCTTTTTGTGTTCCTCTGTGGCTGATGTGCGAGTCACACGTTACTTGTTGATTGGAACATCATGCAAAGGACGCGAATCAAGCCTTCAGCCCGACTCTAGCCTAATTCTAGCCTCCAATAACGTTGTCCGCGACAGCTCCGGGCGGCATCCAAGCCTTGACTGATTCAACCCCTGCTTTGTTCAGCAACGTTCTGAATCGCGTCTTTGGCCGTTTTGCGGCCGCGAACGAGACCAACTGCTGAGGTCGACCATCGCAGGCAGCAAGGGCACGTTGTTGTCACACTCTAGATTCTGGTCAATAAGCAGGAGCGAGTCCTGTGTCATAGCTTCGCGGAGTTTGACCAATGTCTGCACGGCTTGCTTGTCTGGCTGGTCGTCCAGTCCGGCTTAAGTATTATGCCCTTGCGTCCTTGACAGGTTGATCTCGTAGAGATCATGCTCTTGGATGTGGATTCCAGGATGTAGATCTTTGGCTACTTTGACGACATTGGGCAGATCTTGCAGGACAAGCTGTCGCGGGGGGCGTGGGGAATCTTCTTTGAACAACGTTTTGCCCCTGAGCACCGCCTATTTATGTCGATCAGGAGGACATCAGATGGAATATTTGCTCACCAGAGGGCCAAGAAATACTGCTGGAGATCACATACGGACTAAAGCGCAATCAGCTCCTGTATCGTCTGCGAGTTGATCCAGGTTGGAATGGCTGTCATCGTCTTCAGATGACTGTTTAGCGATAACGTCGAAGAACTTCATGTCAACACCCAAGTGAAGGGCATTGCTCGATCGCTCTGGCCTTCGTCAGCTTCCTTCCCGAGATACAGGATACTTGAGAATTCACAGAAACTAGGACCTTGAAGGAGGTCTCTAATGGTGTTTCATAAGTAATTCTCAATTCATCTCAAGCCTGCAGCAACACTTTGCTTTTCATGCTTGTCGCGCTCTGACAGTAGCGATAATAGACCTGATTGGCTGGACTAGTTCACGGACACCCATTTGCATGATATCGGAACAGAAGCCTTTGGAAGAGAAATCAGATATAGGTCTGCCGGCACAATTTCAAAGCAAGGTGTCAAGCATCTTTTATAGACATCTAGACAAAGTTGGGAATTCCGTAACAGGTCCGAACTCCATGAAGTAACTTGGCCATGTCTGGTTCATTTACCAATTAAACTCAGACTGAACCCGAGTTCTGTCATACGGCAACCCGAGTTCGTACGCTTGACTCCGTATCTCAGTCATTTCCCATGACACGTCCGTCATTGGTAGTATGCAACCTATCTACATGGGACAACCGCTGATAAGGCTACAGAGAACGGCTCGGACTACTTAGTCTGAAGCTGGAGGAGTGCACAGATAAGCAGGCGTGTCAACCCATCTCCGGGAGGTTCCGCGCTCCTAAGCACTGACATGACCACATGGAAAAGTTGAGCTTCGTCTCTGGCTGCCTAGAATAGATGAATATGCTCTATGCTCACACTCCAATCATATCCAAAGTCTAAGGCGATGCAGTTTCCGCCTAAAGGCCATTCAAAATTGCCGCCGTTGCACATTTTATACGGCCGGAAGATCTTCACTGGGACACCGGTGCATTGAAAGATATCGTTAACCCCCTCACTTGACAATCGAGTACGTAAACCACTAGTCTAGCATACAGTGGTTTATCACGAATCCTGGAGACAAGTTGTACAAGCAGGGATAGTTTCATCCGTCCATTCGAATTATGGGGAGTACTTACTAGATACGGTAACCGCATCGATGTGGACCCGTCTAAACGAGTAAGTTCTTGATTGGCCACATAGGAGGTTTAGATTGAGCGTTGCGGGGAGATAAGGAGTATTGATTCGTCAGGTTTTGGCATTCTGGCAAGGGTCTTCCTTGCCCTTTTTTCCATGCGTTCTTAGGAAAACCTTGGGATGGAGTCCATCTCAATAACAAGGGTAGAATAGCAAGTCTACAACTACATAGGCATAACTGAGAAGGTTCCTGCAAGCAAGTGGACTGCAAATCTCACCTGTCAGTTATTTAATCACACTTTTGATACTTTTTGAGAAGCTTATTCTTAATCTCAGATCGTTGGATACAGATCAAGTTCCAACCTTCCAAAGTTCCAAGGTCTTGATTGCCTAGGTAATCCCCACTTCTGAGCCAGCCAGGCGCGGCAGCACCAAACAAGAGTGAGATGCCGGTCAGAGTGGGCGGGTTACTAGTAACCAACCCATCATGGGTGTGCACTGATACCTACCTTAGTCAAATTTAGATTGATAAATCAGAGAAAAGGAGAAGTCGCCAAACTACCTAACTTCCAGGCCCGTGGCTGAAGTCTCACTCACATGATTGAGGCTTGCTGTCTCTTTGGTCCGTCCGTAATGGGCAGGACTTCTCCTCCAAGATGACCTGCTAACGGAGAAGCCAACCAATTGGATTTTTTCCGTCATTGTGCGTCGAATTGAACTCAAAAGTTCTTTCTGGGCGCTTGAAACCGAAGCATCCAGGAACGTCCGGAGTCTGACTAATTTCTTTACTCGATCCATTCTTCGAATACTGATCCAAAATCATATTTCGTCATGCCATATTTGGCGTAAGGATCAAGGCGTTCTCATTGAGTTGAATTGCGTGTGGTTCCTTCTTGAGCCACGCTTGCTTGTCCACTATCAGTACGAATACATTGGTCGAGATATGGGGTTCGACCTGACTGACCCGAGCTCATCGTCAGCGGCCTCTATCAATTCTTGTATCTGGTGGTCTCTTTTCCTCGTACCTGTCGCTACAGTTTCTGGTGGTCTGACCTGATCTCTACCTCCTGGTACATCCACGGCGGTGAATTCAGGGGACAATGTCAGCTAGCTCCGACGTGATGCCCACGGATGGAGGTCATTCGCAGCAAACGGCCCCGTCGCAGCAATTGAATCGTTCCTGCGAATCATGCAGAGGCCTCAAGGTTCGTTGTATTCCCGATACAACCACAGCGAACCAATGCCAGCGGTGCACAAAGACCGGAAGGGTCTGTATCTTTATCGCACCCCAAAGGCGGCGGCCACGAAAGCGAACTGATTCCAGAGTTGCTCAATTGGAGAGGGAAATGCGGCAGATGCGTTCACTATTGAAGGACCGTTTGCATGCGGACGACAGCAGTGGAGAAAGCGTGGATAGCGAGCACGACGAATCGCCGGAACATGATTCGGGCATCGAATCCAAAGATCACCTATCTTCAATTCCCGAGGCACCCAGCAGTGTCTCAACGTCAACCAGGTATACGGACCAGTCACATGGCGGTGTTCCACTGTCTTCATATCCCACCGTTGTCGAGAGCAGCTCGGTCTCGATCCCCTCCTTCACCCCTGGGTTCAGCGGATACTCCCCTGAAATGCCTATAGGAGATGACGTTATCGACCGGGGTGTGATTCCCTTGGAATATGCCAATGAACTGGTGGCATTCTTCATCAGAGATTTAATGGCCTTCGCTCCCGTTGTCGTGCTGTCTCCTGAGACTACCGCATCGCACCTGCGTCATTCTAAGCCCGTACTCTTTCTTTCCATCATTGCCGCTGCCGCTATTGCCGTGGATGCAACCGTCGCGGCCGTTCTTAATCGAGAGCTCGTTCGGCTCTATGCTGAACGATTCTTCATTCAGGGCGAGAAATCCTTAGAGCTAGTCCAGGCATTGGTGCTCATGACGGTCTTCTACTACCCGCCCGACTCGCCAATGAAATTGCAGCACTTTCAGTACACGCACATTGCAGCTACCATGGCTTTGGAAATTGGTTTGGCCTCTAAGCGTAGAGTATCTCCAAAAGCAAGCGGGAAGAAAGACAAGCGGAATGCGTATGACGAGCAGATGGCGGAACAAGCGAGAGCGATATTGGAGTGTTATCATTTGGCTTCTACGTAAGGATGGAGAAGCGCCCGGCGGAGAGGCAAGCTGCTGATCATTTGAAACAGTGTCGCAATGAAGACTCGTCGACCCAATCTGCTCTTGTTCAACGATTGGATGAGCGAATGCGTGAAACACCTAGAAAAATCGCCAAATGCTATAGATCGACATATGGCCACCTGGTTCGAACTCCAAAGAGTCGTTGATGAGGCCATGGCTTCCTTCGGCCTCGATGATACAAGTTCCACCGCGCCGTTGACAGAATCTCGCGTTCAGGCTGTATTGAGGTGGTTTGACAATCGAATGCTGAATTGGAAGAAGAATACACCAGCGGACATGCTCACAGGTGCGCTTTCCTCCTGGCAATGACTTGGAAGTAGCTAGCTCACTGTTGTCCCCTTCAGTGCCAATGACCTTCGAGTACCATTACACCAATCTTGCCGTATATGAACTGGCAATCGGAGAAGGTTACCGAGATCCAGATGCGATCAAGCAGGAATATTACACGCTTCCGAGGCCGGAAGGTGACCGCCGAGATCAACGCGCCAGTAACCCTCTCAGTGCCATCCGCGTAGATATAACGATCAAGTGGATGCATACAGCTCACGAGATGCTCAATTTCTTCCTCAGTTGCGACAATGAACTCATACGAAAGCTTCCGAACTTGACATACACACGTGTGGGCGTGGCGTTGATGTCTCTTCTGAAGATATACTTCACCGTAATATCAGGCGGTTTGGGAGAATTTGTGACGCCGGAGTCCGTCAAGGTTGAAATGTACCTGGACGCAATCGCAAGGAGACTCGCCGAGGCGAGCGGTGGCCAGAAGTACAAGATCCCCAGCCGATGGTATTATGTTCTTGCCGTCAAAGCTCGAAACTGGTATGATCGGTTGCAGCAGCGGCAAGCCCAGCGGGAAAGTGGCTTTGCGTCTCAAATGGAGGCGGGCCAATCGATTCAGATGCAAATGCCAGCCCATACTCTTCAGCACCCCTGTCCCATAAACCCAAACTGTTCTACAGAGTCACTCGTCGCGGATGCAGGCATCCCGCAAGGTCCTCCATATTCCAACATAGGTGGTGCCTATGAAGCTCCAGTGGCCATAAACCAAATGTGGCATGTCGACCAAAATTATGCGCCCACATCTCTCAGCTACCAGTATCCGGAATATCAGCCGCCCATTCTGCAATCTCAGTATGGATACGTGGCACAGCATCCAAGCTTACCTTCAGAAAGCAACCAAAATCAACCGCCATTACATCGTAGCACGGGGATGGAATTGGACGGCTGGCTTCCAGATGGGAGTATATTTGGGGCACCCACTTTACCTGGATTTTGATAATTCAATTGCATTCTTCCGGTCTGAACTCTGCCATGCAATGCGTGTCACGTCAAGTCAAAGGGCGTTTTGTCGTCGCTGTCCTGATCGACGCCATCCATACCTCTTGTTAGCCGTCTCATGGAAAGACCACGACTGTCCATATAGTTATTTATGACGGAGTCATCACTCCACCGACCCTCATAGAAGGGAATCCAGACAACCGTTTTCCAGAAAAGGAGAAACAAAGACTAGCAGAACGTAGGCAGACTAAGGTAGATATTGAATAAAAACCCTACGCCGGCGTTCGGTACGGAAAAGTATTCCATCTCAGTCGACCCTCACGGAGCATCGGTGAACTCGGAACCTCCGGTATGGAGTTGTATCCGACTTGGGCGTGTCATAGAACACCCACACCTGAATATCTGCGGTAAGAGACCAGCAAATCATTATTGAGACCCATTCAAAACATCATGGAGCTGCCAGCCGTCATTGGGTCCTCTTGCGCATGAAGCGAAATTAGACCCTTCGGACTTTGGAATGGTGCCGACTTTGGAGTATAGCGCCCCTCGCTTAGATTCTTAGGGGGCCTGTGGGTGCCATTGAAGTTGTCAGAGCATCCAGATTGGCGGACTGATTTATTCCATCTATCTCCAGTGCTCCCGGCAATATATTCGACTCCGAAGTAGAAGAGGCCTGTGCAGAATATATTAGAGGCTTAGTGGTTGTTGCGTTGAGGGTTTGGAATCTCGTTGTATACTCTGCTCTCTTAGTCCGTATCAATAACGGCCCAGCAGTGCGGATTAGCATAGCAGGATAAATAGCGGTCGAAGCCAAATGCACTGATCTGATTAGATATGCTTTGATCAATTGATCCATGATTACTGCATGGTGTTGTATTCTTGCTATCTGATTTTCTCTTATGACGTGTAATGGCGTAAACTCTCACTACCTTTCGCCGCTCTCTCATCACGATGCCAAAGATATCGACAATGTAGTCTACATATATACCTCTCGAGAGGTACTGATATAAGCATCGCACAAATACGCTGAATATTTCACGAAGAGATCAAATATGTCTGATCTATCGCGCAAAGAACCCTCTACGCGTGAGTTTCCCCTCCTATATCCAAGGACAACCACTAAGCGGTCTCGTCCCCAGAGGCTCTCCTAGACAAAGCCAGGCGCCAGAACGATAGCATCAACGAGGCCCTCAATGACCCCGAGCAGAACACGACTGGCGCACAGTTTGACAAGAGCAAATATCCCTCTGAGGCGGTGTTTGATAAGGGTAGCACGACCAAAGTGGCGGTCGATGTTCCTCCTACGGGAAGGATGTGAGTTCACTTCTTGATCTTTTCGGATTTGCTAGCGCAAGATCGATTGGGCTTTGTGGTAAAGCAGTTGCTGATTGATGCTGTATCAGGGTGGATAAGACAAGGGATCCTGCTGGGGTTCGGTGATTAGCTATTCTGGTTAGTTGGTCGTAAGGTCTTCATGTGCTCAATTATTCCACCTTGTTTCGATATATGACTGGGTACTTTGAATTCGATCTTGATGTCTGTGGTAGTCGAACTTCGACAGATAACCTGCATACTCTGCAGTGATGGTACAGGTAGTCAGAGGCAGCTCGGCAGTAGCTTCAACTAGTGGTCTCCTTAGAATTATAATAATCTCTTGCTCTTGCATGTCAAGCTGGGGAACCTATCTGCGTCAGCAGAATTATTCTCCCAGGATGGAGAAAGCAAGCCTGCAATATCAGTTGTGATCAGACCAATGTCTCATATTGTGAAGCGCATCGAGCAGTTGACTTTTTTTTCAGAGCAAAAATGATTGGAGAATCATATTTCCTGTCTGCAAGGTGCTTTTTAAAGATGGCGTACCAATTAAAAAAAATTCAATCTCTGTGAAGCTCTTCAATACTGAGCGGGCAGTTATCTATGTAGTAACTTCACTGACCGATGGAGTCTGTTTGGTCAACTTCAATGCCGCATTCGGATCACCCCATAACGGAACCACTACCCCTGGTCGCAGTTGGTCTCTCTACACAATCCCGCAATCGTTCGTGTTCACAACAGAACAGCAGGGAGAGGAGTAAGAGTGTGCGATTTTGATTTCCTCCCTCCCTTGTTGCTGCTGCCTAACCTGCCATTTTTGCTTTTAGGTCAGAGCTTTTGTTATTGAGACTTCCCGCCCCCTCAATAGCTTAGGTCTCGTGGCCTTGAACGTCCCTCCCTTTTCACGCGACCTTTTCGACCTCCAATGATTGTCAGCACTGAATGCTCCTCTTGCACGGATGGGTGATACTGCGTGGTTCGAGTTGGAATACACAGGAGGCTTCACCTTCGGGAACGAGTCTAGGAAACCGGCGAGACCGCTTTAGCACGAAACATCCATGAAGAATGACCTCACCCTCAAGCGCCGCTATTGACCATTCTGTCGACTCTTCCGCTGACCCTCCGCAATCTGGTTCTCAAGCTTCGGGGGATACGCAGTCATCGGCTGCAGCTACTCTTCCGAATGATGATCAGACGGACGACAGAGGGATTGGAGAAGGGGAAGTGAAGACGCCGGAAGGGAAGAAGCCTGCAGTGAACCCGACCCCGGAAGATAACAAAGCCGATGCAGATGTGTCAGAAGAGTTAGATGACTTCGGGCTTCCAATCCCAGTCCGGCCCAAGTCTGCACGTCGGTCAGAAGACAAATCACTAGGGGATAACGAAACGTTCCATTATGTTGAAGAGACGCGGATACCACCTAAGCGTGATACTACCTCCTCAGAGAATGATAAACCCGCTGCGTCTCACGACCTTTCCTGCGAGAATGACAGGCCAAGCACACCCCCACCGGCCTACTCTAGCTTAGATATCCACGATTCTGTCCCTCAGACCTCTCCAACACATAAGAGGCATTCGAGCCTCAAGCCGTCGGAATGGTCGCACCAGCGACTGAGCGAAAACAAAGAAGCCAATCCGGAAAGCGATGATGAAAGCGACGGCGAATGGAAAGAAATGCCCGCCCTAGGCGAATTCGATGTCTACGACGATTACGGGCGGTTGGTCGCTCGTGGCGCCAAAGAAGAGGGTGATGACGCAGTATATCAGGGCCTGGGTGGCGCTGGAAAGGGTTATACTCGAGTACAACTCGACGAAGACGCGCAGTCGGCGACAAGTTTGGATCAGGACACGAGCTATCTCTTCAAGGAAGCCGCCGGTAACTCTGTAGGAGTCGAAGGGGAAGAGCTGCGGGACCCGCTCAGCCAACTACAGGCTACAAAAGATCTTCTGACTGAGAGTCAAAGGATCGCCTATGTGGGAGTGACGCGGCTGGTGATCTACCAGATGACCCAGGACTTGGAAAAGCTACCAACGACTAAGGCTTCCTGCAAGGCGAAACAGAAAGCGGCCGACGCCATGAGGAAATGGGGTCAGACTGTCATGGGAAGGATTTATACTCACATGGAGATCGATCCTGCGGAGCAAATCATGATTGAACAATTGGCTGAGCACGGCGTTCAGCCTGCGGATCTTGTTCGACCACTGATGCAAAATGCTCGGGTCAAAAATCCAATGGCGGAGGAGCTCGACTCTTCGAAAGCGTCCATGTCCTCGAGTGCGTCTCGCGGCTTCAGGGAGAACAGTCGAGCAAGCTTATCCACGAAATCAGAGTTTACTTCTGAATCGACTTCTCCTCCACCTTACGAAACACACGACGATGACGACCTACCGGAAGTGCGGACCCCGTCACAGATGCCTACTTCAGCAAAGATTGACATTGACCTTCGTTGGACGGTCCTTTGCGACCTATTTCTCGTTCTTATCTCGGATTCGGCGTACGATGCCCGATCCCGATCCTTACTGGAAAGAGTCGGCCAGTCTATGGAAGTGTCCTGGTTGCAAATTGCCCGCTTCGAGAAGCGTGTCATTGATGCTCTCGAGATGCAAGAAGCCGCGGAGAAAGAGACTTGGGACGAGTCTGAACACATGGAGAAGCGTCGCAAGATGGCGCTGAAACGGAAATATATGGTCATGGGTCTGGCCACTGTTGGAGGAGGGTTGATCATCGGCCTCTCCGCTGGTCTGCTGGCCCCGGTCATCGGCGCTGGTCTTGCAGCGGGCTTCACAACCGTCGGAATTTCTGGGACCAGCGCTTTCTTAGGGGGAGCTGGTGGGACCGCCTTGATCGCTTCTGGCGCTACCTTGACAGGAAGTACTATCGGCTTAAGGGCTTCACACAGACGCACTGGAGCAGTACAGACTTTTGAGTATCGTCCTCTCCACAACAACAAGAGGGTCAACTTGATTGTTGCGATTTCAGGCTGGATGACTGGCAAAGTCGATGATGTTCGATTGCCATTCAGTACAGTTGATCCTATCATGGGCGACATTTATTCAGTCCTATGGGAGCCGGAGATGCTTCAGAGTATGGGTGCCACCATCAACATTCTAGCCACAGAGGTAAGCGTCTCCTGACCTGGCGTGGCTTTTGCTGTCATGAAGCTGACTGTATTCCCTATAGGCCTTGACTCAGGGTCTGCAACAGGTCTTAGGAAGTACTGTGCTCATGGCTTTAATGGCATCCCTGCAGCTACCTCTTGTTCTCACTAAGTTGTCATACTTGATCGATAATCCCTGGAATGTCTCCCTAGCTCGTGCCAACGCGGCAGGGCTGATTTTGGCGGACTCGTTGATGGATCATAACCTGGGCAAGAGACCTGTCACTCTACTAGGTTTCTCGCTTGGGGCAAGAGTCATATTCTCGTGTCTGAAGGAACTCGCAGACAAGGGCGCTAGCGGCTTGGTTCAAAATGTCTACCTTTTCGGGGCTCCACTCGTGGCAAACAAGGACGAATTTATCAAGGCACGCAGCGTTGTCTCTGGCCGATTTGTGAACGGGTACTCCTCCAATGACTGGATTCTGGGATACCTCTTCCGGGCCACAAGCGGCGGCATTATGCGCGTGGCTGGTATTGCTCCGGTAGAAGGCATTCCTGGCCTGGAGAACTTCGATGTCACTAACTTAGTCAATGGCCACATGGACTATCGTACCGCTATTCCACGGCTACTTAAGGAGGTCGGCTGGGAAGTTCTCAGTGAGGAGTTTGCTGAAATCGAAGACGCCGACCCGGAGAATCATGGCGAACGGCAACGAGAACTAATCCGTGAAATTGATGAGGCTCGTAAAGCCGCAGAAGCTCAACCAGAGAAGAAGCGGTTTGGACTGTTCAAGCGCGGCAAATTAGCTGAGAAAAAGGGATGGGAAACATACGACGTGAAACGCAGTGACTCGTTTCCGCGAGAATCCACTGACAGCAATGGAACTGGAACCGTCCTCTTCGATATCGATGCGATCAGGGCAGAACTCGCCTCGGAGATGATTGAGGTCAAGCAGCTGGAGTCTACGCTCCCACCCATGAAATTAGATCTCAATTCACCATCAACTCAATCGCCAGCTGCTGCTACACCGTCAGAGGACAGAGCTTCCAAAGACGAACGCGCCACCCCATCCGTTCCTGAGACACCCGTGGAAAGTTCCCCAGGCCACTCGGCCTCTCAAAAGACGCAATCTCCACCACCGCGTCAGGAGCAAATCAATATGACTTTTGATACATCTTACGATAACCCCATGCAACGTTCTCATTCTTCTTTTGAACCAGCCGCTTACGATTCACATCCGACGAGACCAGGTTTACGATCCTCTGTGACGATGCCGACTAGTGTTGGTGCCAGCGCGCTTGGCGCTATGGCTCTTGAGCCCAATGCCTGGGCTGATCACGACTTTGACCACGGCGACGAGGGTGAGATCTCGATGACTTTCGAGTGATTATCCACTTGGTTTCGTACGGGCTTATATATTACTACTGCGAGTGTGTATAGAGCTTTCCTCGCTTGTTCCATTTTCATCAGCTCCTCTACGTAACGAGTGATGAAACAACGAGTGAATGTTGTGTGATCATTCTATTCTGACTTTGCATTTGCTGCCTCCTTATGTCTGTTAATTATTTCAGCCTCTTTCTTTTCAAGATCTCGATATAGATTTTGTCCAATGACATCGACTATATCGAAAACTGTCAGACCACTCATGTATTACTTGCTGGAAGTTAGCGCATAGCACCGTGGGTTAGTCTACGATCTGTTACCTTGTATATTTAGACTAAACATGTGATCGTCACTGTTTCACAGCACCATTAGGCTTCGATCCTGATCATTTGGGCAGCTTGCTCTTAGGTTGAAGTATACTGTTGAATTGTGCATATCTTAGGTTGCTTCTCCTCGATCGCCAAACGTATCGGGCAAAGTGGAGAAAGCGCCACGATAAGAGATCTTAAGCGTGTCACCAAATGGACGCGTTCCGCTCCCGTCCCCGAATTCAATACGATGGTCGGATTATCTGCCTTTGTCACTCTCTATTGCTGCTGATTCCTCATTCTGAATACAAAGAGGCTGGAAGCTGAGGAATAATTTGACTCTTTCAAACAAGTTGTTTTTTTAATTGGAGGAACTCTGCGGGGTTCATGCGGCGGGTGACAGCAGCACACTGGACGCAATAATCGTCGCTTTATACCTGAGTCTCTACAGTGACGTGACCACCTTGCTGCTGTCGAAGCGCAGGTGGCTTTACGAGTGGCTGTATTTCGACTTCTAGCTGCTATTGCGCAATTGCGACCTGACTATCACCATGGTCACTCCTACGTCTAAACCGAATTCGAGCTTCTCGAAGGTATATTTGACCAAGAATAATTACTCGGGGCGGTCTCTTCACCCAAACGCCAAGCGACCTGGAAAGAGTGCTGAGGATTCAAATCAGGAAGAAGACACCCGGAATGTTGAGGGTTTTAAGGCGGGTTGGGATGAGCGGATAGTGAACAATGAGGACATAACTGCTGAACCCGCCAGTTCTCCGGTCAGTTCTCTCGAGGACCAAGATAATGAGATTCCGCCCGGTTTTGAGGATTTTGACAGCGCAGTTGGAGAAAGGAGGAGGTCACAACGCGGGAAGAAAGACTTACGCGGTTCCGAGTCTCCTACGTTCAGCCGCAAGAGGAATGCCGATGACATGGCGCACATATCTCAGACTGATGCGGAGAAGGAAGATTATGTATTCGGCTGGTCACAAAGTCAGAAGAAGCGCAAACAAGGTTACTCTGGAAGGAGAAGCGAAGGCTCTTTGTGGAAGGTGCAAGGCTCTACGACCACCCCCTCTCTGTCAAAGTCATCGCCTTCCTCAAGTGCTTCAGAGTCAAAAGCGGGTCGCAGCTCACAGAAAACCAAAAGCAAATCCAAGAATCAGGCTGCCGACAAGGCTCCAAGCTTTATGGTCCCGCCAGATATCGACGACCTTCTACCTTCATCATCTGGAACTCACACGAAGCCCGAGTTCATTGTCCCGGCGTCCCTTCCTAACGATACGATATCTAGCTCTTCTGGATTCGCATCATCCGCTCAAATATCCCACTTCTTTGATTCTGACGACGACTGTTCAAGTGGCACATCGCTCAGTTCAGTGCCAGAAAACTTGCTGGAAGAATTCTCGCAGATGGAGGATGTCTTGCTCTCTGACATGGACGACTCAGAAAATGCCGAGTTGAAACCGTCGTTGTGTCCCTGGTGCAAGAAGGCTGTCGATTCAGATGCTCTGAGGAAGTTTCGGGCGCAACCAAAACAGCGGATTCGCGAGCAACAGCAATTCTGCGAGTCGCATCAAACGGAGACGGCGGAAAAAGAATGGAAAGAGAGAGGCTATCCAGACATTGATTGGGATACTTTCGATGAGCGCATCAAGTGTCATTTCGACGATCTGGACAGTATCTTAGTACCTGAAGGCAATTCATACTACAGAAATGTTCTTGATACTATGTTGAAATCGGGAAAGGCAAAGAACTTCCGCCTAACACTCGCCGGAGACGCCCTAGAGACGATCTGTTGCGGTTATTACGGGACTCGAGGGGCCAACAAAATGTACAGTCTCATAGTTTCCCTCCTCTCTTTCAAATGTTGTCCTGTCATTAACCGATTCTCTTGACAGGCTACAAGCTCTTACGGCGCGTTTCTCCCGCAAACTCCGCCGTTTGGCAGCTGAGGACCACATCGTCAAGACAGCTGGACCTGTTATCTACGCTCAGGCAGTCCTCGTACCTGAACTGGCCGTCAGGCTTGTCAAAGAAGATATGGGAGTAGATGTTGACTCGGCACGACAAATCCTGCGAGAGAGCATTGAGATTGGCGAGAAGCTGAACTTCGCCCCGAACGATGTGGTCCCGATCCCGGGTGAATCGGACAATGCTGATGCGATCATTGTCTAAAGGCATAATGCCCACGCCATATCGAGCTTCTCATTTCGCATACTTATCAGCTACTGTATATAAAAAGATTTTTCGGCTTGATACCATTGTTGCTCTTGCTTGTTGTTTGTGACGAATGGCATATCGAAGGGTATCAGTGTGCGAGACGGCGGCTCATGTTGAAATGTATTCTTAGTGTGATTCTCGGCTGGAATGAGCATACGGATGGCCCCTTTTGATTGTTTGACGATGTTACATGAGCCAAAGAAATGGTGTCACTTTGACGCCTCTTGTTATTATCTGTCCTTTTTCGGAAGGTCGGTTTGTTTAGGAAGGTCGATAAGCTCTCCAAATCCACCGATAAGAGTAGAGCAGTTCGGACCCACAATTACGTGGATAGCTCAAGCGGAGGGTACCCACTCATGATGTGTAACTCCTCTCTTCCCCCCTCATCTTGCGAGGATCGACTCATGCTTCTACCAAACTGCCATGGCACCTTCTTAAACTAATGGTACTGCATGTCGAACACTTTCTGATTTCTACAGCTGCTGTACATGAACTTTTGAGCTCTCAGTCACAAGATGAGGGAGAAAGCCATGGCTCCCTCAGAGACTACTCCGCTCCTTGTCGTTAGCGTCGCTCCGCAGCGATATCGATACCCCCATCATACCTTGCGACGGGCATGCAGCTTCTCCTTGAGCCTGATTCTTTTTGTTGGCTTAATTCTGTTCTTAATTCCGTTTTCCATCCTGCCCCGCGAGCACGGCTCTCTCTGGTCGTATCTCCCCGGTGCCAACCCGTTCCCATACCCGTCATGGCCCAACAGTCCCGGCCTCACGTATGAGCAGCTGCAGGCTGTTCTTCAGAGCACACCGTCAGCCGCTAAGGCCCGTGAATGGAGTAGTTATTACACGGCAGGTCCGCACCTAGCAGGCAAAAACCTCAGCCAAGCCCTCTGGACCCGTGAGAAGTGGCAAGAGTTCGGTGTGGTGGACACGGAAATCGTCGCTTATGATGTCTACCTCAACTATCCTGTAGATCATCGTCTGGCTCTGCTGAAGAAGGACGGCGATAAAACCGATGTCACCTTTGAAGCTTCTCTTGAAGAGGATGTCCTTGAAGAGGATCACACGAGCGGTCTTCCCGATCGCGTGCCTACTTTCCACGGTTACTCTGCCAGCGGGAACGTTACCGCTCCTTTCGTCTATGTCAATTTCGGGACGTACAATGATTACCAGGACCTTGTCGATGCCAATGTCAGTTTGGCGGGCAAAATTGCTATTGCAAAGTATGGTCGCATCTTTCGTGGGCTGAAAGTGAAGCGGGCACAGGAGTTGGGTATGGTCGGTGTGATATTGTATGATGATCCCCAGGAAGATGGAGATATCACGGAGGACAACGGCCACAAACCGTACCCTGAGGGACCTGCTCGGAACCCCAGCGCCGTGCAGAGAGGAAGTGCGCAATTTTTAAGTATGTCTCTTTCACCTTCGGTCCTCAAGTCTTAACTGATACTGACCATTCTGCGGTAAGGCATCGCTCCCGGTGATCCCACGACTCCCGGTTATCCGTCCAAGCCCGGCTGTGAAAGACAAGATCCCCATAACTCAATCCCGTCTATTCCTTCCCTACCCGTCTCCTATCAGGAAGTGCTCCCTTTCCTAAAAGCGCTCAATGGACATGGTCCGAAGGCATCTGATTTCAACAAATGGTGGCAAGGTGGGAAGCTCGGCTCGAAGGGTGTAGAATATAACATTGGGCCTTCTCCAGATGACGTTGTCATCAACCTGTACAATGAGCAGGAGTATATTACGACTCCGCTATGGAATGTCATTGGCACTATCAAGGGGGCCATTCCGGATGAAGTCGTGATCTTGGGCAATCATCGTGACGCCTGGATTGCCGGTGGAGCCGGGGATCCGAACAGTGGATCCGCTGTGCTCAACGAAGTCATTCGCAGTTTCGGTGAGGCTCTGAAGGCAGGATGGAAGCCACTGCGCACTATTGTCTTTGCTAGCTGGGATGGTGAAGAGTATGGATTGCTTGGGTCTACTGAGTGGGTGGAGGAGATGCTTCCGTGGTTGTCGAAGACTACGGTTGCTTACCTTAATGTTGATGTCGCCGCGGCCGGGACCAAATTGCGCCCCACGGCTAGTCCGCTTCTCAACAATGTCATCTACGAGGTGACCGGATTGGTCCAGTCTCCCAACCAGACAGTGGAAGGCCAGACAGTGCGGGATACCTGGGATGGCCGAATTGGTACCATGGGAAGTGGTAGCGACTTCACTGCGTTCCAGGATTTTGCAGGCATCCCAAGTTACGATCTGGGTTTCAACCGTGGTCCCAAAGACCCTGTATATCACTATCACTCGAACTACGATAGTTTCGACTGGATGGATCGATTCGGTGACCCTGATTGGCTGTACCACGAAGCATGCACTAAGATCTGGGCTCTGGCTGCGGCTAAACTGGTGGAGACTCCTGTGCTTGCCTTTAACGCTACCGACTATGCTATGGGCCTCAGCTCATACTTGGATAAGATTCGGCCGGCGGCGGAGCGGCTACCTGGTCATTCATCGTTCGACTTTGGGCCACTGGACAAAGCAATCGCACGGCTTCAGAAAGTTGCTACGAAATTCGACGCCGAAGCCGCAGAGCTGACCTCGCAATTGGACGAGAATCTCCCATGGTGGCTCTGGTGGAAGAAGGTCAGACTGTACTTCCTGATCCGGGGGGTCAATGACAAGTACAAGGTCATTGAGCGCAAGTTCCTGTACCAGCCTGGCTTGGATGGGAGAAATTGGTACAAGCACGTAGTGTTTGCGCCTGGTATCTGGACTGGTTACGCTGGCGCGACATATCCCGGACTGGTGGAAAGTCTGGAGGCGGGAGATTTGGAAAATGCAGAGGTTAGTCATCTCACTTTTCGCACTTTTTGCACCATCTTGCTCGTTCTTTTTTGCTAACGCTATGATGTACAGAAATGGCGGGATATTATCCGTGAGCGAATCGAAGATGCCACGGACCTGCTGCAATGAGCTTTGAAATTCCGGTTGCTATACTCCGTATAGAGATTGTGACACTTTTTTTCACGTTTACAGGCAGGTCTAGTGATCCAAAAAGTTGTGCACAACTTCTGTACCCACTGAACTCAAGTTCCCCTGGGGTTTTCAGCCTATCAGCCAAGAATCCATCGATGCGGTACGAAGTATTTGAATTGTTGATTTTCTATAAAATGCTTGGCCATATCTTATCCGAGAATTGTGTTTCATAACCCCTGTAATTCATGTCTACTTGTTTTGTTTTGTTTTTTTTTTAATCCAAAGCCCACGTATAAGCGACATAAGCACAGACCGGAAAAGATTCCGCATGTCACTGTGACCCTGGAGAATCCACAGGAGCACCTATCATGAGTTCTCGCCGATCGACAGTAGAATAATTGAGTCATAATCGAGGAGCAACTGACCTGGTGCATGCATTTGAAGGCGCAGTCACAAGCGGTCAAACTCCGAATCGCCAATGGATCTATCATTACCTCTGGTATTATTCTTCGTTATCAACCGCTACTACTCCATACTCCGTATGCTGTGGGGATCCAATGCATCATTCATGATCCATCAGCGTTGTGCCGCGGGCTAGGCCGACTAGCAGTCTGTCCTTCAAAAGAAACACTGCATCTCATTCGATTCTGATTTTTGTAGGATCCGCACTTCCCCACTCGTGATGCTGACAAAAAGTAAAAAAGTGAGGCCCTCGACAATAATCGACCCAAACAAGGAACTCAAAGCAGTGCAGCGGTGCACAGACTCGACCGTTGTTTTTCTCCTTCTCCAGTTCTGTTTCTTTGATTCTCTTCTCTCTTGTGCTTGACTGGTTCACTATCTTCAACCATTGATAGACCCCAGGTTACTTCTCTTCCATGACTTTGACACAAGGCTCGCTTTCCCTCGGTTACTTGCTTCTTGTCGATCTGTATAATAGCCGATAGTCCACCTTACCAGGTAGGCTGTTGACCAGGATACTATCACAGCTTCCAGATGCACAAGAAATCTCCCAGACTGCCGGTGCGGCAGCTGCTGATTCTATGTAAGTATTGTCAAACTGGAGATAAGTATTCTATCCGCAGACTGACTTCTTGAACCAAGCAATATGTAGATTTGCCGAGCCAGGTACGTCCAAGCCCACTCAAGAGTGCAACATTGGGATACAAATCTCTCAATTCATAGACCGATTTCGGACTTCAGCCTATACTGAACTCTTTCCCCTTGCTAAACAGTTGTTTTCACTTCCGCTTTACCATATCTCGTATGCAAACTGCCCGCCTGCTGAGTCGCCACAACCAAGCTAACCACCGTTCACCCGCAGCCCGAAATGATCGAGGACATTGGCGTCCCCAAAAATGAAGTTGCAAAATGGGTCGGGATCACCTCGGCCGCGTCAGCCAGCTGCCAGGCCGCCATGGCGGTGACCTGGGGAACCGTCTCGGACACCGTCGGTCGCAAGCCCATCGTCCTGTGCGGCCTGACCTTCACCATGATTTTCTCGATTATGTTCGGCCTGTCAAAAACTCTGGCGATGCTGGTCGCTTCCCGCGCACTGCTGGGTCTCATGAACGGGAACGTCGGGATCATCCGCACCATGGTAGCGGAGATGGTTCCAGAGAAGGAGTTGCAGCCGCGTGCTTTCAGCATTATGCCGCTGGTTTGGACCATTGGGAGTATCTTTGGGCCAGCCTTTGGCGGTGCGCTGGCGCGCCCGGCGGAGAAGCATCCGGGGATTTTCAGGAATTGGAAGCTTTTCAAGGCCTATCCTTTTCTGTTGCCTAATCTGGCGTCGGTTTTTCTGTTCGTTATTGGAATTACGACGGGGTGGCTCTTTTTGCATGTAAGTGCGACTCAAGTTACAGGAAATTAGTGAGTATACGTGCTAATGGCGGACAGGAAACTCTGGCAGCCAAGAAGCATCACCGCGATGTAGGCTTGCGGCTGGGTCAGATGTTGACAGGCTCCTGCAGCTCTCGCAGAAAGGAGATGTCTTACTCCGAGACGCAGGAGGATGACGAAAGGACTGCGCTGCTGGGAAAGCACCGGTCTACAAAGAGCACGGCTGCTAAACGACCGAGCTGGAAGGAGGTCTTTTCTCCGCAATCCACATTGGTTCTTCTCGCCTATGCCTTGATGGCGATGCATAACATGGCGTTTGACTCCCTGCTTCCAGTTTTCCTGCATACGCCGATCCAGAGATTGGACGGGAATCCCGATGTGCGACTGCCGTTCAAATTTATCGGCGGGTTCGGTGTCGGTACGTACCTATCTCGCTCTCCCTTCCTCAAGCCGCTGTCTTGACACTCTCCGCATAGACTCCCAAACGATCGGCATATACTACACCTTGATCGGTATTATCGGCATGTTTGTTCAGTTCTTTATCTTCCCGGCAGCAGCCAAGCGATTTGGTGTCCTCAACTGCGTCAAAGTCATTGCCGTCGCCTTCCCTGTCGTCTACCTCCTGACACCTTTCACTGCACTCGTACCAGCGTCGATCCGGAGTTTTGTTGTGTTCATGCTCATGCTCAGCAAGCTGATATGCAGCATATTCAGCTTTCCCTGCTGCACCATCCTCCTGACTAACTCTGCAGCCAGTCTCAGCGTGTTGGGGACTCTGAATGGCGTCGGCACGAGTGTCAGTGCTGTCGGAAGAGCAGCGGGACCTGCACTTATCGGTGCGGCGTTTTCCTATGGTGTTAACCAGGGCTACGTTATTCTCCCTTGGTGGCTTCTGGCTTTCTTTGCTGCCCTGAGTGCGGTGCCCGTCTTTTGGGTAGAGGAGACGGATGGTTTTCAGGGCAGCCAAGAGTCGGAATCGGAGGCTGCGGAGGATTGAACTGTTGACTTCTCACTGCACCTTGTCGTCGTCGACTCCGACACATCAAGCGCACAACGACTCGATCTGAACGAGTAATGACCTACTACCAAATCCGTTGCGAGCACAGCATTGGGCCACTTTCAAATCTGCATCCCACCATTCATCAGGCGTTCACTTCCAATTACGATATCAAGTTTCATGGTTTGTTATGATTTACGTTTCTAAAAGCTCTATAGGCAATGATTGCACGCATATATATGATTTATGTCATCTATCAGAATACTCTCTTTATACCATTTTGCCTATCTCCTATCTACAAGGGTGGCCTTGACCCTAGCTAGAAGCTCGACATTAGTAATACGGCCACCCGCTCGGCATGATCCACATCCGTACTCCGTACTGTTCTCCACCAATGACACCACCAATTTAAATGTCACTTTCCAGCTAAGCTCTTCCCCATCTATCACCAACCTGACGTACGGTATCCTCCGTCAACCTTAACCACCTCTGGATTCATCTATCCAAATCCTGCACTAATCAGTCCACCCCAGCCCAACCATCAACATGGTACGCACCCTCTTGTCAACAACCCTAAGCAGCAGCAGCAGCTAACAGCAAACAGTCGCAATCCTCTCTCCCCAGTCCCACGAATTCCGCCGCCGCGCTGTCCCTGCTCACATCCATGGGCGGAATCATCGGCTACGCGCGCACGGGCTCCATCCCCTCCATCGCGGCGGGTCTCTCAGTCGGCGCGCTCTATCTGTACAGTTTCCTGCGTCTGCGCGACGGACAGCCCTACGGCGAGGAGATCGGGTTGCTGGCGTCGGCGGTGTTGGGGGGTAGTTCCGTGCCGCGGGTGATCAAGACGAGGGGAAAGCCCGTGCCTCTTGCACTGAGTGTTCTGGCGACGTATGGGCTGGTGGTTTTTGGGTTGGCGTTCCGGGAGAAGAGGGCTTCGAGGGTCTGAAGTGGGGATCTTGAGTTGGGGATGCACAGTGTAGTGTACCTTATGCTACGGGACTCTTACTTTCCAGATGGCGGAGCGAAACAATCGATTTGAGAATGAGTATCAATTGATTAATAAGAAATATGAGTCCAAAGCATCGTTGATTCGTTGCCTACCTTTATGCTAGAGAACTTACAGCAGCATTCACTTGACAACCCAAGGTCTCCCATCCCCAAGTAAACTCACGTGGCAAGAACACGAAACTTGTCAAGTTAGGACGAACAACTTCCCACGGTAGCCAGTGATATCAGCCTTGCTCGGTGAAGGTTGACAACCAAACTCACCAGCACTCTATCGATGCTCTTCAGTCATTCATTGTATGTCGTTGCTGTTTGCTCAGAAGAGTCCACCCGCATCGTGACGGCGAAGAGGATGTATGAGTATTGTAGCAGCCCCTGTTCAGTTTCAAGTATAGTTTCTTCTTTCTTGCACTTGATGTTGCCATGGTACTGAAATATTAGGGGAGTAGAAAGACATAACGAGAGGATGGAGATAGATAAGATGAAGCTAGAACTTGATATGCATCGAACTTAGCTGAAATCTGTGATTCGTACCTCTGTCCAGGCGTCTGACCGGAAAGCTGCGAAAGGATTCTGAACGAAAACCGTGTGTACGTGTGTGAATCTCGAAAGGGCATGTTCGTTTCGCAAATGGTCAGTCGGCTCACAGTCGCCGCTCCAATCATCATGCGTCTCACTGCGCGGAATCGAAAATCTTGTCTGACTCCCGGATAGTCCCCACTACTACAGCAGCAGGGAGCTCTTCAAGCGTCGTTTCTCCTCGGCGGTCAGGAACAAATGCGTACCTTGACAATCTAGCCATCTTTTCCTCCGGACTGGTTTCATTATCAGAGTATACCAAGCGTGTCGGTTTGGACTTGTCCTTCTTCGACGGCTTCTCTTCAGTGGTTGCACCTGCGCCAGCTGCAGCTTTGGCCGCGGCCTGGTCAGCTTCCTTCGCTGCACCAGAGACAAGATCATTGACTGAAGATGATATCGATGCAGCTTCCGCTCCTGGTGCTCTTCCGCTATCTGGAACAGCAGCATGCACTCCAGTGTTCGGCAGGGGGTGGCCCATGTGTATTTGTTGCATTTGATATGCATTAACTGGCGGGGGTTGGAAAGCGGGGCGCTGTGGGAGGCTAGGTGCGGCCGGCAAGCTACCAGAACGTTGTGGGAATGCCGGAGCAGTTTGAGGGACTGTGTGTGACGGGGAAGCTTGTTGATGCGGTGGTATCGGAAAAGGAGGTGGCGTTGTCCCATAGGGTGGGGTAACTTGCGCAGCAGTACCAACCGGATATGGCTGCGGAGTGTATCCAGTAGGTGTATGCTGCATAGGGTACTGTGCCTGTGCGCCTGGTGAGAAATTTGGATACACGGGGCTCGCCGCCTGGGGGAATGGAGAGCCGGTCCCTGCATAGGGTGCAGGATATGTAAATTGTGGGGTCGCGGCGGCTGCAATCTGAGGAGAGTGAGCCTACAAGAGCGCAGTGAGTTTAGTGTCAGAATGCTGCAGGATGTATGAAATCAAAACAAGAAAACTTACATATCCAGCCGGAGCCTGTGTCTGCCCGGCACCCACAGGAGTCGCCTCTCCGCTGCTACCTCCGGCGGCAATCTCCGCCTTTTTAGCCTTGTGCTCAGCTAAACGCTTCTTCAAGTCGGACACGTCTTCAAGTTTGGGTCTCTTGGCCGGTTGGCCGCCAGCCCCCGCTCCTGAAGGTGGATTCCCCGTCACGGCCTGCCGCTCCGCCTCTGCTTGCTGAAATTGAGCGATCACACGCTGATTGTGAGATTGGACGACGTCATCGGGAACACCTTCCATGCCGAAGATTTCAACATCAAGACCCGAGCGATTTGGAAGCGCATTGTCAACGGCGGTAAGCTGTTCCTTGTGCACTTGGCTCATATGCACAGACAAGCCTGATTGCACCCGGTGAGCGAAAAAAAAATATCATCAGAGCGCTATATGTGTTGTAATGACTCACCTCCTGCGGTGTTGAGCCTCCGGCTACATCTGTCGCATTTGAAATGCTTCGCCTTCTGATGCGATATAAGGATTTTGAGATCGTCAAAATCACGCTCACAGTAGTAACACCACGGCCGAGCCAGAAGCTCTTCGAGTGTTGGGCCACGTCTCTTTTTACCCATTGTGAAAGATATATGCCAACAGCCTCAATATTCAACGAAAACGGGGTTCGATATTGTTTGATATTTGTTGTGAAGTGAAGATGTGGAGGAAGAGCGCGATAGCGTCAACGCGTTGACTTAAAGCTGAGATCTCTCTGATCCGAAGTTGGAATCATTGAGTCACGTGAAGTAGCTGGTCTAGAATGTTGTGTCTCACGTGATTTCAGTTTGAACCGCCAGATGTCTAGGACTGGATAAATAATATGACAAAAGTTCCATTCAGTGCTGTCCAAATATAAACTGATTACCATCGCTTCATACTAATTAATTTACAATTTTTGTATGTAGGACTCTAATGACGAGCACATGGAACAATAACGTTCATTGACTTGGCATTAGGCAGAGAGATACCCTATGCAGAACAATGCCCTTTGCCCCATCAAAGTAAAAATCAAAGTGCAGGTCGTTCCCAAATACATTATTTGTACAGAGCCTCCCGACCAGCGTGGCCAGTAGTAAAGAACTAGCAGATCAACAGCATGTACATGATTAAACCAAATTCCTGGCACCTTCGCTCAAATATAACATGACAGACGTTCAATGTGTTTCCGAGAGAAAATTCTGAACAATGACAGGTGCAGTTCACTGATCTGAGGTTCGCCATAAGAGTTGTAGATAATACAGAAAAAAAAAAGTGCTGAACTGCAGATGTAGATGTTTTGCACAAACTCGCCCGCGTTGAAAGCTGTTTAAGCCGAGGATTAGACGGCACCAGACCCCTTCGACCCAATTACCCATCGTTTCTTTCCAATTGCAGGATTTCAAGAATCGAAGGTAAATCCATCATATAGCGAAGAGAAAGGGGTGCATTGGCTATCCGGGGCGCGGGACGAAGCACGAAGTGAAAGCGGCAGGGACCGACAAGAATATGCCTGCTCATGCGGGTCGCGCGGGACCTGGTGGCGGCAATCCAGCCGTCGACGACCCGTATGGGCTGTAGTAACCTGGGTACGGGGTGCGGTAAGGCACCGGCGCAGGAGGCTGCTGAAACGGTCCCGGAGGACCTGGGGGAAACGATGCGACGCCTCGAGGGTCTATGGGCGCATATGGAGAAGCCATCGACCGGACTGTAGGCATAGGCGCCAGTCCGGGGGCACCAGTGGGCAGAGGGAGCGACACCGGTTGCACAGCTGGTGCGGGGGCAATGGGCCCGTCGACTTGCGAGCTCATAGGACCTGGGGTGCGGGACTTGGGTTTCTTGATCACGGGTTTCTGGGCCTCTGCGGCCTTCCTAGCGGCCTCTGCCGCGCGATCCGCCGCAACCTGGGACTTGGATCGCTTGGGTTTACGGATTCGGCCCTCCCGATTGAACCGAGCCCAGTGGTTGAGCATGGCCTCCGTGCGCCGGGGGTTCTTGGCATTAGCGATCTTTTCTCGTCGAGCCAGCTCAGCTGGGTCCAGGGATTCATTGCCTTCTGCGCTTCTCGCTGGAGTGACTACGGGAGAGACAGTCGCTTGGGCTCCATTACGCGCCGGCTCGATTGGCGCCAGTTGAGAAAACGTCCCGGAGGAGTTGGATGGAGGCCGGGACTGCAACGGTACAGGATGCGGCACTGAGGCCACGACTTTGGTCTCCCGGCCGCGTCCTCGAGCTGGAGCTGCGTTCGCCGCTGGCTGTGGAGTTTCCGAGACGGCCCGAGAAGGAGCGCGCGCGGCACCTCGTCCACGACCTCGACCTCGTCCGCGACCGGCGCCTCGGGTAGCAGCAGTTGTAGGAGCAGGAGAAGCGGGGGCAGAGGGAACTGGTGTATTATCTTGTGTTTGCTCCATCTCGAGCGCTGTACGGTGTTGGCGAGTTCGCCGCTTCGCTGGTGGCATAGAGTCTTCTTGATCCTCAGCAGGCACAGGCGTCCCGAAGAAAGCGTCATCCGTCTCAATTTCTTGGCTAGCTGCTTCCAATTCCGCTGCTTTACGCCGGCGCGTGTTCTTTGCGACGGTTGATTGGGCCGGTGGTTTCGGTAACATTGGCACGTACGGAATGCCAAATTTTTGGATTATCGGCCATCCATCAGGGTTGGGGTCGCCCTTGGCTCTGATTTTGGCAGTCTGAGCGGCAGTCGGCATGAAGCCACCCTGATCGAAGGGGTCCTGGACGCCGCCCGGAGCTTTGGGGTCATACTTATAACCGTACAGCATTGCTTCCCTTTGACTCTCGAAAACAGGGGGGTCCTCTAACTTTCTCGGGTCCGCACTAGGCTTGCTTTGCTGTCGAGTTGCAAGCCTATAGAGCTTGTCGATGGCGAGATATTCATCTTGCCATGTCTTCAAAGCGAGATGTACATTCTCAGTGATCGCGTAGAGCTCGTCAACAGAGCGATACTCAGGATCACGGAGCTGGGATAGGATGTCCTCAAGAGGTGTAATTTCGAGAAATTCTCCTTTCGCGACTTTTGACTTTTTGTAAGGATTGAAGCGCTCTGGTAAGTCAGATGCATCGCGCTTCGTGCCACGCTTGGGATTACGAAATATTGTATCCCAGGTGTTTTCGATGTCGTCGACTCTGTCCTCAAAGTCCTCCGAGAACTTGGAGACATCGTTGATATTCCAAAGTTTATAAACACGCTGCTCAATG
Source organism: Aspergillus lentulus (assembly GCF_010724455.1). The sequence goes on along the minus strand of NW_022983881.1, from coordinate 203,978 downwards.
ATGGAAGTCTGTCCACGCGAGAAACCATCAAGTCGAATGGGAGTAGAAAGCCCAGATATCGCTTCGTCGAGCTCGCCGTCAGGGCCGGCGTCATATGTTCGGACTACTTCAGTCTCTTCAGCGTCACCTGTGTCTTCAGCTTCGACATCGTCAACTCCAGATGCTCCAGCATCTTCAGTGAGCTCGCGATCGGTGTGGAGTTTCCCATTTGGGGTATGTTCCTTTGCGGTACTAAGAGAGTATCTCTTGGCACTATGCGGGTGTGCGGCAGCAATGTGCTCTTTGAGAGTAAAAGAATCATCGTTTGGTGACTTAGAGGTATTGAAATATTCCCCACACAAGTAGCATTTGGACTTATGAGTCAATGAAGAAGGCGACTGAGATGTTTGGGTTGATGTCGAGTGAGCAGAGAGTGGCTCGGAGAATTGTCGGCGAAGAGACGAGGCCTGGCTGGCCATGTCCGAAGTATGGTTGTTCATCTCAATATCGCTCTGGGCGACAGGAGCCATACCTGCTCGGCGAAGAATACTCCAGAAGGATGAACAAATCTGAAGTAGATAGGTATGGCAATTTGATGAAAACTGGGAAACAGAGAATTGAATCCTTTTCCCAAATTCGGTTTCTAAACATTCAATGTCAGTCGAATGCACTCTGAAAAGGAAAAAGTTCGCTTGGGAAATGCCAAGACGCCAACAGTACTTCGGCACTGCTGTGCGATCCAGGGAGCCGCCACAGGATGAAGGTAAGAACAGAAGACGCATGCAAATGTGTTATGAGAAGCAGAATAAAGAACTTGGGAGTCGATCTGAAATATGATGATACGAGATCTTGGAGAACTGCTGAAATGAGAGGATAGGGCATTGCAGGCTCTGACGGATAAATCAAGAAGAGTGGTGTGGAACACACGACAGCCACATACATACCTGAAGAACGCAGAAACAGTCCGTCAGAACAATTCAGATAATCGGAATTATTCTGGATAAATTATTCGAGCGCAGATTCAGCAGACCAAAGAGACTCAACAGCGATGGACTGCTCTGACGAAAGGGCTGTCTTGTCGCGAGTGTCTGACAGGGATAATAGGTAGGAAGTACGTAGATAGTTCAGCAACAGTGGAGGCCAAAGTAAGCGCAGAAGGCAGTCTGTAAGGCACGCTTAAACTGGAGAAATAATTGGATGAAAACGATAATGTGCAGATTCGAAGATATTAAATATTGGGGAAGCAGATTGTAGTGTTTTTCAAGAAACTGCTCATGGAAAGCTGGCATCCAGTGTGGTAGTAGGAGATTTTACTATGGTGTTCAATGTAAAGAAAAGGAGAAAGGAGAAGGGATGGGAAAAAAGGGTAGAGGGAAAGATAAGCTAGCAGCACTGGACACCATACATCAGTTAATGAATGAGTCCAAAAGTACTCGGAATCTTGGGGAGGGATATGTAGCAGATGACGGGCATGTAGTAGTAGTGAATGAACAAGAAGATCCTGTAGAGCCCGAAAAAGGTGTTGTTATCTCAAAGTAAAGTAGCTGGGTATTTTGGCTGTGTACCTGCTTTACCATACAGGAGACCCACTTTATCCGCAAAAGTGTGCCACTGGCCAATCCGGAAGTGAACGGCCAGGCACTTGGATTGATCTAATAGCCAATGACTAGCATTTTAAGCTGGTGTACTTTCAGAAAGTCGATTCTTGTATTACATTACCATACAATTGTACCTTACCATGGTAGATCCCCAAAGTAGAGGCACCTACCTGAGTACCGCAGTAGACCCTATGTACCACACTGCCTGTGCTGAATGCAAATCATGCTCCGATAAACTAAGGTCTAGATAACTTGGGCAGGTAAATACAGACTCTGTATTTATATTTGATTTAGGTTTGATATTCTGGTTATTGGTGTTGTCTCAATATTCTTTCCTGTACCTTTCATCATTGGGTCGAATCTACCCAAGGGTATAAAGTCGGTATTTTTGTCCGTACTGAGCTGTACTGCCTATTGCTTGACATCATTTGCCTCTAGCCTTGATAATACCGTTTCAAGACGAGGAACATCCCAGAGAAGATAGCACAGAGACTAAGGGACTATTCTCATGCTGGGGGGAATAAGCGTGGATCTGTGGCGTATACCACGATTGTCGACCATGTTCCCAGGTCAGTCTATCATTATGATAATCTATTCTGCGCCATGGCTACAGTCTACTCATTTACATTGCATTGTTCTATCCGAAGTCTAGAAACAATAGAGAGAATGGGTTGTGGTAGAAATGCTTGCATTGTTTGATGAGATGGCCCATCCAGCGTTAATTTCAGACAAACACATCGCGATCATCCTATGACACCTACTTTCAACCTATTTCTCTGAGGCATTGCACTACGTTGCAAGTCATATTCAGCATCAGCTTTCTTGATAGAAAGCTCAATATACGTCTCAGCGGCCTGGGCTATATAGGATTTGTAACAGGCGCGGGAAGATGATGCAGACTTTATTCAGCTGACAAATTACGCGTTACTCCCAGATGAATATCTCCTCGCCTGCCTGTAAGGAATTGTTGGAGTCCAAAAAGCATAACCGAGTGCTCAGGGGTGTAGTATACTGCAAGTGGATGGGCGAGGTTTTGGAGCACTTTGAGTGGATGCAAAAAGCATATTTGACACTTAAGGATTCTTCTCCCCAACGTTCAAGGCGACAAGAAATCGGCTGACACAATTGTACGCTGCCACTGTTGTCGTTATCTCGATAATTTCCCTCTCATTGAAAAACCCTTTCAGCTCCTGGAACACTTCCTCGGGAACAGTGACTGTCTTTGTCATGGCGTCCGTGTACTTCAGAACAGCTCCTTCAGCCAAACTCAGGGCCTTTTCGTCAATTTGCAGTGGGATATTTGCATGAATATCACGAACAATACGCATTCCCTCATCACTAAGTCCACCTTCTTCCAGTAAAGGTGCGTGCTGTTCCCATTCAAACCAGGCTCCGTTCAGAACAGCCACACGGCAGATGATAAGTTCCTTGATTATTGTGGGCAAGGTAGTTTTTGTTCGTATTGCCCCAATGAATGAATTCCATCCATCTGCCACGGGATATGAGTGCAGAAGTGCGCGATCAAGTGGTAAGAGGCCCCCAGGAGCACGTCTGGCTTTGACCCGAGCGAGGATCTCCGCCTCTTCGGGAGTGCTAGTAGGGGGAGGGTCAGAGACGTATGGAAGACGCATAGTGAGATTGTCAATTTCAAGAACGTGGCCAGGTTTCAATAAAACACAACTCGGGCAGCAAGTGACTTTAATCCCCTTTCGAAAGTCTATGTTGTACTCAGTGAGTCATCATACAACAAATCTGATGCGGTAGACCTACCTCAGGGATGAATGGAAAGATATGAATGCAATTGATTTTGCACAACCTTTAACTTCCAAGTCCTGGACCCTTTTCCTTGATATACATTCAATATTCAGCGAGTTCGCGCAGTCTGAATATGGGGGACCACGCTATTTAAGTATCGGATGACCCCACAGATCAATTCTTTGGAAGGGGGCCCCGCCGCGGGAAAATGATGCGATTGTATCATTGCACGTAGTAAGTACCCTTGGGCCAAGCCGCAAATTGTCAAAGGGCAATAGACTGTCTTTAGTGGAGCTGCGTTGTACAAGAATAGAGCGGGGGCGTCTGACTCAGAGCTGTTGTTCTATAGTCTCTAGCTGCCACATTGGATACACCATTTTGATCACTTCAGACGAGGTTGACTCGTCGGGAATCCTCCGGCGCGGCCGTACGGATGCTGAAGTTTTCTCACGCCGAGAGCTGTGACACGAAACATGGATAACGAGCTCAGAATTTCCAAAAGCTTTTTTTTTAAGACTTTCAAGTCAGATTATCTGCTCGCCGGATTTTCTAACTCACATGCCCCATTCCCATCGGTGGTGGCTGACTTTCGCAAGACAATGCGAAGTGGATTCACGCCTTTTCGTACGACGTAGAGGCTTAACAGCCAATATTCATTGACCTGGCATAGCGAAGATCTAGAGGACGCATATAGGTGAATGAGATACACTGTTGTTAAAAGTGTGACCAATCCGAGAGTTTATTTGAGACTCGAGGTGAAGTATATATTTCAATATTATAGGGATCCGAGACATGTGTTCAGTAAAAGTATCACACTAAAAATAAAATTTCGGTCGCCTAAAGACAGCAGCTCGTCATCGCTCGACCATTGTTACTGTAGTCTCAAATCAACAGGTTGCAGTTGACAACAGAAAGAAGCATCCAAATTTCATAGTTCGTAGATCGAGTTGCTCTAGACAACACGCTAACGCTCCTTGGCGCAGGTCATCAAGTTCCCCACCGCCCGAACATTAATGCCCCCCATAAGCTCCGACCACTCTTCTCCTGATAACTATCTCGGCATTCTTACGTTACAGATACACACACACCACAAGGACAATGCCTCCAAAAGGCGCGAAGCCTACGAGCGATGAGCTCCTCGCCCAATTCGATGACCTCGGCATCGACTCGACGACGGAGAAGCAATCATCGAAGCCGACAGCTGCATCCACTACCGCACAGTCGGAAGAAGATATCCTGGCGGAGCTGGACAATCTAGCTTCGCAGCGCCCAAGCAGCGGGCCCGGCACTCCACGACTGTCAACGAACGAGCCTAGACCAGCCACCAAATCACCCAAGCCAGCAGCAGTAGCTACACCTCGATCTAGCGAAGACAAACCGGCCCCTCGTAAATCTGGGGAAAGTGTTCGGTCAGCCCCTGCTGGAAACAAGCCAACAATCACACAGCCATCAGAGCAAGAGAAGCCAAAGGCAGAGGAGGCGCCCGCCAGCGGAGGTGGAGGATGGTGGGGAGGTATTTTTGCAACGGCCACTGCTGCTATGAAGCAGGCCGAAGCTGCAGTCAAGGAGATTCAGCAGAATGAGGAAGCCCAGAAGTGGGCGCAGCAAGTGCGAGGGAATGTTGGAGTTCTCAGAGACCTAGGTGAGTGGACGGTGTTAGTTTTCTTTATTGATACGTGCTAATTATACTCTCTAGGTGGCGAGCTCAAGAACAAGGCCCTGCCTACATTTACATCTCTACTTCACACCATTGCGCCTCCAATCTCCTCTCATGAACGGCTCCAAATACATGTCACTCACGATATCTCCGGATACCCCGCTATCGACCCTATCGTTTACTCCGTTTTTTCGCGCGTAATGGCACAGGTCGAAGGCGGAGACCTCCTCGTCATTCAACGCGGCCAAGAATCCGCCCCGAAACGCGGACTTGACCTTGGAACCTCATTCTCCAACGCAGGCTGGCAAGATGGTCCATGGTGGCGCACTGTCACACCTGGAACTCCTCGCAGTATCGCGGCCGTCCGAGGCACCGTGGAGGCCACCAAGCTTGCTCGAGCAAGCGCAGAATCATATGCTACCGAGTATTTTGCCTCGAGGGGCGGGGTTGAAGCAGCTGCGAAACAAGCAACTCAAGACTTGAGCGAATCCAACCCGGTCCGAAGCAGCGACATTTTCCTAGCTATCCAAGCCATCAGTCAAACTTCATCAACGGAGCTTTTCCAGGCTGGCCCGGCGACGGAGATGGCGACCCCTCCTGGGGTGGTTGACGTTCCCGAGGCGACGGAAGAAGAGGTCGCATTCGCCCTTTACCTCCATGACCCCATCCATGGCATTGCCTTCCATACTATCTCCCAGACTATTCCCCAAAAATGGATCGATTGGCTGGATGCCGAGGCTCCGGCTATCGCAGATCCCAGCGTCGAGGACGCGAAGGTACCACGAACGACCGTCCCGGAGGATATTGCAGAGATTGTTGCCAGCGGAGGTGTCGATCCCCGCGAATGGGTGGCAGAATGGCTTGAAGAATCTTTGGCATTGGCCATAGGAGTCGTTGCACAGCGTTACGTGGCTCGGAGAATGGGCGTTGGTGAAGGGGGTCCCGGTAAGGGCAAGATGCGGGCTGAACAGGCGTCGGTCGTTGAGAGTGGTGCAGGAGAAGCTGCAAGAGCGCTCTAGTTGAGCGTCCGCTGTTTTCGATTCATATTATTAATATGCCGCTTCACAGTTCATGTGTGGTCTGTTATGTTCATATCATTATCCGCTATACCAAGTCCTCGCAATCAAACCCCGCTTGATATTCATGAGCAAAGCTGCTTTGCAGCACGCTTCCCGGAGTGGGAGACATTCTCGTCCAGTGTAGCTATTTATTCAAGATTTATTCTAGCTTGGTTCAGTTGACTATGAACCTAGCTCCCCATATACTGTCTACCAGTCTCAACTCCATACTTACCCAAGTGAGCCGGCGATAACTACCATCATACCTCTGGATATCCGTGTTTTGAGTTCACGAGAACCGAGAGCTCAAACACCCATTTGTCTTGTTGCCTTGGACAAGGTATCCATCAGAAGACGATGAGTTACACCGTTACGCATACTCGGTTCATACAAGCACCTGTATCCTGAACCCTCTCAATCGCGGGAACAGGCACTCCGAGCAGTTTGATACACCACAGGAGCCGTGCGAGGTGCAACCGCACAAGGTATTTCGAAGTGCGGCAGAAGGAAAACCCGAGGACTGTCGCAGTATAAGAGCAAAAAGTTAGCATCCAACTGCCTCAAAATGTATCCGTTGAGGGCTACCCATAGATCTCGGTGCTTAAATCAGAAAACAAAGATACTGATTTCTTCTAATGACATCAATTCATTGTGTGGCAGTCGTTCAGACAGAATTTCTTCGTGGTATCAGCGGTTAGCCTTAGCCGCTGAGTTGTATGTTTCTGAATCGAGTAAGTATACGGACTTTAGAGATGGCTGGGTACTCTCTCAACTTGGTTTTTATGATATTTCCCAGAGCGCAGTCCATTTGATGCTTGTGCGTCGACGTGAACAGTGCCTGTTGCTTTCTGTGCACTTATGTGGCCTTTTGGGAGTCTCTTGTAGCGGATGACAATATAAGCTACCCTATACGGTGAAACCAGTACAGTGTACAACCTACTAGCTATTATGTAGCTCGAGGTCTGTATCCCATAGAGGGATATGTTCGGAAGGGAGAAACGGCATCATATCTCAGTGTCTGACGCAGGATACTTGTGATCGATGAGCAACACTTTTCCTTAGGTCGTCTCTTGTTCTTGTGATATTCTGTTTTCCGAGGGACTGAGCCTTTTTTTATCCAGTGAATGCTACCCTGTCCTTGAAGAGAATTTTAGAAGATAATGGACAAGAAGACGCAGGAACCTGTTGTGCTCTATTCACAGTCATACATGTGACGTGGGTACGACGAATCAATATAGCGTTGACTCTTCCACTTCGACCAGCCACCACTTCGAAGACAGAAACACGTTGCCGCCGTAGAGTTTCTAGAATTACTGGCTATTCTACCACGGATGAGAATAGAATTAGAGAGTATCGTTGCTGGACAGGGGATGACTCTTCGACCGGGACAGCTATCATTGCATATCCAGACCTTCCTGAAACGTCGAGACTACCATAGACGCAATATTTTTGTAGAATCAGTTAAAAGTATTCATTTCCTGTAAATATTTACCTATGAACAACACATTACTGCTGCTCTGAGTCACTGAGCCAGAGAAGCAGGGATTTCTGCCTGAAGCGAACCGGATTTTCCAGTACATACGCATCATAGTGAATGAATTTAGTGAATACCTTCCAGACTGTAAGCGAGCCAGCCTCTGCACCTCGACTATTTATACCTCTTCTTCCCCCTTTCTTCTTCCTTCTCTTCTTCTTCTTCTTTTCTTCCTCACCAGGCGCAAGCCTAATACAAGTCCACCTCTGCTGACTTGTCCTTGTTGCGATCATCGGCCTTTCCTTCTTGAATGTGTGCTATGAAGACTTGTTGTTTCCCAGCAGTCCCTACAGCGTCAGTTGTAAACTGCAGCCGCTGGAGACGTCCACTGGTGGGACAAAGTCATACGGCACTGCTCGAAGAAAAGGGCAAGTTCTTCCCTCGAGAATGTGTTGCTATGGAGGCTTGTGCTATCCCGGCAATCAGGCTGGCCCAGCTGTTATTGCAGCCATTTAAACGGAGACGTCCAATGGTGGGATACAATCATACGGCACTGCTCGAGGAGAAACCTGGGTACAGGTAAGCATCTACTCCCACTCATGTGTCTTCCTCCTCATTCTTTTTTTCTCAGCTTGCTAACCTCGACAGTCACTCGGGCAATCCGACTAAGACTTTCCCATTCCCGATGTTTCGTCTTCTTTGACCTGCCAGTGAGTTTTCCTTCCGTGTTTTCAAGTCGCTCTTGTGATGACTTTCTTTGCTGACTTATTCTCTCTCATCTTCAGGGCACAGTGTGGCCCTCCCAAGGGGGGTATAGCCTATAGGGGTAACACCCAGAGTCTAACTACTCATCAACACAGCAAGCAAACCGCCTTTGGATTCGCCGAGTTCTGGATACTAATGGAGCAGCTGAGGGAATCTGGGGGTCAAACTTACAAACCTGTGGGAACTGAGGGATCTGGGGGTCAAAGTAACAAATTCCCGTGGGAACTGAGGGGTCTCCAAAATCCTACCTGGCCAGTAGGTGCCTGTTCATCTGGATCCTCGAGGAATCGATGGCAGGCCTCCAGCGACGAGCTCGCACCTCACCGTGGTGCTGGAGTCTAGTAGCCATCCTGGCGAAGCTAAGACGAGCTCACTTTGTATTTGCTTCTTTCCTTATTTAGCTTTGTATTGTAAGTAGTTGCAATAAGAACATGTTCTTACTTCGCGTGGATTTTTATACAAGGTAACGTTTGACTACATGCAGCGTAGTTGCGTAGATCGAGTGTTTGTTAATGTACAGCTTGCGCAGACTAACAGCCGAGTATTAAACGCAATCACTCCTGCCTCGTGTTGAATACCGCTGGTCGAAGCAACTAAGAATAAAATGAGGTAGGTTAACCATCGGATTTCTTTCAGGTCGAGATCCAGAAGGGACAAACGTCTACTGGTTCTCGAGCATGGCATGATTCAGCAAGAAGCCAAGTGGTGACAATGCAAAAAAGAAAAATGAACCTTTGCGGGTATCTATCTATCTATCGTCTAATTTTTCATGTTCATGAGTCAATCAATCATCAAGTTCCAAGGGTCCATCAAGACCAGAAACATGCGAGAAGTTCGCGGTAAGGGGAGTAACACTGTATTCGACAGTCAGCTTTCTCCAAACGGGGTGTACCATCCAATGGACGGAAGATGATAGGCGATGCTAACCTAGTACTTCCATTCAGAACCGTATGCGCATCAGTTCCCTCCTCGCTTGCCTGTAGAGCTTTCTTCATCTCAGACAATTCCGCCGACCAGGCGAAATTGCGTTTCTTGAGGTGCGAGCCACCGAATCCATTCACGGCCTTTGTGGCCGAGCCATTACACAGATTCGCGGCCTTTTCGTCTGAGTGGTTCGAGGTTCCGTTCGTCAACCCCGGCGCGGAATGGCCGTTGGCCTGGGACACTTCGGCGTACAGACAGCCCTTCGACCAGTAGTAGGGTAGAGTGCGAGTATAGCGGACCGGTCTGGTTTCCACGTCCGCGCGCATTGGCACATTCAGATTGTACAGCTCGACACGCTCGTCCCAGTTCTGGTATAGGTGGTTGACGACGCGTACGGCGAGCCTGGCCGCGGCGCGGATGACCTCGATCGGCTGCTCATCCTTGCTGCCGAAGGAGATGGCGATCCCGCGCTTCCCGCAGATAGCGGCTTCCAGGGCGCCGCCGACGGTCCCCGAGGAGAGGTTGTAGATCGTTGAAGCGTTGCGGCCGTGGTTAGGGCCCGAGATCACAAGGTCGATGGGGCCTCGGTCGGCGAAGAGGTTGAACAGGCCTAGTTGGGTACAGCTGGCGGGTGTGCCGTTTGTGATGACGACCCATTCGCGATTCGGCTCGTTCTCGTCGTGGGTTTCGTGCGCCTCGTCCCATGTTCCATCTTCCCGGAAGGCGTCTGGGGGCACATATGTCGCTTCTAGCGCGGCTTCGATTATGTGTGCTTTGCCGATCCAAGACCGAGATCTCGCTGGGATTGCGACGGAGACTTGATGGCCGGCGGCCTGGAGGGCATCGACGAATGGGCGGATGTATGGAGACAGGCGCCGCGAGGGCGGACCGTCGTCATTGACAACCTGGGATAAGGATCAAATGAGTATTTTCTTTCTTTTCTTTTTTAGAGACTCGCCAATCTCCATGCGCCAATGCGTATTGAGCGCACGGTGATACAGAAAAAGAGCAAGGTAACTTACCAATATATGCATGCTAATTGCCAATAGTACCTTGAGCGCTGAAAGATCCTACGGAGCAGTTGCCCTTGATCCGGTTTGCTGAACCAGCGTCCTTTTGGCTGGAATGTGATGCGGAGAAGTGTTGAACGACCCCCCACGGGCAGATATGATCGTTATCTTTTCTACGGCACCTCCAATTTGACACTGGAAGAGATAGTATTTATAAGAGACATTGCGCTCGGTAATGATCGAGCCCTGGAGAGCCTTCTCAACCTATCCCGACTACCGAAAACATACCGGGGAACCTCCAATGTGGTTACGGTGAAGCTGTTTTGCGCTGCGGGGGTCCGGAAGTGTGCCTACCTAGGAGAACCTCATAATCAACATCAGTCATTTTTGTAACGAAAGAATGTCATAGCATGTACTATACGTTAGTATCGTTAAGTATTTGGGTGATGTCAAGGGCAGCAGGAAGGTAACATACTGTACGGAACATGACATGACGCAACCTCATGGCAACCAAAAAGAGGCTGCGGTGAAGACGGACAAATTGGAGCGCAAAGGAAATTTGTTTCCCTCGGATACTCCGCTACATAATATTAGTAAAAGAAAAGAAATGGTCAGCTGCTCGTGTTCAAGACTCGAAGTGAAGTCTTGTCTGACTCAGTCGATCATGAAGTTGTCATCGATCAAGGATCGATAGGGGCAAGGACGGTCAAATTGTTTGCAGATTATAAAGTTCTAGCGCACTAACTAATAGTAGACTGACGGGTCTTTATGCACATCCAATATCCTGTCTACACAAATAGTTACTGTGAGAGTAGGGTTCAAGAGACAGCGTGGCATCTGGATCCATGTATGGAGTAAGAGTCAAAAGGCATCTGCAGACGCTCATCATTATCAAAGCCTTGTTCTTGGATGCTTCTATTATTAAATAGGTAGTAGTATAGAAGAGCTTGTCCTCCGTAGACAACTGGTGCATGATGGAAAATACTATCATTAATAATACACTTCCAGAAGATGCACAAGTATGGTTCAAATCAACTCAACCACGAACCAGACATACTAGAGCCAGAAGCTAATTCTGCACCAAAGACAAAAAAGCAAGAGGGAGCGGCTATCGGGCAACCCTTTTCCGTATCAGGTTTTGATGAGATGATTATGTCGCGTAATCCGCTTCATCCGTGAGAATATCAGAGTTGGAACAAGGAACGATTGGATCTTAGGTTTGTGCCTCAGTGCGCCCTGGATTTTGACACACTGGTACGTAATAATGAATGCCCCTCAGCGAGTCACCCATCGTTTAAGTGATTATTTGGGTTCCGCCGACTGTGCAGAGGAGAGCCCTTGAGGAAAGGAAAACCAAATCAGACCAAGGGATACTGGCAACGCCGAGAGATTGGCGAATGACCATCACTGCTTTGAGGCGAGTCTGCCGGGCAATTTGAACCATCTGCACGGAGTTCATCCACCTCGTGCCCGCCCAGGTCCTCAACCTTCCTGTCCTTCAGTGGTCCAATCCCTCCGCCCCCCTTGACTTTTGTCAAGACAAGGCAGATAGAATAATAATAATAGTTCGCCTTCTTACGCAGCATCGATCCGTTCTTTCCGTACTCGACGTAGGAGTCATCCTGGACGTCGGAGGTTTCCAGAATCGCTGGCAGCTGACTTGGACCGTAAAACGAGGATTAAAACGAGTCGTTGTAGCCCCTCTTCATTCTCATGCAAACCCCTTTATTACAGTGACACGCTGCCACAGAACCAGATATAACAGGCCATCCAAATAATTTCATTTTCCCTCTGTTCTGGGCCAGTGCTAGCTTATCAAAGCACGCCATCATATTATTAGTGAGCCTGTCCCGCTGCAAGCTTCACATCGGAGGCCGATCGCCGCAAAATCTTTGGTGGGGAACACCATCAATTCAACCAACCCGGGTTCAACACACTGACTGTATCACATTTCTGTCCTCACCACCCGACCATTCTTATTCTTATTAGTATTGTCATCAATCCCTGCTCTCGCTCTTCAGTCGCTCTTATATCATCGTCTCGACTGTCTCCGTTTGGTCTCCAGGCGATCTGGAGATACTCCGCTCCATCCTCATCTCCCTTCGCGCTTCACTTGCACCAGGAAGAGTCAAGTCTTCCCGCTTCGTCGATTGCGACCCGACAATCTTTGCCGGATAGAAAGACACATCCCTCTTGAGTTACTGTTAACTCGAGGGGTCATCGCCGTTTCCCTTCCTCGACTTCGGTTTCGTATATCCCCTGTATGGACTGCGGGACTGCTGGCGCAGCTGCGGGCATTGACCCCAAAATACTCGACAATTGGCAATCCGATACCGCTTTTTCGATCGCTTCGTGGGAACACGCCGGCTACGACCAGCAATTCGAGTGGGATACCAGTCCAGACTCAAATCAGGATGAAGCAGATGTTGTGGATCTAGGTGTTCTACATGGTTCGCTGGCCAACGATCAGCCCAGCGCGTCCGTCTTTGGGCATAATTCCGACCCCAGGTTAGCGCAGAGTCTCCTATCCAGTCTGCGATGCTCGCAATAGAAGTAGCTGATGGATCTTGAAATGCTTGCAGCAACCCAGGTCTCACCTCGCCCGAGAAGTTCAGCGTCGCGGATGCCGCGATCGAAGGCACCATCAGCGGGACCGTGAGCCCCAGAACCTTGCCCTCCTCGACTGATGATAACTTTCACGTCGATGAGACATGGCCGCAGTTCCAGCTCATCAACTCCATGGCGGCTGGACTGCCGGTGGACGCGCCTATGCCCTATCCTTACGCGAAAGACCCGACCTCTAACAACACAGTTATCGTCGACGATGGAGGAGAGCTGTCCAACGGACAAGGGTTTCCAGAGGTTCACGCAGAGCAGTACCTCACTTTCCAGAATCTTTCTCAAGCGTTTCAATTCGCCGCTGATCCCTGGGCCGAGCCGCCTGCCAATCTCAATTCGAATACGTCGGCGCAAGCACCTATCCCCGCTCCTCAGATGGGACAACAGGTACAAACCCAGATAATCAATCAGCCTCGCGGCTTCCAGGGCTCTTTGCGCCCACTCGAATCGCGCTGGCTTGAAGGCCTCGAATCTCAACTGCCTACGAACCTAACTTCGCCTGCCTCATTATCGACAAATTGTCAAGACCACTCCTTACCTAAAGATGACAGAAGAGTTCAGGACGCATTTCAGTACAAGTCAGAGAGCTCTTCCGTTTCTGGTGATCTTTCAGGAGTTTACGACTGCTCCTACTCGGGCTTGAGTGATGATGTGCCGGCGTTTGCAGAACGACAGCTGGAAGACGAAGGTGCTTGGAAGGATGAGCAGAAGGAGGAGTCTTCGTCTGCGACCTCGCAGCCGCTGCAGGGTGCCACTGCATTCGTGGTCAGCGAGAACCCCCTAGAGTCATTCTTCATGACTGCTCCTAGCAGATCGAGGGCTTCGTCGACCGCTGCGCAACGAGCCTCTGGCCGGTCTCAGGCACTAGCTTTGCAATCGGTGGCTACCGTCAGAAAGCGCAAGCAGCGTACCTCGAACGTTAGCATTGACCAGAATTTGCCGAAACCACTGCAGATTGTCCAAGAGGACGGCCAAGGGGGTTCCATTGCCTCCGCTGATTTTGTGTCTCCGCCTCGTGGAGCACGCCGCAAGGGGCCTTTGAGCATGGTTGGCAGGGCCAATGCTGGATTGCGGAGGAAGAACAAGGATACTTGTGTCCAGTGCCGCTTGAACAAGCGGAAGGTTGGTTTGACCTGTCTCGGGCTTGTTTTGGTCTCGTGTAACAGAAAGCTGATGATTGTAGTGCGATGGAAGCTCTCCATGCGACGCTTGTCGCCCTACCCTACACGAGCAGCCATGTGCGCGTGCTTGTTTTGCGAACATTGTCGAATATGGAACTTGCAATTATATCTGTACGTACTCGACCCTTTGATCGTAGCGGACATTCTTTGACTAACAACAATTAGCTCAACGAGCTGTCAATCACCCAACCGTGGACCGCTCTGGTCGGGTCCGGATGGAAATACCATCCAAATTCGACTTGAATGACCTTTTGACGTTCCTGAGCGAGCGGCAAGGACGGTTCAACATCCGTGCCAGCCAAGCATGGGGATCACTGTACGTGTTGGACTTGGCAGAGACGTACAAGTTCTTGAAATCATTGAGCGAGTACAATGGTAACTCGCGATCCACCTTTCTCGAATTCATCGACCGTCGGATTGTGGAGTCGAAAGACAAGTCCAAGAATTGGCTGAGCTGTGTCAGAGATTGCGATCCGATGAACAATATCTACGTAAGTACTAAGCCATCCTTATCCTTGTATCCTTGACTGACTTCAATTCTAGTCTCTACTCTCACAATGGAACAACATGCCTAGTCGTGCCAGCTATAGCTTCGTTCCCCTGCAAGGTGGAGGCCAAGAAAGGCCCATGGACATCCACAACCCGGAAGATCAACGCGAGATTCTGCTAGCGGCGCAGCTGTCGCGGATTGTCTGCCGCATGCTGGAGGTTGAAGGGTTCCGGAAGCTTGAAAGGGACTTTTACAACATCAAATGGAAACAGATCTCTCAAGAGACACACCTGCGTTTCCTGAGTCAACTCGGACATATCCTTCTGTCTCTCCGGTGGCGAGTGTCCTGGTGGAAGCGCCTGGGGGACGGCGGTCGCGAGCCCGACCCATCGAAGCAGCATTATGAGGATCGAGTCGAACTGCTTTGCCGAATTCTCTATGTCTACTACACTTGTGTGCAGGCGAAACTTCCTTCGTGGTCGACCGCCGATGTGCCCAAGGGTGTCTGGTCCACTTACGCTGATTCAGAAAATGCCGTGTGGGACGATTTCCCCCTGGACCCTAGCGAAGATGGATTCAAGAACTGGATGGAACGAGGCCGCGAACTCATTGAGCAAGCTGGTGTTCCGAACCGCGTCTCAAAGATCTAGGTGTCGACTCCTAGAGCACGGAAAAAAAAAAAAAGCAAACAGTCGCTTGGAAAAAATTGTTGACGGATTGGAACTGGAGTTTGATAACGATACCCATGAAGCGTTTTTCATTTCTGTCTTTGCCTCTCTACGAGTGATGATTCTATCATTTTTGTACATACTGCTTTTTACATAAGTTCATGAGATATATATAGAATACTTATGATAATCCTCCACCTGTTTACCTACATAGTCATCACCAGTAGACAGGGTATCTAAACTTCATTAATCGTATCACTAAGTATCACTATCTGAATCGATCGATCGAATCGACGACAATTCAATTCTTCTTCCCCCCCTTCTCCTTCCCCTTCTCCTTCTCCGCCTTCTTATCCTTCTTCCCCCCAGCAAGCAACTCAAGGTGTCCCGCCCTCTGCGCCAAACTCCTCTCCGTCTTCGCCGTCAACCCAGCCGTAAGCTTCTATTCGCTGTCAGTCAGGCACCACCCCTCAAAGATCTGTCCATGGTAATGGCAAAGCCCAAAACGAACCTTCGTAATCTTCTGCTGCTTAATCAGCGTCGCCTTCTTGGGCGCAATCTGCCGTGGTCCTCGCTTGGGAGCTAGTGCCGTGGGCCTTATCTCGTCATATCGTCAGTAACGTCCTAGTCAAGGTTTCTGCGGTTTGTGGTTGTGGTTGTGGGTGGTTAGACGATCACGTACCGCTTTGCCGTGCTCGGCTTGGTTTTCTTTAGGGGGCCTTGGGCCATATTGCTTTCGGTTCCTGGAAGTGGAACTGGGTTGGTAGTAGAGGTGGAGGGGTATGTGTACTGCCAGCAGCACGGATGGTATAAGAATTTCAAAGAGGGTTGTCGGGACTGGGACGAGACGGATGCGATGGTGCTTCGGTGCATGGGCTGGAGAAAATTGCTTATCGGGTTATCTATCACGTGATTCGATGATAGTGGTGTTTTGGGAGGTTTCCGTACTATGGGTCTAGGTCGCGAATGTGGCTATTTGAGATTTTAGGTTGTCAGTATACTACTAGTACTAAGACAGATTTTCAGATTCTGTGTGACTTGTAACGCATGTGGGATTGGATGGTGTACGATGGCAAGAGTCCCCTCAGCGTGGAGATGACCACCGAGACTTAGAACTAGTGGAGGCGAGAGGTGACCCAGTCTATGCGCTCAATTTTGCCATATCTCATTAGAATCCTGTCTAACAATATCCGCGCAGACCTCGCATTACAATGGCAGGTTCAAATACAAAGAAAAGACGAAGAGTATATTCCAGGATATGCTGAAACACAAACGAAGTAGAAGCGAAAGCTCGGCCCCTCAGAGTCAAGAATTATTATGTCCACCGAAGAATTTACAGGTCATGAACGGAGTTTGACCCCAAGAGAGCAGAAACTTAAAAAGCGAAGACGGCGAGAACACCAGCGGCAACAGCACCGACGCTGACAGCGGTGCGGTCGGCAGCACCAGTGAAGAGGCTAGGAGTCGGGCTCGTGCCAGAGGGGCCGCTGGGGCTGTAGGTCTTGCTGATCAGAGTGCTGCTGGGGTAGGCAGAAGGAGTAGGCGAGCCAGAGGGGATGGAAGGACCACCGGTGGGAACGATGACGGGGATCGATGTGGGCTTGGCAGTGGACTCGGGGCACCAGGTGGTCGTCTCGGTGGTGATGAGGGTGACATCGGGGCCAGCGGGAGCAGAAGCAGCGGGGGTTTCGACCTCGGGAGCGGCGGAGGTGGTCGGGGTCACGCTGGCAGCAGGAGTGTCGGCAGCCTCCTCGGGATTGGAGATGCCGAACTGGGTCGACCATTGGTACTGACCAGTACCCTCGACGACAAGCAGGAGACCGTAGTGGGTGACATCGTTCTCGAGGTCGGTGCTGGGAGTCCAGGAGTACGAGCCCGTGTTGGGGATCGACTCAACGATGGTAGTGAGGGGAACGACGTTGGTGCTGGGGCCGCGCAGGAGGACCAGGGAGATGGGGCCCTGAGTGGTGGGCTCCCACGTAATGGTGTAGGGCTTGCCGACAGGAACCTGCTCGTTCAGACCGGGCTTCAGGATGGCATTGCCCTGAGGAGACTTGGAGTAGTCGGGCTGGGTGTAGGCGGAAGCCATGGCCACAAGGGCAGAGATAGCAACGGTGACGAAACGCATTTTGTATTGGTTTTCTTGTTCCTTGATGATAAGGCGAATAGGCTACGCAAAAAGAGCGACTAGTTCAAAAATCTCGTAAGATTCGAAATGAATGACTGGGGTCAAAAGAGTGGCTGCTGTCGTAGGTAATAAACGACGCGAAGAGTTTTGGACGGAGAGAGAAAGAAAGAAAGAAGAAAGAGAGATGAAGGGCAAGGGAGACAAGGATTCAAATTAGAATTGAAGTGCAGTAGGCTAGTATCATTTCGAGCTAAGCTTGAGATTGTTTTCCCCTTGAAGGATCGAAGGATGATGAGAGGAGGGGCCCTCGGCCCTCGCATTCACCCTAGCCAGTAGCCAGCAAAAAGCCTCAGCCCAGTTCAACGGAATATTATCAGGCATCATGAGCGGATCTGCGGGTCATACCACGGATGTGGGTCGAATGAGCATGCCATTGTCGAATATGTGTCACAACATACTCCATAAAAATAATAGCTTTTAAGGGGAAACAAAACTCTCGAGCTCCTCCTGCCCTGGTGCTGGGCAACCGGTGGAATGATGGACGCTCGGCAGGAATGGGAAAATGAGACCCTGGCAAATAGGGCGGGAAGAAATCCTCGTATCCCCTCTGAGTCGTCTGACTGGTGGAACTAAGAGGAGATGTTTTAGAATTGTTAGCTTGTGTGGTAGGCCTGAAGGGTCCCTGACCCTTAAGGAATGAGAGTCCCAGGCTCCAAGCAAGTTGCATTTTTCTCATCAATCATAGCCATTGACCATCGAGTCGTGATTATACCCTTCCTTCAAGGTCTCTCACAATTTTTGTTCGTGTTTTTCTGGATGGTGGACACTGTTATTTTGGATAATACGGCAGATAGAAAGAACAGCATGGTCATTGTGATCGGGGATAGACTAATTGGCAGGTAGGACTAGACAAGGAATCAACGGCGCCACACTGAACTGTAATCTGGATTTAGTATCACCATGACCCACCCTCTCGTGGGGGATAGGGAACACCGACAGAAAATCGATTTTACAAATAGGCACTCCGTACTCTGTGATTGATAATGCTCACTGTAGGATATTGCCATGGTTCAGCCCCTCAGGAGTACGGATGAAGGAGCAGTACGGGAGGCTGTATACGCATCAGACGTCCGAGAGTCAGGAGCCTGTGTTGAAAACATCCGATGAATTGATGATGATGATGAAGAACGTGTCGATTTCCAATGTTTATTCCGTGCCCCGTAAGAGAGGTACAATCTTCCGACATACGGTCAGTACTTCGTACTCCGTATGTACACTCCTTTTCCTCAACTTGTCAACCCCTCAACATCATCTTGACTCCTGTAGATACTCCCTTAGATACTCCTTAGATACCTTGTCTCAGTATCTCCTACTTCACCAAAACTCCGGATATTATCCGATTTGCCCCCGTATAAAAGGATCCAGCTTGATCCTTCGATGACTGGGTGACGACGCTGAAGAGTGCCTGGCTTCTAGGTGTGTCCAAGAATCCAAATTGCAGAATCTAAATGAGACATACGCCACAAGGCGGCAGGACTAACACAAATACACTTTAAGCGATCTTGCAGGAAAATAGTCAAAATAGGGACTATTATTACCCCTGGATTCTGGCCAATAGTTTATGGGGAATGAGCCTCCACCCCGGGTCAGGTAAGCATGCTCTGTTGTACGGAGGATAAACAAACGGAAGATTCCACGAGCTGAGAGCTTGCATCCACGACGTGGATTTAGAGCTTGATTGTCCAACACTACTGGTAGAGATGGACAACTCATTTGGTAAACAATAACAGTTCATTCCGGCCGATCCAACGATGATCATTCCCGATGAAGTCATCCCATGTTTGTCCCTGAACGATTTCTCCGGTCGCTCCTTTCTTGTTCCTGACATGGCTGGTGGAGCATTTGGAGTCGAGCGCCACTAGAAATCTAGAAATTGCGGATGACGAGTTGATCTGAGGCGGAGCAGTGTGTATGTCCACTGTGCCAGCCATTATTGGCCCATTACAGTCGAGCTGAAAAGGAAGTAAAACAAGGCTCAGGTAAACCCCTGCAACTCGTCTTATGTACCTGCAAGTGAAGAACCTTCTTCTTGCGACTCTACCTGGATAACTACATCGCCCTCCAGTCATGCTGGCTGCTGGCCCTGTGTCCTGCAAAAAGGGAATAATTCCCAGTTGGCGCCAGTCCTAGCGCAGGATGTCACTGCATCCCTTTCATCCCGGGCTGGCCCCTTAAACAGATACGTGCGCTGCGTTGACCCAATCATGCAGTCAGTCGAGATAGCCGATAGGGCATGAACTACATACGTACACAGAGCACTGCAGACTGCAGTCTGCATCTCACCTGCTAGAAAATGATGCACCTAGAAGTGATACATAGACCATTGAATACATAGGCATATGCCGACCATGTCTTGTGCCTTGTGTGCCTTTGAATGACTTACACTGTACACTGTCCAGCCCCACGATTCCGCCGAGGGACCGCTGCTATGGATGTTCTAGGCGCTAGATCCGAATCCTTTACGACTAAGAGAAAGCTGTCCTGTCTCCAAGATGTGTCAGAAATTGAGACGATTCAAGCCCAGTCTTGTCTGCTGTAACCCCGTAGTTATTGCCCTCGTACGTTTTGCACAGGTCAATTTGAGGTCTGACTTGACGCGAAACAATAAATCTACTACGATCCAGCTCTATTTGGACACTCTAAAATAGAGTGTAGTCAAAGTATGCTTTATTATCGTGGACTGCGCAAGACGCTAGAACTTGGGAGTCACTACCGGATATATAGAGCTTGCTAGCAGGTAATTGTGTCATGATCATCAATGAAGTTGGGAATATCTCAGGGTCCACGATACGCGTCCCCGCATGACAGAAATGACAAGAAGCAATCATTGCGTCCAGGTGACTGTCTTGGTTTGCAACCACTCGTCGTAGGCCGCAGTGCCGCCTCCGAAGCGGCCAAAGCCACTGCTCTTCCATCCACCATGGGGTAAGGTGGGCTCGTCATGGACAGTCAGGGAGTTGATATGAACGGCACTAAATGGCGCCGGCGATGTCAGCAACTGTACTGTTTTGCTTGCAGGGCCTCCAAAGCTAACTGCAAAAAACTAATACATCAAGGGAAAATTGACTTACCCAGCCTCGATTTGCTTGGCCACACGAAGACCTCGGAACAAGTTGTCAGTGAAGACAGCCGATGTAAGACCATATTCAGTATCATTGGCCAGCGCAATAGCGTCTTCCTCGGTATCCACCACAATGAGGGATACTGTCGGACCGAACGATTCTGTGGAGTAGAGGTCCATATTCTTGGTGACGTTGTCCACAATCACGGGCCGTAGGCTGTGATCAGATGACTCCGTGGCGTTTGCATCGCCGAAGAGGACGCTGGCGCCCTTGGAGAGCGCATCAGTAACGAGCGCCTTATTCTTCTTGACAGCTGCCGAGGCAACCAGGACTGGTGCTGGCGCAGCTTTTCCGAAGAGCTTCTCGGCATTCTCAGCCAGCAGCTGACGGAATTTGTCTGCGATCGCGCGCTGTACGACAATGCGCTCCGTGGACATGCAGATCTGACCGGACTGGTTCTGAAGTCAGCCTTCTGGACGCATTTCAGGGCGTCAGGGAACCAATACTTACATGCATGAAAGATCCGAGAGCGCAGCAGAACGCAGCCTTCTCCAGGTTCGCGTCGTCCAGAACAATAGCCGACGCCTTGCCTCCCAACTCGAGGAGAACAGGTTTGGTATACTTTCCAGCGGTCGCAGCGATAATAGAACCAACTTGAGTGCTTCCGGTGAAGTTCACCTTGCGCACGGCAGGATGGGCAATTAGAGCAGTGGTCACCTCGGCCGCATCAGCAGTTCTGTGGTAAAGGACATTCAAACATCCGGCGGGAAGACCAGCTTCCCGGAAAATGTCGCCAATCGCCCAGAAACATTTGGGAGACAGCTCCGAGCCTTTGAGGATGGTGGTGTTACCGGCAGCTAGGGGAAGCGCAACGGCGCGAACTCCAAGAATGAACGGAGCGTTCCTGCCAAAATCAAAAGGTCAATATCTATGCGAAGGCGACGTCGCAAAAGCAGACTCGAACTATGTGTCTTACCAGGGTGCAATTCCCAAGACCACCCCATACGGCTCCTTGAATACCATTGCGCACTCGCCGTCCTGAGTGACAGAGGGTACCGAGCCCTCAATCGAGGGAATTCTAGCAGCAAAGTCCTTGAGGAAGCCAGCTCCCAAAAGACACGTCTTCTCCGCGAACATCCTCCCAGCTCCCGTCTCCTCCATCTGATAATTAATCAACTCTTCACTTCTAGCGACCATGATATCGGCGGCTTTCATAAGGACGTCTCTGCGGTCGTATGGCTTCATCCTACTCCACGCAGGGAAAGCAGCCTTCGCGGCTGCTACGGCACGGTTGGCATGGTCGACAGAGGCGCCGGCGCATTGATGCAGTACTTCACCAGTAGCAGGTGCATGGATATCGAAAACATTGTCCGTCACGACGGACTCGTTATTGATGATGAGGGGGATGACGCCAGAATCGGCTTTAGCAACGTTTGCGGCCATATTGATGATCTCCTTCGGAAGGGGTATCCAACGCTGAAAATGGTAACAAGAGAGAACTACAAAAGATTATCGAGGAGTATGTACAAGGCGAAAAGGAAATGACTCGACGAGGAAGGAAAAGGGAGTGTGTTGCGGAAGCTGGCCCTCTTGAACACGGGAGCGTCTGTCGGGAATTGTACCTTGATGGAGGCGATATTCTCCAACAGGGGTAGCAGGTTGCTCCAATGGGAGAAGCGAGAGCTCGAGGTTGGTTCGGTAGTGAGGTGGGGGACAGAAACCCGACGCGCGCTCGTCCATTAGGACTCCAGGCTAAAAACCAATATGATGACGATCATTTGGAATTGGGAAGCCTCTAGCTGAGGGGTAGGTATCTAATGGTTTAATTCTCTATCTGTCTTCCACCCGCGGAGGCTAGCCGAGGAAAATTGACCCAGGTTGGCAACAATACACTGAAAAGGAACATTGGGCTATTATCACTATTGCCATAGATACATGTGAGCCCACCCATGAATGCTGTTAAAAAATATACATATATATACCTCTTTATATGAGGCCGTTCACTGTTGGCCGCTTGGAGATGTGTGCGGAGTCGGAGGTGCTAGAGGGGCAGTAAGGTAGTAAGGTACTAGGTAAGGTAGTGGAGACGCAGATGCTCCTATCTGATTGGCGAGGACGATGCGTGTAGGAGTAGAGACAGCTGACAGAATTGCCTTGGAAATTTGCCGGACCTGCATCAGCGATTATTAAGCTGTGCTGCACATGCTTTAGAGAGGAATCATAGGAGATTCTCGTTGGACAAAATATGCAATCTTTTAAGGTTTCTGTAAGTGACCACTTTAGCACATCTTCTAGAGCACGTTTATGAGAGACATTGACGCTAGACAACTTTATACAGACCGAATATCTCATTCCTGACGGGTATGCTCACCCCGAATCTAACCATGGCGCTTATTAGCTACTTCGTTAGCCAAATCAACCCAAATCTAACCTAATCTATGTACAGTAAGCCAATAACTATGGATAGACCTAATGACTTTAGTATGATACAGATTGCAGGGTCGCACTCATTGAGACAGCTTAGCTCTCAGTAAATCGGTCAGAGTAGTCAGGAAGCGAAGGAAGCAGTTGATGATTATGATGATTGACTAGAGGAGTTCAGGACCACTAATTGTCTCGCATTAACAGAAGCGGAGTGCTGCCTTTGTAGGCGGATATCGAAACTGTATATCACAAAATGAATAAATCCCTAACACCATGCATGCAACAAGATCCGACCTTAACAAGAAAGCAGTCGTGTATATAAACCTCCACCACGCCATCTATGCGTTTTTATATTCTATCCAGAAGCGCAAATGCAAAAACAAGCATAAGCATCAGCATCGTGATCACCGTCCAGCCCAGATCTTTGTCTCGGACGTCGGCCTCGCCATATCCGAAAACGGACACGCAGATGCGGCAGACGGCGCCACACTGCTTGCGATACTGGAGCGGTCGTCATCGCTGGAGCTCGCCGATGCGCTGCTGTCGCCGAGGATCTTCTTCTCGCCGATATAGCCTTCCTTGTCGTCAAGGACGATCTCGGACATCTCGTCTGCGTACTCCTCTCCGTCGCGGACACGCCATTTGGCGAAGAGATCGTTTTGGATCCAGATGATCTTGCCGATGGCGCGGACGAGAGCGACTTTGCGCTGAAGGGAGAGGGTGGGGTGGGACATGAGGGCTTCGGTGAAGACGTCCTGGATGAACCCGAGCATGACGCCGATGTGGATGTATTCGATGTTAAGGGGAATTCGTCGTTCTTGGCCGGAGTGCATCACTCTAATTGTGGGTTAGTGGTTGTTTTTTTTTTTTTTGGTTTGGTACAGAGAGATGTGAAGGGACTCACCCGACTTTGTTCAGATACCGCCAGAACTCCATCTCAGTTGGATCGGAACAGAGCTTGGTCAGGTACCACCTCAAGAACATCTTCCGTCGTTGGATCTGCGGGCTGTTCTCGGTGTACCAGTCATCTACGTTTGTGGTCTCATCGGCGGTATCTCTTGTGATGAAGGCACGAGCGGTGATGTCTTGTTCCAGGAGCTTTTTGTAGACGATGTTGACGATGGCAGGGATCAGAGCCTTGATGTACTTGGAGCCTGTTGTTAAAGCTTCGATATCGCCTGTGCACTGTTAGCTTGGGTCGTGCGGACTTTACTTTGGCAAGAGGAGATGGCATACTGGAATTGAAGTCGAGAAAGTCTTTGAGGTAGTTGATGCGAGCTTCGAGTCTGGTATACAAGGCCTTTCGGCTCACGTGCTTTACAGGACGGCCACCCTCAAGGAGAGCCTCCATCTTTCTCCTTCCTTCAGACGCCTGCATGATTGTTGTATGTGATGGTGTTGCTGTCGGACTTCCCCGGAGATACGTGAGAATGTGAATAGACGACGAACCGGTAAGGTCAGAGCTCTGGCTAAGATAATAGGAAGCTAGTGTTATGGAGCTTGCTCCGTAGTAGAAGATGGATAGATCTGGATCGAAGATTAAAGAATGAATCAACCGGTAGATATGAGATACTGTCTTCTCTTTATACAAGAGTCCCAGGATAAATCACCTCGAGACAGAAGAGATAAGTTATATCTCTCATGCCCAAATAACATGGCTGGAGCCATGGTCCCGATATTCTCTGACTGTCATAATCCTCCTTGGTCCGAGAGCACTCCACACGGGCGTCGGAAACCGTTCTGTAATAGATCACATCATTTCACCAGAAGAGAATTTTGAAAAAAGCAGGCTAGGACTGGAAACAGCTCAGAGAAATAGAATAGACCTATCATCAGGCTGGAGGTGATAGAATCCGCTTGCTCAGTCCTGTATTGGAGCGGACGCTTGTGCGGGTGCCGGAAGTGGGTTTGTAGTGGTATGATCATTCATTATCATAAAGGGAGCTAGAGAATACCTAGGCATCATAGTGCTATCTATCTGAGCTTAAGACATGAAACACGTGGTACCGTGGGCCCTTTATTTCAGTGATTATGATTTCGGATCAGCTGAATGGCTGTTGTAACTGCATACACTGCAGTTAAATGACATCGTAACGGCTGAGGATACCTACCATATGAATACAAAGAATATGCTGCATCTGATTCTATAGACACTGTCACTTTCTAGAGACGCCGCCAAGAGTTCACCTGAGGTCCTATCCTAAGCCTAATCCCGAAAATACAGGCTTACCTCTACATCTTCGGAAACTCAAACCATCATTAAGAGCTCAGTCAACTGACCCGTTGAATTCCGAGCCGGATGCATGCATGCCTCGAGTCGGAGCCGAAAGG
Source organism: Aspergillus lentulus (assembly GCF_010724455.1). The sequence goes on along the minus strand of NW_022983881.1, from coordinate 178,795 downwards.
CCGAATTTACAGCTGCATACGCCTGCAGTATTAGTAGTATCAGCGTCATTTCCAACCGGGATCCATTTCCTCAAAGGCTGTGCTGTGCAGCTTCCCTTCATTCAGCGACATCGAGAGATCGATACTATTTGCGTGCTATGTTTCAAATCTGTCGATCACACGGATGATTGTCCTCTATTTCCTGTGGAAACCTCGATAACACCATCGTCATATAGTTAGCAACTATGGTAAATCACGATACGGATACGCATCTGGGGTCTATCTACGGAGTACCTAAGCAGAACAGCGGCATTCAAGGCTCCAAGCATCGCAAGCTCACGCGTATGACTTAAAACCAGTAGTATCTAATTCAATACTCCATACGCAAATGGCAAAGACAAACGATATCTCAGACAATGGCACACTGCTTCGAACTTGAAAAATCCGATGTCGTGTGATCTCTTACTGTTAGAACGAAAGGAGAGAAAAAATTTTTTTTGTCGCATTACGGAGAAAGCCCCATATTGACGCGCTCCATTCCCGTAAACGGCGCTCCCTAGGCGGTGGCTAGCCTATACTTAGCAATCACATCGGAGCGAATATGGCATGATGTCGAGGTGCCGAGTCTTACCTGTCAGATTAGCGTACTAGCGACGGAGAATTGGTTCACCATGTCGATGATGGGCATATGACCGGCTAATTGAGAAAGAGGACGTCATTCCTTGAATGAGTCCTGGCTTGGCAAAAGTGAGAATCAACATGTCAATTGATGTTGTTTATGCTCCGGGATGTCAGAGAGAAATAAAGTTCTGTACAAAGATGACAACTAAACATGGATGTAACTTTCCCCGCTGTATCCATACTGCGTCAATAATGGGAGACCTTGGGCAGTGGAACGATCATTGCATGCCTGTGGCTCTCATTCCATGTGCCTCGGGAGCTTACAGCTTATCAGCCACGAATATGATGTAACCAACTTGTTAGGTACAGAGAACAATAATAATTAGAATAGTAGAGTGGTACAGCAGCTGAGATCCAATCAAATATACGGAGTACAAAAAGATCTCCTTAAGGCACCTGACGGATCCATCATATCAAAATAAAAACATACTCTGATGGCTAGCCTAAGCATTGAGCCTCGTGCTTGCGAACATGAAGAATCAGATATCGCCACTTCGCCAGCAAAAGATTTTTGGTTTTGAGATCTTGATAAACTGCGTTCTTAAGATAGACTAACGACAGGAGTGACTATCCAAAGCACAAGGATGTTCTTGGGCTTAGGCACATTGGTTCGGAAACTGCCTGTCCGTCAGAGGGCTGGGAAAGACACCGTTGGCAAGCAAATCCTGCATATCCCATCCGGGCGCCCCTTCGGTCTTCCAAGTCCAGAACAGCCAGCCATTCTTTCCTTCGTATGCATCGAGCTGGGCCTCGATGAATCGTCGAGTATCAGTCCTCTCCTCATCCGAAAGGTCTGCCACCGAGCCTTGAGTCTTGTCTCCGCAATCGCCGTACTTCGGGTTGTTGGCATACTCTCCTTGATAGCGCGTGGGAACACCCCTGCCATTCAGGTACTTCGTGCAGTCAGTGACAGCACCTGACCATTCCCCGACGACAACTGGCTTATCCGACCCTTTAATCTGCTTGCCAAAGTCGCATGCAGATTTCACATGGCCGTGGACATCCAGGCTGATCAGGTAGTTATCGAACATCTCATAGTGGTGTGTATCCATGACCACATCCTCACCCGTCTTGAATCCGTTCCAGGATGCCGTCGACAGAAAGCCATCGCTCAGGAAAACAGAAGTGTCTGGATTAATTTGGCGCACAACATCCGCAATCTGGTCGTAGTAATCTCTCAACCCAGCCTCACTGACTCCGCCTGGGATGTTGGGTTCGTTAAGAGCTTCGATAGCCGCGACCACGTCGCTTTGTGGCAGATAACGCTCAGCCAGAGCTCGGAAGGCGTCCACGGTTTGCGAGACGGTATTGCCCTGCTGCCAGGCAATAGGTCCCTTACGTCCGCTGTTGTCAAAGCCATTCTGGGATCCCGGGGCTGTTTCGGATGACAGATTAGCTTCGCATGAGACTTGCAGCAGCAACTCTTCGCCACTTACCACCATGAAGATCAATCACAACCTTCAGGCCAGCATCCCTGGCCCAGGAGATTGCATTGTCGAGATATTCCAGCTGACCGTCCACGTACGGCTCGTCGGGAAGAGAACTCACAGCCCAGTACCCGACGGGGATACGGACATGATTCATACCAGCTCGGGCAATCTGATGGAAGTCATCCTGAGTGATGAAAGTCGACCAATGTTGAGATAGAACAGCCTTGGCTTGATCCTGTCCCAGAGTATCGGTCAACGTCCACTCGTCGACAGCAGCATCTCCAGCATTGTCAAAGATCGAGGGCGTGATCCACGGCTCAAGCACAAGCCAGCCACCAATGTTGACACCACGGACGATGCCGTTGTAGTCGAAGGTGGAAGCTCGTGACACAATGCGCCTAGATGTTACAGTCAGCAAATCTTAACGAGCGTTTGTGATGAAGACTCACGATTTAGAAGGCACAGCCTCGGTCAGGCCAACGATGAGGCATAGGGCCACGAGCGCCTTCTTCGAGAATTTGAATATCATTTTGTTGAAACGAACAAATCGTCGCTGAAATAAATGGGAGGCTGGTAAAGAGAATGGCTGTTGACGAAAAGATGTGCTCGAGGAATGGAAACGCCCTGCTTTAAGTAAACCTTTGCTGAAAGCGCTGGTTGTCTGTCGACCGCATGCAGATTGGAAGTCACAGCTTCCAATGAAACTGATATTTCTCAACAGAAGGGTGCAGTTTGTGTAACAGCGACGTTCAGTAATGCTGGCCGCAAATCGCATGAATCTGGTGCTGCTTGAGTGCCTGATTGTAGGTGTTGAAAGCGGAATAGCCGGAAACGGAATGCATCCGAATACAAGAGTGACAGTATAACAATAACGATGAGCAATGGCTTCACAACTGGGGAAGAGACAAAGTCTTTGTCACTGTCTTGAACTGTCAAAGTTCTGGACTTGCTACGTACGAGCCTGAAGCATTGGTGGGCAGAACTCTATGAGCGAGGCCTTCCGGATTAGGTCTCAGGCGACGCTCAGAAGCGGGACAAAGTATTCTCGAACAAGAGGAGCGTGTGCTACGTAAAGAGAGGATGATCTCAACAAAGTAGTGGAACCAGCGAGTGATTTGTACCTTATGTTTGTTCTATATCGGTGGCCAGTCTGGGGTTCATGAACGAGGGAAGGAGCATCCTTGAAGCGAGCTCAATGCAGGTGGTGTCTTGCACATGAGACACATCTGCAGTTGTCCTCTTCAAAATCAACTGAGGACAACTCACCAACATACGAGAAATACAGTATAAGCTGGAGCAACTGAAAAATCAAGTAGCTGCATTTCGGAGCATCAAGGAAAGAGGGCTCATATCGGCGTGATGTTGCTAAACAGCTTTCGAGGCCTTCATGGCGCCTGGCTTACATCAGCGTAGGTTTTGGCTCACAACTTTCTGCAACCGGAGATGTTGCAGAAATCTTAGATAAAGATGTTCGATATACTCGTCAAAGGACAAGATTGACCGTTGTCAAGAATGTTGTTGGACGGATGCAGATAAGCACGTAGGGGGAGTATGTATGTATTTAGATTACCATCAGACAAGCTTTCTGGCACTCGAAATCAACGAAATTTACAGTAATATCACGTATTAAGCTATCCACCAGGCTAGTAAATCTCCGCCAAGCAGTTCAGATATATGAGTCCGGACCTTTTATGCTTCAGTGACAGATAAATGAGCAAACGTACGGAGTAGACCAATGAAAGAACCTTCATTTTTCTGCCCTCGTTCCTAATTTGGGCTCTGCCGTCGGCCTCAGGAACTGACAACGTGCACACGCGGGAATCAACTTTTTGACGGCGAAGGAATGGTATACCTTATTAGAAGAGCGTCTGTGTAAGCTTTCAATCGAGGAATCGTTTCCTGTAGACTGTCTTCGTCACTTATGGCTCCTTGCCACTCAGATCGATTCATGCGCAATAGAATCTTGGTATCATCTCATCAATCATATTCATCTATAGGGGTATTCTGAACTATGTGACAAGAATGTCCGAAGAAACCACTAAAACAGCCCCAAAGCGGCAAATGCGGCCACCACTTCACGATCTACATTAAGGAGCCACTCTTCCTGGAACCGCTGCTCACCACCGCACCCCACGATGAGGGAATGCAAGCGCTGGCGCACAAAGTCCCGGATGTTGATTTTATGGATCACATCTGAAGTTTCCCAATGACGTCGGCGTTCGTTCTCTGGCGGCTCAGGCCCATCGTACTTGGCGTTCGGCGCGTTGTTCCAGTAAATGAGATAATCGCCACTGCGGGGGTCGTTGGGATCACCCTCGGTACCTTCTGCAAGTTCCGTAACGATATCCGTCCAAATGTTCATGTATGATTGCAGGTGGTTGAGGATGTATGTGGGTGGCTGGGTATCGGGGCCGTTCAAGGCGAGGAGCTGTGTCAGAGCGAGCGCATGCAGTTTCTTCTGAGTCACGCTGCCAATGTTGTCGTAATGCAGGAACCATTCCGTGAGGAGCCAGGAGAGAACCTGTTCTTCGGGGGTCTGTGTGGCAGCAGAGACGGCAGAGACAAGGATCTTAGGATATGCCAGGGCTAAACGAGCGAGGACAGAATAGTAATCCGTCTCCACGACGCCGTAGACCGACGTTGGTTTCCGGCGTGGGCCAGTCGTCTGACTAGCTTCGTAGGCGGAATGGAGACCTTCCAGGAGAGATTGCAGGAATGAGCTGTCAATGAGGGAGCGCGTGATGACGTTGTATGTGTTTTCGCTCCCTCCGTCAACCGCTTCAGCGCCGCGGATCATGAGCTCAACGAGGCGAGGGACAACGCCAATGCGTTGCCGAGTGGTGGATTGTAGGAGGGTTTCGAATGAGACGAGAAGGGGAAGTCGAATTCGGTCACTGAGAACCTCCTGGGGAGCGAGATAGATATAGGACTCTGCGATTTGGAGGGCCTGTGGGACACTGTCCGTGGCGGCTTCGAATATAGGATATAAGGCAGGGATGAGCGCAAGAAGCTCGGGAGACGCCGGTGCAGGCGTTTGGGTGAGGATAGCAGACCAGAGCTCTAGGGCCTCATCAAGGAGATATACCAGGGTCTCCTATTCTTGGGTTAGTTCTTGACGTGAAGGGCCAGAAACGAGGACGTCTTACAGAGCCTGGTTCTACCGAACTACTGATCAAGGGCAAGACAAGAGAGTGATACTTGATCGAGTCCTGATTCAAAGAATGTATAAGGGACGATATTAGAGTCAGAATGGCCTGTTTCATGAGATGCTCCTCGCCCGATTGCTCCCACAATGGAGGCAGTAAAGCTAATATCTGGTCCGAGAATGGCGCAATCTGAACGAGTGTTAGCAGACTTGTTGAGCCCAGTTGGTGAAGGGGTGCATACATGATGCTCCATCTTTACTACCAGGACACGAACGCTTTCCAGAAGTCCCATCTTAGTTTCAGGAAGTTCGACCTCCTGAATGAGAGACATCAAATCCTGGAGAATGGACTGAGCATAGGGCATGAACCCGGCAGCGGAGAATTCGAATGGATCCAACACGTTCTTGAGCTGTCTACCAGCCGTGATGCGGACAACCAGGTCATTCAAGGGATCCTGTTTGCCTAAAAGGTGCTGGAAGATCTGGTAGATGGCATTCCTGTTGAGTTCATCCGGCTTTACTGGTACCCATTGCCCAAGGACGATGGCAATTCGTCTCCTAAGGACATTGTAACCCTGTTCCTGAATTTGGACTTCTTGGACAAGCGTTGTCTCCAGAAAACTGTTGAAGTCCAATTGCTGCTCTAAGCTTGCGGAAGCCAGTCCGATGGCGGAGTATAATGAGTCTTTGAGCAGTACGTCACGCTTCTCGGGACCTGGAGGGGAACGGTCAATAGCGTTCGTAAATGTACTCCTCGGTGGCTTGAACTTACTTGCAAACGAGAAGAAGACGTTCAACAGTCGTGGAATCAGCAAGTCTTTGAAGTGGATGACCAGGTCGAGGAATAGCTTCTCAGAGCACGATCGGATGGAGAATTCCCAGGCTTCAGCAATATCCTCCTCCTTTCTTTCCCACTCCTCCGGCTCAGCCTCCCATTCTTGAAAGTCAGCTTTCCGGAAGCGGAAAAATTGCGTAACCAAAAGCTCCATGACACTGACAACAAAATCATGGGTGAAAAGATCCGACTTTATTTGTTCAATGGACCGTTGTTTCTCCTCTTTGTCTTGCGGAGTCTGATATTTGAACGTCTGAGCGGGATTGAATGCCATTTTGGAACAGGCCCTGATCAATAGAAGGGCTCTGAGCCCCACCTTTTCCATAAGTGTCTTGCCGTCCGAGTCACCGTCCTCTCCCAGCTGGCTGTAGTTTTCTCCGAGTTTGATAACAAGGGTCCAGTAAGATTGAACAAGGGGAATGCTGTCCGGCAGCAAGGCGAATGCCGCGGGCCGTTCCTTTGCCATCTCCACATGAAGTTTCGACAACTTGAGCAGATGTTTCTCTATTGACCTCTGAACTTGCTCTGATAAAGGCACGGAGCCATTGACAAAAGCAAAGAACCGACTGAAATGGGTATGGCTCAGGAGCCAGAAGTCCTGAGCCTCTTTATCACGATTGGGGTGCTCGAATCCTGCAATGATCAGACGCCGAAGAACCTTGAGACAAACTAGGCTTTGCTCTGCCTCATCAAGTAATGCCGCCTCATCGACGCCGCCCTGCTCTAGAATGACGGTCCATTTGTTCACCTTCTCCACGTAGATATTGACCAGAAGATGGAAGATCTCTGGTGCCACTGACTGAAGGTTCGCACGCGTTCTCTGTAGTCGAGCTGTTGACAATTCTTTGATTATTTGGAGTAGTATTGTGAGTGTCCGCGGTAGCTGCAACGAGTTTGCGCCGGGCTGTGTTGAAGAGCGAAGGTAGGCGATGATTGCTGAGATTCCATCTGGCCTGACAGATATCAGAAATACGAACCTCGTTCAAGGACAACGGTCAGCACTCACCAGTCTTGCGGGAATTCGTAGCGCATGATCTTGGCAATCATGAAAGCATTGTGAAGGGCAAGCAGAGGTGCAGGTTCTACTACCCCAGCCTGTACGGCCCTCACCTTTATCCTCTCTTTCTCTTCTTTCTTGATGGCACTTCGAGAATGTCAGTTGTCGGCTCGACGTATGCGTATCAGTGACCCTAGACCTACTTTGTCGCAGTCTTCCGCCAGTACTTATCAATGCCATTCTTCAACTGGATGATGGACAGGTAACGGACTTCGATGGGCAACGATTGATCTAGGAATACATCCTGAGAGAAAGTACTTAGTCAATATGCAAGACGGGAAGTATAGAAAAGGAAGCGCAGGAACCGGACCAGGAAACTACCGACATACCTGAAGTAGAGTGAAATAACTCTCATGCTTTTCCCAGTGTTGCAGTTGCTTGGTACCGGTTTGCACCTGCTGCTGTGTCGAGCTGGCTGCGAGTGCAAGCGCATGGAGGAGATTCTGAGGGTTCAGTGGATTGGACTCGCCAGGTAGTTCAACTACCTGAGCCATAACTAGCGATGCTGGAGTAAAGCAGTTGTTGACTTCGATCGTAGCACGGTCACGACAGGAACTCCAAGCACCTAGTTTGCCATAAGTTCAGGGCTGGTGAAGTACTTCGATCTATCGCTTCCGAAATGATGCAGAAACGCGCGATTATGGAAAGAAAACAACTGAAAGAAAGCCAAAAAGCCTCGGAACGGTCCAACCACGAAGCTGTCTTTGTTACAATGTTTCTACTTTCTACTTTACCAGTCCCCGCAACTCCAAAGCGGGAACCTTGGGAGTATCATTCTTCCGTCCCGCCCCAGCCCTAGGTTTTGACCCTCTGCGCTAAACCGTATTTGAAAGCTGAGTTAGGGCTGATAGCCCGAGTATCCAGATGAACTATGAAGTCATCCCCAAAAGAAAAGACGACCCTTCAGTTGTCGCAGGGCCAGTTTCCAACTCAGAACTGCAAAAGTGCCTTGCTCGAAAGAAGTGGGCCAGATTACTGGGTCAGGTTACCACTCACCCAAGCAATTGGTGTACACCAAAAAGAAGCTGAGCGCTCGTCTCCGCAGCGGATTCTGTGACATCGACATGATGTATTATGATGCAATGCTGTCCAAGGTCCCTGATGCTGGACGACATCAAATCCCAGGTATTTTATGCTGGGACTGATCATTCTTATCGTAGGCAACATCGGCAGTACACGCCTACTCTATCTACAATTCAACTCTATACCTCTCGCATTCCCTACTACAGAAATTAGCCAGAATGTCCGATCACGACAACAATCTCAGAATCGCCCACGAGGCAGAGAAAGACCTGAACACCTACCAGGCCAAGCAGGGTCTTGGTCGTAAGAGCGATTCCAGTATGTCGTCCGGCCTTGCAAGTGCATGCCTGCTTAGTCGTGAGTCTAACCTCTATATAGCCGTCGAGTCAGGTGTGAACGCAATGGTCGACAAGAAGTTCGGGGATACCGGCATCAAGACGGGCAGAGAAGCCGGCGCTTCCAGCAGCGATCGTAAACCGATTCCCGAAGACGAAGGCGGCAGCCGAGACGACCGTGGCAGGTGAGACAAGGACACTGCTAGAGTGAAATTCCGTTACTTGTTCAATGAACTGACTTGCATTCCGCGACAGAATTTCAAAGGCCTCTCAGTTCGAAGAGTCCGGGGGACCTGAAGATAAGGTGAGAATAGAGTCTCAACGTCGTCCTGGTGACGATGATGCTCTGAACCTGCAAGAGATGAAGCGCGAAGGACTTGTTCGGAAGATTCACTGAAGATGGACTCGGAACGTCGCCCCGGTGATGATACTCTGGATCTCCAATATGCGAAGCTCGAAGCACATGTTCGGTAGATTCATCCAATCCTAATGATGTTTATGCACAATAAAAGGACTGTATCAGAACTATTTCTATCCAGGATCTTGAATAATATTCTAGAAACCAAAGAAACGTCAGGACAGAACTGACGGTTACGATCTGAAAGCTTAGAGCAGATAGCATCTTTTCTTCTTAATCATCATCAAGCTATAATGTACAGATCTTTGTTTCTAAGGTCAGATTCATGTATGGTAGGCTGTTGACCTGCTTGCGTCTCATTCCAATATTTACCCAGATCATGACTTCACTAGAATCACGTCATTGGAGAATTACAGCAGGCTCAGAGCGAGTCCCAAGAGGAGGCCAGAGACACCGGCTGCAGGAGCGACAGCAGAAACAGCGGCGTTGGAGCTAGCTGACGGAGAGGAGGAAGAAGAACTACTGTGTGTACCGGTGACATTCTTTCTGGTGGCAGTCACCTTGGTGTTGTAATCGCTCACAGTGTCATAGGGGAAGGGGCTCGTATAGTTGTATGTTGATTTCGTGTTGGCGTAGGTCTCCTTCACAATGTCCAAAATGCCATGGCCAGCAGAGCAATTGCCACTGGTCAAGGCATTGGGCCAGACAGGGGAGTATTTCGAGTATTCGCCCGCTGACATGGGACCAGGGTAGGTCTCGTTGAGGCGGAGATTGGTTGTGTCAACGTCGTAGTTGACATATCCCGTCTTGTTTGCCACGATCTCAAGGATGTTCGCACCGCAATCCCATCTTCCCAAAGAAGGAAGGCCCCAGTTCGCAGACACGGAAGCAATGACTGAGTAGTGGGTATAGAAAGTATCGTCCTGGGTACCCTTCAGCTCATCAGGAATGGCACCACCAAGAAGAACACTGAAGATCTTGTTGCCCTTATTATACGTGTCATCCTCATCGAAGGTAAGGAGGATCAGGGTGTCATTCATGAAGTATGAATTGTTGAGCAAGGGAGCAATCCAGCTTCGCTCCCATTTGGCTCCAAAGGTAATGTTGGTGTCGTGGGCGTCGTTGGTCATGTTTGGAGTGATAAAAGCCCACTGAGGAAGCTTCTTGTTGGCAAGGTCGTCCTCAAAGCTAGTAAAGTTCTTGATCTGCCGCAAACGAGTGCTGTTCTTCGTGACAGAGTCATACAAGACCAATGGGTTATGCTTGCGCACATAGTCATTGGCATAAGTCTCCTGGTTGGAATAGTTGAACCCCTGGAATCCGGGATAAGGTAAGTGCTCCTGGTACTCTCCCCAGGCAATGTTCTTAGTATCCAGGAGATCAGCGACAGTAGAAACATTGGCAGGAATCTGGTTGAAGTTATCATTGTCCATGCCGAATGTGTCACCTCCAGCAGCAGCGCAGTAGTTTGGCTCTGAAGGGTGCGTAACTGCATAAAAATTGGTGCTGCGGAGTAAATTAGTTCCAAGTCGTGAGGGAATGGCCAATATGAGAACTTACAGCAGGATTCCTTGTGAAGCCAGCCATTTCATGTTCTCATCTGCCGCAGCATCCTCGTAGTCCTTCTGGGGTCAGCTCTGGACAGAGATTTTCTGACTGGTGAGATGATCACGTACAATATTTTCAAGCCACACTTGGAAGAAGCGATTGAATGCAACACCCTCAATGTTCGAAACTGGAGAGTAAGGCTGGATGGAGGCTGCTGCAGACTCTATGGCAGAAAGAGAAGGCTCCTTCTCAGTAGCCGTCTGAGCATAGGCCAGAGAGGCAGTGACAAGCAAAGTTGCGACGGAAGACTTCATCGTGAAGACCTGTTTGCTATGTACGGTGAGAAGACCAACGACGCAATGATCAACAGGGAGACAATTTCGAGATTGAGATGATCTGACAGCTTTATATATGTGGGCAAAGCAATCAACGAACCACCACGCGCGGTCAGCACGTGTTACGTCAAAAGCCACAAGGTATCCTGGCCAGAGACGACAAGCTACTGAAAACCAGAAAATAGAAAGTGCCAACGACTATGTAGATGTAATCACGCGGCCAGCCGAGCTCGTCTGATTCGACAGGCAAAAAGTGAGAATGCAATGAAGATGGCTATTCACTGATCATGATAAGGTAATTATTGATAACGGTTCACTGTTGTCACTTCCAAGTGGTCGACATGGGAGATGCTTGATTGAAATGGCCAAAGCCACAGATCAAACTAATTCACAGTCAAGACATTGCAAGTGGATCTGCTGAGGCGGGGCCGGAATGATTTGGTACTTATCATTGGACAATCAATGGCCGGGGTTAATGCTTAGCGTGACTTAGCCTGGGCTGACCATGTTCGAGCGGAGACTCATATCGGGGCAGAAGCCAGCACGTGCTTGAATTGTTGTCCCTCAGAGGATACAGCAACGAACTACAAAGTACCTACGAAGTACATAACCTTGGATATCTTGGAGCCTTGGAGAGCAAGCACAGCAGGATTTTAAGTCCATTACAGTAGATGCTCTGTGAGTCAAGCTCCCATTTGGTGGTAAGGTAGTATGGTCTTGTGCCTTATGGGGCCACTGTTACATCTCGGCTAGGGTAATCCGAGATGTGCTATTTGCTTCTCTCGGTCTGACTGCTCCGTATCAGCAACAGGACAGTAGAAGGAATTGTCTCGGGAGTATTTCATACTCCGAGCAAACTATTTCGGAAGTTTCATTCGATTGCTTCCTTACGATATACATCTTGGTTCAATCCCTGGTCTGTACGTAGGCTTGCAGTAGATCTATGGTACTGGTTCTCACGATCCTGTGTCAGGTCATAAACATCCGTTTACTCAGAATTTCCGGGGCTACGAGACTTTCAACGTCAATGAGGCATGTAATTCATGAAAGGTGAATGGCTTTACGTACCTTTCGATCGTGTCTTGAGCAGCACTGAAAGAGAAGTGTCGGACTGGAGTTGATCATAGTGGGATCTGTCTCTTGAGAAACTGAGAAGAGCATAAACAATTACCGTGTAAAACTCCAGCTTTCCATGGATCTTTGGACCATTCATCACACTTAATCTGGCAGGCATCGGAGTCTATCTCCACGCGCGTTGAACGTCCGCATCTGAGGCGGAGAGCTCTACAACCTAAGAAAAGTTGATGGCATATTGACCAACGGGGACGCAGAAGTAGGTGTGAAGGGAAGTTAAATGCTTCTTCGGAGTGAGATGATCTCGCATACTCATTCGAGAGAAACATACAGTATTCGATCCAAGTCGGGAGTCGAGATCTTCAGCATCCAAAAAAAAAAAAAAATAAAAAAAAAGAGATTAGACTGCTTCACGTGATAAAGAACATACTCCCCAACAATAATATTGGCTTCCTGGGCGGTGTCTGTCTGTCTTCTCTCGTAACTGGCAACTGGAATGAATCTTCTGACGATGAAGTCACGTGCCTTGTTTCAACCTCGGCACGTCCCAATGTCCGTCTAGGGAACCGACCGACGCATTGACTACGTACCGCATTAACCTACGGCGGCTTTCACTTGTCACTGTTCTCATCCTACTTCTTCCTATAGTACGCACACGATGATAATACGATGAGCTCAACAAACTTTGCCGCTGCTCAGGAACGAGTTTTAGAACGCCGCCGCTTGCGCGAGGCCGAAGCTCGCAACCGGCTGGCGGAACAGCAGCGTGCATCACCGCTGAACCATCCAGCGCTCAGCCGACTACCGTATCCGTTGAACAGAATCCCACAATCCAGTGTCACGTTATGGAACTCCATCAAGGGGCGAGAAGGAGGCAGACCTGCTTTCCGTGTTGGTCAAGTGGATGCCGAGCTCCTCGATGAAGAGTTGCTCGGGCTTCTTAAGGGGCAGGTTGGAAATGCTTTGAAGTACTTCGGGGTATGGCCTCATATCGCTGCAATTCCAGTCGCATATCTCGTATCACTAATTATCTTGATGTTATGCTAGGCCCAATTACGGGAAGACTGGTCTCACGAAATCCAATTCGCCCTCCGTGCAATCTTGTTCAAACTTTCGATATGGGATCATAATGCCTCCTACGGTGCTGCCCTCCAGGGACTGCGATACGTCGATAGTCGCAGCAAAGGGCCCGTTCATTCTACCCCCACAAAATGGCAAAAGAGCCTATATGGCTTACTCACAGTTGGTGGTCGCTACGCCTGGGAGAAATGGGAGTCATGGTTGATTAGCCAAGAAGGTGGTTATGAAGAGGTATGATCCCGAAACTTTTTGTTGGAAATTATCTGGACTTGTGCTGACTGAAGCAGCCATCGCGGGATGTTCGAATGCTAGCTCGGCTTACGGATTTGATCTCTACCACCCACTCAATCGCAGCTTTCGTTTCATTCCTCGTCTTCCTGGTGAACGGCCGATACCGGACATTAGTCGACAGAATCCTTCGCATACGCCTTACCCCTCCGTCAGCTCAGTCAGCTCGCGAGGTGTCTTTTGAATACCTCAATCGGCAGCTCGTATGGCACGCATTCACGGAATTCCTTCTCTTCCTGTTGCCCCTTGTTGGAATCAGTCGGTGGCGGCGTTGGTTATCTAGAGCATGGCGGAAAACGATATCTGCCATCAGATCGAGGGATGGCGATGAAGATGAAGTAGAGAAGCGGGGAGAATTGGCATTCCTTCCAGAGCGAACATGTGCTATATGCTACAAAGACCAAAATCCTGCCTCCACTTCGGAAAACGATATCATTGCGGCGTCGGCCGGGGGTATCGTCGGCTCTGCACAGACGGACATCACAAATCCTTACGAGACGGTCCCTTGCGGCTGTATATACTGCTTCGTTTGCCTTGTGCAGAAGGTGGAAGGAGAAGAAGGAGAGGGCTGGGTTTGTTTGCGTTGCGGCGAGATCGTCAAAAAGTGCAAGCCATGGAATGGCGATGTCATTGAAGAAGTTCGACCTCCCACAACCTCCGGAAAAATTGTGGGGTTCGCTATGGATAAAGATGCGGTTACTCAGGATTCCATATCTGGCCAGGGACCAAAAACTCTTGCCGAGGAGTTAGGTGCCTCGCAAGAAGCCGGTCATGACGAGGCATTGGACCACTCTGGCCAGTGGTCTAAAGTAGACAAGGAATCAGTGGATGAAGCGGAGGTTGCATTGGATGAGGAAGTCAAGGAATCTGAGTGACGGATACCAGAGATTCTTCTATTCGTTTGTGAGCTTTATGGTAGCTCACAGGCTGTATATAACCTTCCACTGCTGGCTAACTGACTGGCAGCGTGCATAATCTTGCCCTCCTTGTGCGCTAGTTTAGAGGGCCCATTCCTCATTGACAGATACCCAGAAATATATGATTTGCCCAAGCCTAGTGCAAACCTATCCCACAACATTCATACGCAATTCAGTTTTGAATGACAAGACGGGGCAACTGAAGTTTGAGCATACTGTCTAATTTGCATTCTGACGGGACAAATCCACCGGGCCAGCTTATCCGCCCCCAAACCAACAAATCACAGCTCTTGAAATGCATGGCAATCAACCAAAGCTAGGTAAATGTAGGCGAGAAATGATTCTAAATCTGCTGCAGATGATTGACTGATTCCACCCCGCACCGGAGTGTTGGCCGACCCCACCAGCGGAGAGAGGATCCAACTCCGATCTCCTCAGCTTGAGGGGTATGAGTAGACGTCGGCAACTCGGATTTGGACCGCACATCATATTGGTGTTTTTGTATGGTTGTGATGGGTTTACTTTTCTAGACAAGTTATATACTCCATACCCTACTCTTTTCCCACAACATCTCGATCGACTGAGTACTTCGCTCATATAAAACCCTCCTATCGCACCATGAACTCTGACACCACGTCGTCCAACACCCAGGGCGAAGCCAAGTATATCAACTTCCCCAGTCTTCCTGACGACGCAAAGCATGAAGATGGCACCCCGGCGCTGAACAGATATTCTTCTTATATCACTCGCGGCCATGACTTTCCTGGTGCTCGGGTTTGTTACCATCACTCAGCTGTTTATGGACTGTACAGGCTAACACTCTGCTCTTGTATGACTGGATAGGCCATGCTTTTTGCAGCGGGAATTCCGGACCGCGATGCGATGGCTAAGAGTCCACAGGTGGGAATTGCCAGTGTCTGGTGGGAGGGGAATCCTTGCAATATGCATCTGCTGGACTTGGGCAAGACGGTGAAGAAGGCCGTTACGGATCAGGGCATGATCGGTTGGCAGTATAATACCATTGGAGTTTCGGATGCCATTTCGATGGGTAGTGAGGGTGAGTGGATTCAGACCTTGAGGAGCAGTGAGTCATTCCTGACGTGTACTCACAGGCATGAGATTCTCTCTCCAGTCGCGTGAGATCATTGCCGACAGTGTCGAGACTGTGACTTGTGCGCAGTATCATGACGCCTGTATTGCTATTCCTGGGTGCGACAAGAATATGCCTGGAGTTGTGATGGGTATGGCGAGACACAATAGGCCTTCGCTCATGATTTACGGTGGAACAATTCAGATTGGATACTCGAACCTGCTGCGAAAGCGGGTCAATGTGTCGACTTGCTTTGAAGCGGCTGGTGCCTATGCCTACGATACTTTGCGTCAACCGGACGATGGGGGCGACACCAGTAAAAGCAAGGATGAGATTATGGATGACATTGAGAGACATGCTTGTCCCACTGCGGGCGCATGTGGAGGCATGTTTACTGCAAACACAATGGCCACGGCGATTGAGTCCATGGGCCTGTCCCTGCCAGGGTCATCATCAACGCCTGCCTCATCACCATCGAAGATGCGAGAATGTGTTAAAGCGGCAGAAGCCATCAAGATCTGTATGGAGAAGAACATTAAGCCTCGGGATCTTTTGACCAAGCGCTCCTTCGAGAATGCGCTGGTCATGACGATGGCTCTGGGAGGAAGTACCAATGGTGTCTTGCACTTCCTTGCCATGGCTCGGACGGCTGACGTGAACCTGACCCTGGATGATATACAACGGGTCAGCAACAAGATCCCATTCATTGCTGATTTGGCCCCCAGTGGGAAGTACTACATGGCAGATCTGTACGATATTGGAGGGATCCCGTCTGTGCAGAAGTTGCTGATCGCAGCGGGCCTTCTTGACGGCGACATCCCCACGGTCACTGGTAAGACCTTGGCTGAGAATGTTGCATCTTTCCCATCTCTACCTCAGGACCAAGTCATCATCCGCCCCCTGGACAACCCAATCAAGACGACTGGCCACCTGCAGATTCTACGTGGAAACCTGGCGCCTGGTGGAGCGGTGGCCAAGATCACTGGCAAGGAGGGCACCAAGTTCACAGGCAAAGCACGTGTTTTCGATAAAGAATTTCAGCTCAACGATGCTCTAACCCAAGGCAAGATTCCTCGAGTCGAAAACCTGGTGCTCATCGTCCGCTACGAAGGTCCCAAGGGTGGACCAGGCATGCCGGAGCAGCTCAAAGCGAGTGCGGCGCTAATGGGAGCTAAGCTCAACAACGTGGCCCTAATCACAGATGGAAGATATTCAGGGGCTAGTCATGGATTCATCGTGGGTCATATCGTCCCAGAAGCTGCGGCCGGAGGACCCATTGCAATTGTTCGCGATGACGATGTGATTACCATCGATGCAGAAACCAACACAATAAACATGCATGTCTCAGATGAGGAAATCCAGCAGCGACTGAAAGAGTGGAAACCCCCAATGCCTCATGTCACACGTGGTGTACTCGCCAAGTATGCAAGACTGGTTGGGGACGCCTCTCATGGTGCAATGACGGATCTGTTCTAGGTGCTCCCTAGGTTACGTACTTTGTTCTGGAACATTCAACTTTCAGAAATAATCTCAACAGAGAAAAATTATTTTGATGATTGACGAAAGCCCAGTGTAATGCTTCAGCCATTGGTGATGCTTCCAACAAGCACAGTCGTCCACATACGTATTCTGAAATGGTCTGTGTTAGGTAACAGGCCATGCCACTTTCTCCTGACTTCCCGAGTTGTCTCATTCTCTGAACTCGTACTCTCGTGACTCCCGATATATCGACCAAATCATGATCGCGATTCAAGAGCATGCTTTCTACCTCCAATGTAGATAGATGATCCAGTCTAGATGATCAAGGGGAAGCTCAAAGCACTACCATCGCTGCTAGTCCACTAGTGCCGCCACGGGCTGCAGGCTGACGCCATGAGTGGGCGGAAGAGTGGATGATTCATCCGCCGCCTTTCTGACCGCCACGGTGCTCGTCCCGACCCTCTGACAGGCCAAACATTCTGCAGTCATCGGCCTTCTTTGTGCCTTTGGGTGACATATTATTCCATACATCGAATTTCCGGCATTCCGGACAAGCAAGGAGTCTGGATTGGCCATCTCGCAATCAAGAAGCATATGTTTATGCCTGCGTCGGGTTCTTTCCGTATTTGTGGAGGTATGTTGCAATTGTTGTCGCAAAACTTTGCCATGCGTCACATTAATGCTGTATCAATATCATGCGCCAATCTGCGCCGATGTCACTGTACTGACACTCTATTCAGGATTTCTAGTGTGCTCAAAAGGACGATAAGATTCGATGCATGACACGCTGATAACTACCTAATACCTTGAATCGGTCCGGCCCTCTTTGTTCGCAAATTCGCACCGAAATACCAAGTTGACGGCAAGCAAAGTTCCGGACCTTGGGGGCGATCTTGGCTCAAACGGTGGAGGTGTCCTATCCTTCCGGTGCCGCGGTGCGTGCGTCTAAGAACACTTTAAAGGTCAACGTGTTGGAATTTCGGTGATCATTGGTCAATTCCTCGAACGCCCTCACTTTGGGGTAACGCCGGGGCTCTCCACTTCCCTTGCCTCATGGTTCTTGCTTGCGACATTCAAGGCACATAGATCGGTTCCATCCTTTTTGCTCCATCGTAAATCTTTCTGGGTCGATCTCGACCGCCTCGTCGCCTCATTATTGACCCATCAAGTGGCTATTCGCCAAGGAAGATCCATACTCGTCTTCTTAACGTCCAAATCGCATTCCAGAACACATCCACGTCTTTCCGGTTAGCTGCGAACCCCGTTTTGAGCGGCTTTGTAGCAGATTCTGAGTAACTGTGGGCCTCGGAAGGTCGGTGAATGACCGCATGAGCCCCCAAGGGCAGGGGAACCTCTAGACTCTCGCACCTGGGCCCGATCGCCAGCGCTTCTGATCCAAGGTATATTTATATCTGTCGTGCACTTCTCACTCGCTATGGGCTCCATTGGTGCGTCTTTGTCGTCACCTCCCTCCCATCCGGGTCTTTCGAATACTGGCGCTGCTTTACAGCTCTGGGAGTCGGCCTACGCTGCTTTCTCGAATCCCACAGCCCTCCTTTCTTTTACTCGCAAATTTCAAATCCTTGATCAGGATGGAACATTGAACCGGGGGAAGGTTGCTTTCTTGACTACTTGTATCATCACGATGGCCGGCTGCGGTTTCCTTTCTTCATTGCTGCGGCGCAAGGGCTCCAAGCGGTCCTCTGGCCGCCAGCGCTTCCGCCGTCGAATTCAGAATGACGACTCGAAAACGTCGCCAGGGACCACCACTTCTTCTGAAGAGGAGGATTATGACAGCAGTGGCTCACTCCATCACGGCACGGACGCTGCTTTGCCTCAGGAAAAGGTGACGCACAAACATCACGAGCGGTCGGCGGACGGTTTGTTCATCACTCACTATCTATGGTATTGTTCCCTGCTGACAATACATCAAGCTCTCGCCACAGATCCAGGTATTTTGAAGAAGCGTTCTTCCTACCTCTCTTATTCGACATCCATCGCCACATATCCATCGATCAGAACATTCTTCAGTCCACATCCACACATGGACAAACTTCCAACCAAGCCTACACCAATACCATTACTGGTTTTTGTACACGGCTTGGGCGGCTCGTTGGCTCAGTTCAGTCTTTTACTAACGAGTTTAGCCAACGTTGGTCCGTGTTTTGGGATTGACCTGCCTGGGTGCGGACTATCGACATTTGCTCCCACGGACTGGGACGCTTATACCGTCGAAGCGATGGCGGAACTACTGTTCACAGCTATTGAACAACATCGCGACCGGGAGGCGGGCCAGAAGGTCGTTTTGCTTGGTCATAGCATGGGGTGCTCTCTTTCCGCTTTGATGGCATCATCCGCGTCGTCGATTGGGTCAGAGCTGAAGGAACATATTTTGGGACTGGTCGCTATCTGTCCACGCGCATCTCCCCCAACCCCTGATGAAGTCGCGTCATACCGTCGCCTTCTCAGAATTCCGGAAAGTATCTTTGATATGTGGCGCTATTGGGACCGACGTGGCGGGCTTCACAGTGCAAGTGTGAACCGGTTAGTCGGCACCGATGCGGACCCCGATACAAGGGAGCTTCAGGTGCGCTACAACAAACAAAGCAAAACTCCTGTTTGGAGGCGTATGGCGTGGGGAACTCTCCCCACCTATAATAAGGACGGCAAGGCGATTGGAGGTATTCCAGGAGAAGAAGTCTGGGCAGGAGTCAAGACATCTGTCCTCCTTGTTGCGGGTGAGTCTGATGCGGTAACCAAGCCTGCGGAACTTCAAAAGCTTCTCAAATTCCTCGGTGAAGTTGGACCCCATGCAGATGTAGGGGCTGATGGAAGCGCCATTATACCTGATGCGTCCGAAACTCATGATACAGTTTCAGCGGCGTATGATCGTTTTGCACATGAAGAGGAATATGGTCTCGAAGCACAAACGAGTGAGAAGACATTAATCGATGATCGTCGAGCCTCGAGTGAAAAGAAACGTGCTGTCAAGACAGTCATTCTTCCTGCGCCAGCTTCTCATGCTCTTCTTTACGATCGTGCAACGTATCGCACCCTGGCGGGCATCATCCAAGATTTCCTCTCGCAACACATTGACGAACGCTTGAGTCTTGGATGGCAGTTGCAGTACATGAACACCTCTGGCAAGTGGGATGTTAAAAACCTCGCCAAATGGAAGAAAGTCACACCTGTGTCTCAACGAATTGCGAACACCTTTGTCGCGCTTAAGATGCTGAGAGAGGTCGATGAAGAGCACAATCCTGTGCTGTTCTCGCAGAAGTACCGCGACCAAATTTACGCGGTCATTGACATCAGCTACGAGAACCCGGTATATAATCCTGCTTCTCTCGAAAAGGGAGGCATCCATTACCAGAAGCACCCCACAGTATCGAAGATCCCGCCGACGGCTGACGAGGTTCGAGATTTCGTGGCTTTGGTAGATCGGCTTCAGAATGAGATCACCGAAAAGATGAAGAGGTCCGGTAACCCTGACGGTCCCAGGCCTGTGGTTGGAGTGCACTGCCACTATGGATTTAATCGAACCGGCTTCTTAATTGTCAGCTACTTGATTGAACGATTGGGCTTCAGAGTCCAGGATGCCATTGATGAGTTTGAAAGGCAACGACCACCCGGTATTCGGCACGGACATTTTATTGATACTTTGTTTGTGCGATACTGTGTTGGGCTCAAGAGGGCGCCTACACTGTAATGTCTTTTATTGTACCTTTTCCTGTGGCAAGGGCGTTTTGTGGTCTCATATAGATGGATATGGTTTTGGTTGCATTGGATTGACGAATAATGATTCCGTGACAGAGTGTATATTAGCCATTTCAGTGATCTTATGTTCGTCTTTTAGCATTCATGCTTTTCATGTTACGCACGGATTTATTTGCAAGTCAATTCGGACACGAATTGACTGCTTACTCTCGATGTTCTTGAATACCTTCAGGGGTAGCCTGCAAACGTTGCATAGTCATTATAACAACACTCGGTTCTTACTTTCGTCGTTCGCCACGGCATCTATGACAATAGCCGGAATTCCCTTGTACTTCTCAACTCTCAAGTCACCGGAGAGACCTTATTCGCGAGAAGGGAGACTAGGCGTCCTACCCAGGCTTTGGCCGTAAATTCTTATGCTGTCAATCTGCTTCGGCCTTACCCCAGATTACATTGTCATCCTACACTTCGATGATGGTCGGTCCCACTCAGGCTTTATCTTGCGTTTTATCCGGCCATTCAGCCGGAACTTACCCCGTCTTTTGTCCGCAGCAGATAATTGGCGGTAGCTTCCTGTCAAGAGCTCATATGCTGTCTCGTGATTCTCAGTGATCACCACTCCAGTGTCTCTAATCCGTTAAGCCCCGGACTCCGCAAAGTCTCGCCCTCCTGCTCTTTTATCCTGACTTTGGGCTAGGCAACGCCACATCTAGTCATTATTGGAAAGGAGCACATGGGGGAACATGCAAGATTAGTTGCTGTCCAGGATGCGGGTGAATAATATAGCCAAAATGATGACAGTATTGAGGTATGAATACTCCCATCGCACCCTGTCAAGTTCTCATGTCGGTTACTGCCTTTTTCTCTTCCCCTTCATCTGATACGTATCGCCTTTCGAAGAGACAGACGATTACAACGATCATGGGTGGTGCCGTGGATTCGTCAGCAGCGATGGACGCTGCAGCGCAGATGCGCAAAGCTGCTCTTAAGGGCTCCTCTGGTATGGCAGGGTTGGTTCAGAATCGGAAGGTCTTCGGAATCGCCTTGTTTGCATGCCTGGGAGGGTAAGTCCATTCCCTATTATACTTTTCGAGTCTGCAGGTTGGGCTGATTGTGCAAAAGCCTTCTGTACGGTTATAATCAGGTGAGTCGGGAATACTAGACACGAGAGGTTTGTAGACAAAGCTGACGTTCTATCTCTGTGGAACAGGGTGTCTTCTCTGGCGTCTGTGAGTCGCTGAATTGCCATATTCGAGTTAATATGCCATGCTGATATTCACCACAGTGACGATGTATTCGTTCGAAAAGCATGTACGGGTACCCTTCTTATTGTCAACCTGACTACCGCTGACATCGTCTCGACAAGATGGGCGACGCCGTTACCAATCAGACGAAGAAAGGCTGGCTGACCGGTACGAGGGAGATTTTCCATGCTTGCTACAACGGTTGACTAAGAGCTGCTATAGCTATTCTCGAGCTTGGTGCTTGGTTCGGTGCATTATATTCCGGTCTCCTATGCGAAAGAATCTCCCGCAAGTATACCATCCTGGCAAATGTCGGCGTCTTCTGCATTGGAGTCGTGATCCAGACAACGGCGGCAACCAAGGGTGGGAATTCATCGCACATCCTCGGTGGCCGTTTTATCACTGGTATGGGGGTAGGAAGGTGTGTATACTTCTCAACGAAGACGTACATTCAAGTCGCAGGTGCTAACAACGCGGCCTCCTAGTCTCTCCATGAGTGTCCCCATGTACAATGCAGAGGTATGGGCGGAACGCTGTCGATAACAGTGATCTGGTCTAATGCTCAGCAGATCGCGCCACCGGAAGTCAGAGGTTCTCTGGTCGCTCTGCAGCAACTTGCTATCACATTCGGAATCATGGTAAGTGTGATGATTGATCCTTCCAAGTCCTTCCTGAGACACCAACATTAATCGATATTATGGCAGGTTTCTTTCTGGTTGGTTCATATCTTCTACCAACGATTTCTTCCCTGACGAGTATAGGATCAATTACGGAACAAATCATATTGGCGGCACGGGCCCTACTCAAAAAGATGCGGCATGGCTCCTTCCACTTGCCTTACAGCTGGTGCCGGCCGTTATTCTCGGAGCAGGCATGATCTTCATGCCATTCTCGCCTCGTTGGCTCATTCACCATGACCGAGAAGAGGAAGCCAAAAAGGTCCTCACGAGTCTTCGCGGCCTGTCTGCCGACGATCCACTTCTGCAACTTGAGTTCCTCGAGATCAAAGCCCAGAGTCTTTTCGAGAAACGGACCGAGAAGGAGAAATTTCCTCACCTCGAACGAACCAACACATGGAGCTATATCAAGCTGGAGGCTGCGGGATTCGCTAGCCTCTTCACTAGTTGGCCAATGTTCAGACGTGTTATGGTAGCTACAGGTAAGTCGCAACGGCCAACAACTGGTACAGAACCTCGCCTGCTAACTTTAATAGTCACCATGACTTTCCAGGTAAGCATATGAACCTTTGCTCGAGTGAGCCTAGCGCCTAACCAACGGATATAGCAATGGACAGGAATCAACGCAGTGCTCTATTACGCACCCTCGATCTTCAACCAGTTGGGTATGAGCAGCAACACCACCTCGCTCCTTGCCACCGGTGTAGTCGGTATAGTTATGTTCATCGCAACGGTAAGCCATAATCCCAAACACCCACCCACTGTACTCCTGATTGAAAGGAAAAAACCACTCACCCGTCACAGATCCCGGCTGTTATCTGGATCGATAACCTCGGACGCAAACCCGTCCTGGTTGTCGGCGCCATCGGAATGGCAGCCTGTCACTTCATCATCGCGGCTATATTCGGCCAGAACGAAAACCAATGGGACACGCACAAAGCTGCCGGATGGGCCGCCGTCTCTATGGTGTGGTTGTTCGTCATTCACTTCGGTTACTCATGGGGTAAGCGGCTTTCCACCTCCGAGGAAGATTCAACTACTAACCATAAACCCAAGGACCATGCGCCTGGATCATCATCGCTGAGATTTGGCCGCTCAGTGTTCGGGCAAAGGGCACCGCGCTGGGTGCTTCGGCAAGTAAGTACTTTCTTTCTCCTTGGTATTCTATCTTGGCTCTGACGCAGACTTTTCTTCGCGCCAGACTGGATGAACAACTTCATCGTCGGACAGGTCACGCCCGACATGCTCCAGAATATCAGATACGGGACGTACATATTCTTCGGCATAATCACCTTCCTTGGGGCGGGGTTTATTGCCTTCATGGTCCCTGAGACAAAGCAGTTGTCTCTTGGTGAGTTTCTTGATTCTGCAATTGCAAGACGTGACGTGTACTAACGAGCTATACAGAGGAAATGGATGTTATCTTCGGCTCTGAAGGCACTGCCATCTCCGACTATGAGCGTCAGGCTGAGATCTCTCGGGAGATTGGTCTCGATGAGGCTCTGGCCCGGTTGACCAATACTGCCCCGATGGAGGTTCATGACGTTGAAGCGAAGCAAAGTTGAAAGGATGGAAGCCGCGGCGACTGTCCTTCATGGATTGGTAATGTTTACAAAACGGATTCTCCGCCTGTCTCGCAAATCTAAATGGGATTGTTACGCTTAGAAGTTAATATTGTGGGAGCCTAGTCGTTGATGAATGCAAATATGTTATCGACCCGAGTAGTCTTAAAGAATTTGAGCGGCCAAGTACATTTGAAAATCTGCCAGAGCCGATCTTTGTACTCGATACTGCGGGTATGCAAGCACCCAGTTCTCTTCCTCCTCAACAAGAGGTCCCTAATGGTGATACCAAGCCATCAATAGCCATGCTCAAGAATCATGAAGCGAGCATTCACTGTCTAGGATGGTCAGCGCAGACAATCAACAAGAAAGTTCAATGATGACCCAAAGTGGAGCACAACATACCCAGAGAAATTAACAGAATGTTGGAAGGGAGGAAACCTCAATCCTTCTCATACTGAAACTTACAACCCACACAGGCCTGAATGCCACAACCTGGGCACATGAGAGTGTAAATTGGCATCCAGCGATGACAAATCTCACATGCGGGACGCTCAAATTGCTTGACCCAGGACCCAAGGTGCAGGCACTGCTGTGGATCGTTGCCTGTTCTCGGAATCTCTGCATCAGGAACGGTAAGACGGATATTTTCGAGCCAGCCGCAGAAGGTCTCCATGACAATACCTTGAAGTTCAACACCAAGGTCCTCCTCAGTGTAGCGGCCACTGGGATCATCAAGCTTCTTTTGGAAGTATGGGACGAAGGGAGATAAGAGATCATGGAGGCTTGATCGATTGACACTGTCGTCGTTGTCGACGTCCTCAGACTCTTGTTCGTTCTCGTCGTTGTGGACAGCTTCATTCACACTTACAGCCTCGGAAAGGCAGGGATTGGTACTGTAGAATCTGTGGGATGAGCCTGCCTCGCTGAAGTCGTAGAATGTCGCCGTGTCGTCGTCTGCTTTCTGTGCCTCTTCCAGATTAGTCGACTTATTGTCGTACTGCTCAGCACATGCTGCGCGGATGCTCTCCATATGAAAGCGAGACTTGAACTCAGAGTCGCTGCTTTTTGCAGTAGCGTAGTCCAAGTCGGACCCACAGACAGACGGAATATACTCGGAGAGCTGATCGTCAGGGCACAGGGAAGAATCATCGAAGTCATGGTCATCATCCTCGTAAAGCTCTTGCTGGTCTTCAGTATTCTCTTTGGACACGTCTTCCTCGTAATCGACTCCTTCATAGAGCTCCGGTTGGTCGTTAACTTCCTCCTCACAAATGTCTTGTTGCTCTTCGTCCTCCTCGTAGACCACTTTGTCCTCACCCTCCTCATAAAGCTCCTGTTCTTCCTCACCCTCTTCATACAGCTCTTGTTGTTCCTCACCCTCCTTGTATGGTTCCTGATGATATTGTTCCTCCCTGTAGTCCCGAAACAGGTGAGCCCTTTGTGCACACTTATCCCAGATGCTTTGCTCCTTTCGGTTAATACTCTCGGTGTAAAAGTCGAAATAGTCAGGTTCTTCTTCGAGGACATCCTCGGTATGAGCGTCCTGTTCGAAAGGTTCAGGCGGATGGTCTCCCCATGCACTTTGATGCACCTTGCAATTCTCCTCTTGTCCTGCCCTCTCGGCTTCCATCTGAGTACGCATCTGTTCCATCTCCTGCTGCCTGGCAAGGTTCCGTCTGAATTCCTCTTCCGCCTTGAGCATCTGCTCAACCCATTCCATATCCTCTTTAGATTCCTGCTTCTGAGGGCTCACATGTACACTTTGCTCGTAACTGTACATGTAACGACTGTTCTCATCGTATCTCTTGAATGCGGAAGCCGACCAGTGGGAACCACCTGCATGCGGGAAATTGGTCCCATGCACAGATATCCTTCCCAGCTTGACGAGTTCCAGATCATGTTTCTTGCGGCGGACAGGGTCGCGAAGTATTTCCACAGCTTGCTGAATCTGAAGGTCGGATTTGGTTAGCATGATTGCTTTTGAGTTCTCAGTGTCCTTGCTTGTGCGGCTTGTACCTTCTGAAATTCGATATGAGAGCTCTCCTCCCCACCTGTCTTGTCTGGGTGATGTTTGAGAGCAAGTTTTTTGTAAGCTGTATTGATGTCCTTGATGGTTGCATCAGAATTGATGCCCAAAATCTCATAGCAGTTCGCAATGGTAAGGTGAGACATTGTGGGCTCGAGGTCGATCCTCGTCCGCCTTTCATAACAGAACAACCAAGCCACACCTTCTTTTTCAGTCTGGGAATGATGTGATAGATTATCAGATCAGCATGAGCCGTAGTTGAAGGGGGATGAATCAATAACAAACAACAAACAACAACACAACTTCCGGACCTTTCAGGGAAGGAGGCCCTTGATACGCACACTATCCTTCGGGATTGAGACGGTTCCAGAGTCAAGAAAGACGCCAGGTAGCAATTGCTGGAGTCTAGTAGTCAGGGATAGATTTTGGAAAGGGGAAGATGAGATCGTGGAGATTTGAACAGAGCAAACGGGGAGAGATGTGAATTGAGCGTCGGTGTTCCCTCTAGTCCAAACAAGGAAGTACAACAACACCATCAGTCAGCGATTTCGTCTGACCTGAATATGTAAGAAAAGTTCATGGTGTCAGAACGTAAAAGGCCTGAGACAGTCCAGTTAATATCCATCTCATCATTCTCATGTAGAGCACAAAAACAAATGTTCATATCAAAGTGAAAAGGTGTGAATCAGCGGCAATATCAAACATAGGATATCTTAATCATGATAGTAGTTGTTGCATTAGGCAACAATGTGTTAGAAGGATGTCAGAATGCACAAAAGAAAGTTGGATTGAGACTGATTTTACAGGCGGATGAAGAGTCTAGGTATTGATGAGTAAGTCTACACATATGGCGACTCCTTCCCACAAAAGCTTTATGAAAGCTTTTACATGTCCTCACTGGCAGTGGCACCAGTGATAATCTCGACCAGTTCACCGGTAATGGCGGCTTGACGCTGACGGTTGTACAGAATCTGGAACCTGAGAAGCTGTCAGTCTATGAATTCCAGGTCTTAGCAAGGAGTGCAATTACTTGTTGATCATTTCACCAGCGTTCTTCGAGGCGTTCTATACAGTGATTCAAGTTAGTTGTCAACCCCATATTTATCACTCGAACTGAAGAGATACTTGCCTCCATGGCGTTACGACGAGCCTGACTATGCATTAGCGATAGGTTTTATTTCTCATTAGAATCTCAAGAGCTTACCGAAATCTCACAAGCGTGGCCTTCAGCCATAGCCCAGTACAGGCTATTGGCAAGAGCATATTCACGGAGGTTGGCCAGGGCAGAGTCCTCAACCTCGAAGGTGGCAAGGTTGGCTAGTCGAGCAAAATCAGCACTATGAATCCAGTGAAAGACTTGACGAAGTTACTGACCGGACTTGGTGATAGCCTCCTCGGAGTAGGCCTCAACGGAGCTGGGCTCGTAGCTCTGAGCGTTGATGAACTTGTTGTAGATAATCTTAACGCTAGCATAGTCGGTGGGCAGCTGAGCGATCTGGTCGGCAATGACCTGAGCATCAGCGAAAGTAGGGATGTCCTTGCAGACGTTGGCGAAGCTCATGACGATGGCGTCGGCGTTGGATCTGGACAGCTGAGCCTTGGCCTTCTCTCCGAGGATGACCACGTCGGCGTTGGGGTTCTCCTGGAGTATACGACGAGTCGCCTTGCTGAGACCGGAGTGGATACCACCGCAAAGACCCTTGTCGGAGCTAGCAACGACGAGCAGGGTCTTCTTGTCCTCGAGGGGCTTGGTTTCGGCGTTCTCGAAGACCTTGTTGGACGTCTGACCGTAAACACGAGAGTCATCCATAGCCTTCTGGGCGCGGGTAAGGCGGGTAGAGGCAACGATCTTCATCGTGTTGGTGATCTTCTCAATGTTCTTGATGGACTTCAGACGGCCCTCGATTTCACGCAGAGTCGCGAAGTTCGCGGCGTTGGGGGGCGCAGTGCTTCCAAGAATATCAGCATCTCGTATCCACCGATTTCATTAACACATATTTCTTCCCAATTCCATCGCTCTATTGATACGCCTGACTAAATGATCGATTGACGTTGGGGGCAGGGAGGGGAGCGTTTGTATGGTCGGATTATGGACGTCCGGAAGAAGAACTCACCGGGTCAGAGTGGCACTGCCAGCCCGAACGGCCGGACGAACAGCACGAGAAAACATGGCGGACGTTAAGTAATATTGACCTGGACGAGATAAAGAGCGGAGGGAGTGCCGCGAGGTCAATCGAGGACGGGTGATGAGAGACCTATGCTATAGCGGGAAGAGAAGTCGTTCACTTTTGAGGTTCGACTCCTGTTTCTGTTCGTTCTTCCGACAGCCGGGAGGACGGGAATCCAGCCGCACTAAACCTACAATGGTAACTCTTTGAGGGTGGTCAGACAGACCTAAAGCGCAACTCACACAGAGAGAGGGTACGTCACGTGATGGGCTCAAGCCCCCCGGGCCATAAGGCATTCAGGCATACAGGCACCAATACACTGTGCGGGATTTCTGACCGAAGAGACCCGAGACCCGTGACCTATGTAGCCTCAGGCATCAAAGGCAAACTCACAACACGAGTGGTCACTGGTCCGGAGAAACGTGAGAAGCATACCTATTGGCAGCGGCCTCAGGCCCCCAAACGACCATCGTTTTCCAGGTTCCATTCCATTCCTTCTCGGCCCTCTCTCATTCCTTCTCCTCAACCTTTTCTTTTGTGTTTCCCTCCTTGTCGCGCTTCTCGGACTTCTCTTTTCCTCTCAATTCACTGACATTGTACAATATTCTCCCCTCAACATCCTTTCATTCTTCGCATATTCATCATTCAAGGTCTCATTGACCTCATCGTTTGGTCAAGCGCCGTCTCTGTTCTTCAGACTTGGCAGACGGCCAGTGTCGAGTCTCTGCCTGTCTCCGCTCCGTGTTTACCTGCATCTGCATCTTCGATCCTCAGACCAACAACTTCCTACTCAGCGACTCGCAATCATGAGCTCCTCAGAAGATGATACACCACTCGTCAGAGCAAATGGTCGTTCCGCCGGTGAGTTCTCTTCACTGTGGCGTCACAGGGTGTTGGATCTTCGCAAACCTTCGCACCACCCTATTTCCTCTCATTTCTCACTTTGTTTTGTCTCCTCGACCTTTTCACTCTTATACCATTATTCAACTCCATCTGACCTTTCACGGGATCTCAGGTATCTCTACGGACGTGAAAATGGAGGATACGCCTGAGGCCAACGGTCATGTCGAGCCTGGCGTTTCTCTTCGCTTTGGGCCTGTCAAAAGTGCGGGAGATGTTGATATGCAGGATGCTTCGGATGCCAATACCGGTATTGCAGGCAAGAGGAAGGCACGGACAAGTGTCGGCCAAAGGAAATCCTATGCGGAGCCGGAGAGCAGCGAGGACGAAGATCAGCCCTTGGTACGCCGAACCTCTTTACGCCGTCTCCCTCGTTTTCCCTAGGTTGCGACGCTTTTGTCGCTTTTTGGTTTCAGCGTCTGACCGTTCGACAGAGCAAGCGCCGTCGCACTTCCGTTAAGCACGAAGATCCTGAGACCGACGAAGATGTGCCCCTAGCGCTCAATGGAAGGAAGCTTCCCAAGGCTTCCGAAACCGCTGTCGGTGCCGAGGAATCCGACTCCGATGTTCCAATCGAGCGAAAGCTTGTGGCCCAAAAGAAGAAAATACAGCAGAAGGCAGAAAAGGACGCTAAGGCCAGCCGGAAGAGCGACGCAGCACAGGCTGCAAAGGCGACAGCTGCCAGCAAGAAGAAACAGGCTAATGGTGTGAAGAAGGAACCTGTCGATGAGAAGAAACCGGCAGTCAAGAAGCCGACCAAACAAGCCAATGCAGAGCCGGCAGCTTCTGCTAGGAACGGGAAAACGAAGGCGACACCTGTCAAGAAGGAAGAAAGCACTGAAGCTGAGGAAGGTGAAGAAGAAGAGGAAGAGTACAGATGGTGGGAGGATCCGACCAAGGGTGACGGGACAATCAAGTGGACGACCCTCGAACACAACGGCGTTGTTTTCCCTCCTCCCTACGAGCCTCTACCAAGCGATGTCAAGATGAAGTACGACGGCATTCCGATCACTCTTCACCCCGAAGCCGAAGAAGTGGCGGGGTTTTTCGGTAGCATGCTAAATGCGACTCAACATGTGGAAAACCCAACCTTCCAGAAGAACTTTTTTATGGATTTCAAAGAGGTCTTGAAAAAGACAGGTGGAGCGAAGGATCCAAAGGGCAACAAAATCGAGATCAAGGAATTCTCTAAATGCGATTTCCGGCCGATCTTTGAGTACTACGAGGCCAAACGGATTGAGAAGAAGAATCTTCCTCCGGCTGAGAAGAAGCGTCTAAAGGCGGAGAAAGATGCTGCCGAAGCGCCGTATATGTACTGTATCTGGGACGGTCGCAAGCAGAAGGTCGGCAATTTCCGAGTTGAACCGCCGGCACTGTTCCGTGGCCGTGGTGAGCACCCTAAGACTGGTCGTGTGAAGGCACGGGTCCAGCCTGAGCAGATCACCATCAACATCGGAAAAGATGCCCCTGTTCCTCCGCCACCTGAAGGTCATCGCTGGAAGGAAGTCAAGCACGATCAAGAAGGAACATGGCTTGCTATGTGGCAGGAGAACATCAACGGCAATTACAAGTATGTAATGCTTGCTGCCAATTCTGATGTCAAGGGCCTGAGCGACTACAAAAAATTCGAGAAGGCACGCGAACTCAAGAAGCACATCGATCGTATTCGCAAGGATTATCAAAAGGCCTTGAAACATGAGCTGATGGTTGAGCGGCAGAAGGCGACAGCTGTCTATCTCATTGACCAATTTGCTCTTCGTGCGGGCAATGAGAAGGGTGAGGACGAAGCTGAAACTGTCGGTTGTTGCTCTCTGAAATATGAGAACGTCACTCTCAAGCCCCCAAACAAAGTTATCTTCGATTTCCTGGGTAAGGACAGTATTCGATTCTATGACGAAGTTGAGGTCGATCCTCAGGTCTTCAAGAACCTGAAAATCTTCAAGAAACCCCCCAAGAAGGAGGGAGATGAGATTTTTGATAGATTAACGGTGTGTGCTCAGCCCGGTCTTTTCGTGATGATGATTAAGATGCTAACTTTCTCAAGACATCTGCCCTGAACAAACATCTTTCGAATTACATGCCGGGCTTAACCGCCAAGGTGTTCCGTACGTACAACGCTTCGTACACTATGGCCACGCTCCTTAAGGACATGAAGGCAACGGGCAGTGTTGCAGAGAAGGTCAAGGCATACAACGACGCGAACCGCAGAGTCGCCATCCTCTGCAATCACAAGCGGACTGTTACCGCATCACATGCCAACCAGATGGAGAAGATGAGCGAGCGTGTAAATCTGTCCTCTGAGATGTTAATAACGAATGATTGCTAATCTCAAGGTCGTGATCAGATCAAGGGACTCCGTTACCAAAGATGGCGATTGAAGCAACAGATGCTTGACTTGGACCCTAGTCTCAAGAAGAAGAAGGGCGCCAAGTTCTTTGAGATGGACGAGGACATTAGTATGGAATGGGTGAAGGAGCACCAAGCCTACTTACTCGAAGAACAGCGACAGAAGATTAAGAAGAAATTTGAGAAGGACAATGAGAAGCTTGCTGCGGAGGGAGAGAAGGAAATGAAGGCCAGCGAGCTCGAAAGCAGGCTCGAGGCCGTCAAGGAAATGGAGAACAAGTTCAGGAAAGAAAATAAGACGGGCAAAGTCGAAGTTGAGGGCAAAGGCCCCAGCGTTGAAAAGCTCGAAGCAGCCATCACGAAGCTGGAACAGCGCATTGAGACAATGGAGCTCCAAGCTCAGGACAAGGAAGAAAACAAGGAAGTCGCTTTGGGAACTTCGAAAATCGTGAGTCACCCATCCTCTACCGCATGATATGGAATGCGCCGGAGTATCGACTGACATTTGCTAGAATTACATTGATCCTCGTCTTACGGTCGTCTTCAGCAAGAAGTTCAATGTGCCGATTGAGAAGTTCTTCTCCAAGTCCTTGCGGGAGAAGTTCGAATGGGCCATCAAATCAGTCGACGAAAACTGGGAGTTCTAGATGACGTCGTTTAGGGCTGTCCCTGTGTTACTTCATGAATTTCTTTTAACGTCTAAGCTTTCTTTTTATAGCGACTAGACGGAGTACTCCGTAGCATACGTTCCATTTTGAAGCCTTTTCTTATCACAATGCTTGCTTGGGAAGCCCTGTCTATCGACCTGCTCACTCAACCAGTGTAGAGTCGGGCATTCGATGAATTAGCTTGGGTTCATACAACACTTTGTTCCTGATCAGAATCTCTGCTTTTGCTCTTTGGTTGTGTCTGCTCTCAGAGGCTGGTAACCTGTTTCTCCGCTGGGTGAGTTCGTTCCAGCAATCTGACCGGTATCATTCAAGAATTATAGAATATACAGTCGTCGACAATGTCACAACAATCTACAATATAGATGCACACCAAAGTCACTCATCTAAACTCAACTCGCAAAGAGACAGTGGGGCCATGTCCAAAGATCACAACTAAACGTCACAGAAGTTCTGCAAGGTCGCACCATGCAAGAAACGCAAATATGGGACAAAGTAACCATTATGATACATTTTCATCTAGTTATGCGGTCCGAGTTCAATGTAGGCATCAATGGCAAAGAAACACGTTAGCCATGTTCGACAACGAAAGTAGCAGAAATGTACAGTAAAGAAGCAGGCGGGAAATTTCAGCGCAGTCAGTCAAAGTGCATATGTTATGTTATGTACACCCAAGTCTACATGTTCATGAGGGTCATGAGCAGAAGAAGCAGCACTCTCTGAAGCAAGGAAAACGATGAAGTATGCCGGTGGACACGAAGAGGTTATCAGGAACATGCCGGTGTCGAAGGTCGCGGAGCTCGAGGTTGGGGAGAAGAAGAGTAGAAGACGAAAGTTAAATTACAGAGAAGAAGATGATGTGCCTCGTTTGTGGATGAAACAGACCAGGGATCCCTGGCGAGACGGCGTGTGGCGCGTGGCGCCGCTCTTTTCCACGGTAGAATTCAAGGGTCACCATGTGGTAGTGTGGAAGATAGAAAGGGTCGATGGCGGGCGGTGCTTGTCGCGACGGCAGACCGGCGATGCTTTATCAGGTTTGGCGTATTGCTTGAAAACGAGCTAAGGGCTCTATGGCCACCAGCCCATACGTTTGTAGCTGTCGACCATGGCGCGGACTCCCTCCGCATCAAAGCGTTCGCGTGTAGGCCTCCATCCGGTGGTTGTTTCGAACAAGGTGCCATCAATCGACATATCCTGGTCCTTGATGACATCTTTCTCGAGGAACGGGCTGATTGGCCCGGGACGTGTGATGCCCTTTTTCTCCAGCAGCTCTGCCCAGCCCTGTAGACTCACCTCGTTCATGTCATCGACAACATCGTCAAGGTTCAACTTGGCGAGTTGAGATGCCAACGATCCGAGGAATGAGGTTTTGAGCCCAAAGACCGTGGACAAAGCCTCCGCAACATGTTCCTGGCGAGTGTCGCCGTGGTCGACGACGTTGAAAGCAATCGGGGCGGATTTGTCAGTGGTTGCCGCCCTCCATTCGGCCGCCTTCCACAGAGCGCTAGCTGCGTCTTTTACGTAGAGCGTGTTAATTTTAAGGTTCTTTGTGTAAAGCAGTTCCAAATCCGTTTCCATGTCCAGGTGTACCCGCGCCAGGCAGATACCCATCGCGAAATAACCCGAGTCGTATTCACCGTAAACGTGTGGAAGTCGCAACAGACAGTAGTTGAGGCCCGGAATCTTCTTCAGCTCATCCGAAGCCTTCAGCTTCCATTTGGCAAGTCGATGCCAGGGCTCGAGCTTGTCGTTTTCTTTTCGAGGGGAAGAGCCAGGCTTGTATACATGAGCGGTCGAGCACTCGACGAAGGAACGGATGCCTCGACGAGCCACTTCGCGACCCAATGCCACCGTAAGATTGTAACTCCGTAGTTCGTAGACATCATCTGGCTGAGAGTGTCGTGTCTCACCACCGCAGTTGATCACATAGTCGAATTGTTCCCCGTTTGCACGGTCAAATATCCGCGGGAAGTGCTCTTTGTATCCGTACCAGACGACCGTCAGCAACAGTTCAGAGCAAAATTTGCGATGAAGTAGTTACTCACGTTCCCGACTAGCGTCTGCTTGAACAAACTTATCTTTCGAGCATGCCTCCTCGAACTCTGGTGCCAACCAGGCCAGCTGAGGGAGGACCTTGTCCACAAGTCGAACCTCCGAAGCGAGGTTGTTTTCATGGATATACAGAGCTAGATGACGACCGATGAATCCTAGAGCATTTACGAGTCATGTGTCAGTGATCCTGTCCATTTCCCCTTTTTCCTCGCACCAGAATGGAGATCGCATCGCGCATACCTAATCCTCCGACGATGAGCACAGCAGGCTTTTTCCCTTGGTCGCTCGCCATGATCGTATGCGACGGTAGTTCAGACACGCGCTTCGGTAGTACTTCTGCTCGCTTTCCTTCCGAGCTCGACTGTTTAGCCGATGTAAACCAGAGTCGACTCAAGTGAAATGTGTTCAATCAAGTTGGTCGACGCCCCGCACTCGAATTCGACAAACCAAATAATGCGGGGGTAATATTGAGAAAAGGGGGAGGGGGAAAGAGAAGGAAAATGATTAGAGACGAGATTAGTATCAGCCCGCTAACGACGAATGTGTTGACAAGCCTAAATGGATTTTTCTGGTCCGTTTGTCAGTCCCAGGAAAGAAAGCAGAAAGAAAAGGAAAAGGAGATGCCAACGTGCAGACACGAGGGCGACTCAGGATGGTCACTTGGGGGAAATCATTTTGGGACTAAGAGACGCTTTGATGAGCCGGAGCGTATCAGCTTCAATGGAGTCAAACCTAACGCCCCCTCGGCCTCTGAAACAGCCTCCTCTGATCTACTGTCGATGAGTAGTTGCATTACGCTTACAAATTTCTTTCTTTCGCTAAGATCATGTTAATGAATTGACGATTCATCTTCCTTCCTTCCGTGCGCTCCTGTTAAGGCGTGACTGTCTAGCCTATCGCCTCGACAGGAGCATTGAAGAAGATCAGTATGATGACGGCATCCCATCCTTCTACTTCTCTTTGGAACTGGCTTGACACTCTACGGTATGACCCGAACCAAACCCAAGGACCCAGTGATCGCCTTGTTTAAACATGGTAGACCTCCAGTATCCCACCACTAGCATCCTCTACGCTCTCGCTTACTGACTCTCCTTCGTTTTGTCCGGTTGCAGACCGACTATGATGGCCATCTTCATTTGCGAGAGTGATTTCTCTCGCGAACAAAATACAAGATGATGATAGTCACGACGGTGGTGAACCAACGGAAAAAGGTGGAGGGCCTTTCGCATTTTCCCACCCGAGCAAACTCCGTTAGCGCTACGTCTAGAAATTTCGCCAGAATAGTGGGGATATCCGCGGTCAGCATAGCCAATATCTGCTTGGTCGCTGCAGGGAACCCAGAAATTGATTGACCATCTCTTCCCCTGCCAAGCACGCGGTGTGGGACGCCCTCCGTTCTTCAGGGACACCGTCCGATCATAGTTCCGCCCCTAAGTGGGTTTGCGACCAGGAGGTACGAAGCCACACGCCCGAAAGAGCAATGATAGCGCAAGAGGCGCAAGAGGCGCAGAAAATACCGGCGGATTTGGGATTGTTGGTCATGGTCCCGGTGAGAGACCGAGGGACAATTCCAGGAACGATCGGATTGCGCAACATAAATCCCGGTTGGACAGTGCAAAGTTGAAGTCCAAGCCTGGGGTCAAGCTTTCAAGACGAAGCTGATCGCTTCGGGATATGAAATGGATGATCGTCGTTTTTTTGTACTACTTATCCATATTGAGCAGCTCAAGATGGGGCATGCGAAGTAATAGCAGTTACTCTGGGGCAATTCTGAATTGGTTCGTCGTAAAAATGCGGTAGACGTCGATGAGCCTTGACTCTTGACCACTTGAGCACTCGCTGGAGTGAGACAATTGAATCAAGCACCACTCTTGAAATTAACGAAAGCTTACTCAGGCATGTCTAAGGTAGGCTTCAGAACCTCAAAGCCTAAAACGTTTATGATCATAGGCCATTATTGCCATTTCCACGTCGTGCTCAAGCCACGTCTAGGGCGATCCAAATCCCGCAATGAATGAATATCGCTTAATGCAACAGGGCGGGTATGTCTCACTCTTGTTTTCTTCATTTGCCTCATTTCCGAGTCAAGAATTGCAAAAAGAACGAACCTATGTCCAAGCGTCCTGCACACTTAATCCAGATCATGACGCATTTCCTCCTTCAAGCTGGTCATAGCATGAACGCCATGTCTCAACTGTTGTCAAATGAATGGCTGGGCCTCTAGTGAGACTCGGCGTGCTCGTTCTTCTGAATTATTGTGCTGGTCAGTATACTTTCAATTCTGGTAAACGTCTGGTATGGATGTTGTACCTCAGTACTTGGCATAATTGAACCCCAATGCGAACTTTACCTATGCGCTCTTTCTCTCATGGTAGGTTTCTCAGCATAGATCCTGCAGCCTTACACCAAACAAGTAGCTCAGGAGACAACATGAAGCATCACAAGGATGTGGAATCGCTGGTTTCCAGCCTCGCTTCCATCGTCGCCTTGTTTAACTCTCCATGAATTGCGAAGTTCCTGCATCACAAATTCCCAGTCGTCATCCCTGCCCTGGCGTACCCGTATGAAGAACTCTGACCAGTCGAACTTGACGGACGCCGCCACAACTGCTTGCGGTGCTGGAGGACTGCTGTCCCACTTTGAGATCTCCTTGTTCAATTGAGCGCTAGGATCCCATTCGTGGATGTTGCATTCCTCCGCCATATGTGCTATGAACGATGCTGCCGATTGGAAGACCTGGAAGGGGACCCAAACAGGCGCCATGTTCGGCTGGGTTGAGGCTGATACTAGGAACTTTGTCTGCTGTTGTAGTGTGTCTTCGGGCATCCGCGCTGTGTCTGCAGGGGTGATTCTTGAGAGATGGGTCATCGTTGAGTCCGTTTTCGGGGTTCCAGAGTATTCAACACGGTTCACGTTTCTCGATGCCTCATGCAGGCTAACTGGTCCCTGTCTTCTCATGGTGTTGCTCGCGGTGTCACTGATAGAGCTAAATGGCCTAATGGCCCTGGCATCTGCATCTCCGAGCCGTGATGGCGAGGCTTCGAGGTCATCGGGGGCCCTTCTTTTTCCTAGCTGGTTATTGTTTTCGCCAACACTGGACGATAAACTTCCTGCCACTCCATTGGTAAGAACAAGGCTCGAAGAAGATACCGTTTTGGCAGGCGCATCGCTCGGTGTTTGAGGAGTCTGCGTTGTCCTTCCTGTTAGACATCATATCAAATCACGCAATCAAAAAAAAATATCAAAAAGAATTCATCGCACTGACCATATTAGCCTTGAGGATGCTTCGAGCCTTCTTCTGCAGCAGCATCTCAATCACGCGCACGATCCTAGCAGGGCGTCAACGCAGCTCAGACAGCAGCAAACCAACAGTATAAACTGAATACTCACTCCTTCTTCCTCTCCGGATAGATACAAAGAGAGGCCGGATCCGCTCGAGAATCCTTCATAAGGAACCTCTCCCTGTTCACCTCCTTGCCCCAATACAGCATCCCGTACCGGCCCAGAAAGCTCTCAGCACACGACATCCGCTCATGCTTAGATTGCTCCAACGTGCCCCAGTCAAATCCGAACTGTTCGGTGTGTTCCGTAAGCCGCGTTAGGAACTCCTTGTGATATTGGTCTTTCAAGTCGAGAAACAGCGTAAAATCGCGGTATCGCATGCTGAGCCGCAGAACACCATCATCTAGAGCTTCTTCCATGGCATTCTTTTCGGTATGTCCAATGGAAAGAGTTTGCTGGCTTCTCGTTTTAGAGGCCATGTTGCGTGGTCTAAGTGTGATCAGTGATCAGTTTTGTGTCGGACAGGTGAGTTGTGAGTATTGAACGAGAGCGTGGGTTGCATTCCTGCTCAGGAAAAGTGTGGTAAGTTGGCCTTGTTGTTAAAGACCTGAGGTGTTTCAGCAAACGTGTGAATGTGAAGTGAGCAGTGTGTTCGTGGCTCATGTGTTGGACTGGCTTCCAAAATCTCTACTCTCTTTGCAATTCACAATGAATTATTTTAGGCAGAAGGTGGTTGCTACTGCAGGCACGATATTTAGCTATGCTTCTTACTCCCTATACTCCATGGGGTGAAATGCCTTTCAATGAATGAGTTTCTTCTACTCTTCAGCAGACATGCATTGCTATAAGCAACATTAGGTTTGAGAAAATGAGCTCGTAGCTTTTTATGATTCATTAGTATTCGATCAGAATGACTTAGCAGAGCTATGTAGCATCATGGTCATCATAATATAGCGGAAAAGCTTACAAAAAGAAAGGCATAACTTGACCAAGCTGAACAGCTTAATCTGTGTACAAGAAGCTTTAGAAGGTTGCTCAGCGGGAAGTACATGCGCAGACATTGGCCTTTGAGTCCATTACTCTGCCCCCAGGTATTTCAAAGAGTTTCTGAGCTCTTTGATCGCCGTATCAACGTCATCAAATGTCAGTGCGGACACGGCCCAACGGGCATGCTTTTGGGCTAGAGCAATGGCTTGGTCATCGATCCCCTGTGAATTGCTTTGGTTTGAAGCTGAGACTGTGGGTACAGCCGCTAGTGCTGGTTGCTGGACAGGGCGCGAGACTACTGGTACCGGTGCTGTATGGGGTTGTGCAGGTGGTGAAGGAGCCCAGGCGCTTGGCTTGGGTTGATTATAGAAATCGCTGGGTTGGTTGAATGTAGCTGGAGGACTTGAAGGAAGGTTGGAAGGAGGAGGAAAGGAATGGAACGAATTAGGATAAGAATCAGCTGGATGATGAGCGCCCAGGCCTCCAGGTGTGTCTGGGAGATTCAGGATTGACGAAGAGGAGGCAATAGTCGCTGGAGCTGAAGGAAGATCTAAGGCCGGTCCTTGCTCGGCAGCGTGACCTGTTTCTGGAGCAGGTGTCCGTGGAGCGCTTGTTGGAACATCGGGTATGGTAAACGCGTCACCTGTACGCTGCGGCCGAGTAGCCGATGAAGATCTTGACGGGTGCAAGGATTCGTCCATCGATGATTGCTGTGCCATAGATCTTTCGGCACGCTCCGATTCATCAGGGACCTCCTCCACAGTTGGTTGCTGCGTTTGCGAGGCAAGATTTGCGGCAGGTTGTGCCTCAAGATCCTCCACGGTTACTGTCGGCCCTTCCGTCTGGTCGCCTTCCTTGATGACCGGGTTTGTTGCGTTAGGATCCTCTCCGGCCTTGATCGCCTTCACAATTCTCAGCGCATGATACTTGGCAAACTTGATTTTCGCAGCAACTTCGGGTTCGAGGGGATTCCAAATTTGACATAATTCAAGGAACGTAGCGGCAGCCTGAAACGTGTCTGCTGTTTGCCTGCAACGCGTCAATCATAATCTAACCCTGAGAGTTGTCCATGACTGCTCACTTAGTCACTTTGTTGGCCCTCATCGTAGTATCCGCCCGGTTAAAGACCTCCAAGCCGAACTGTTCCACGTAGGCATTCGCCGCGACTGCATCGGTCACTGTATCATTATCCGAGTTCTCATTTCTGAACTTTGTACCATAGCATGTCAACATTCAGGTACACTATGAAATCGGCCCAGGGGGTCCATTCACTCGACGTACTTGTTCCAACTTCTCCATCAGATCCATCGCATATTGTTCGACTTCATGATCCGATCTGTGTAATCCTCTCTCAATTATTTGGTTTGCTATCCAGTAGTTACCTGCATTCGAATAAGAGCATGTGTCAGCGTTGGTGTCTCGAGGGTACAATCGCACGGCACTCACACCAGTAGGCAACGACGGGCTTCACCCGCTCAATTTGGGCCGCTCTCGCCGCGAAGCGCCCAATGTCCGCAGACTTGAGACTAGCAGGAATATTACTCGTCATGGATATGAATAGATTATATCAACGCCTGTATGGGTATGGCGAAATCGAGGATTGTTGGGGTGGAGGAGCGGGACGCATGAACAAAGCGGGGATGACGTTGAAGCTCCAATTTAATGTTGTCGGGCACTGTACCGAGCCTTGGGAATCAAGGTACCACTACGGAGAACGGAGTAACTGTAAACGGACATTTGCTTGTTTACGATTTTTCAATCTACGACTAAAGAGAATGATATAATTTACATGTCAACTAAATGATCTTCGAGTCATTATTCTCGTGTCTCCTGACTTGTACTGTCGCCCGGCATTGCGCAGAGGTCTCACGCTCATCACCTCCGCATAACCCAGGTAAAACATGCTGCCAAATCTAATTCTTAAGCATCTTCGACAAACCATTCTCCGATTTCAACTCGCTCTTCGGCCAAGGCTTCTACCTCGAAGTGATCTTCTACCTGGCCTCCGGGGCCTCCAATCCGTTCAAGGACAATCCACACTCCACGGCTGTCTTCAAGACAAGGATGCAGGTCGAAGTCTTCAATACGTACTCCAGATATCGCATCGCTATGATCGCCGTCTTCTGAAGTCGCCAGAATCTCCTTATAGGGGCCTTGGCCCAATTCAACTGTCATCAGCACTGGTGAAGGGCCAACGGGATGACTCCCGATCGTAGAACGGCGACTGCGAGCAATAAGCTTGATTCGGGTAAGTCGCGGGACCTGCAAAGGCGCCAGAATCCTGTCTCTTCCGGGTGGTAAGACACCAATATCTGATAACACTGCTCGCCGCCCTGCTACTTCGGA
The DNA here is from genome assembly GCF_010724455.1 of Aspergillus lentulus. The sequence continues at coordinate 138,163 of NW_022983881.1, read as the reverse complement.
CGAAAGGGGCTTGACCTCGCATGGAACCATAGATGAGACCCAAAGTGTGAATCGGCCAAGTTGGTCGGGCGCGAATGTGGAACAAATAATCGTGTACACGCCCTTATCCAGGTTTCTTTTTTCAGCAAGAGCGGCTCCTCGACGATAGTCGCCGCTATCAGTGATAATATCGCGGTTGCGAACTCTAGTCACGCGCTTTCCGTTCGAAAAGAATAACTTGGCATGTATTGCAAGTTCGGTGTCGGACGATTCCAACAGAATGGAAATATCAGTGGCATTCGACAGCGTTAATGCGAACTGCGGATTCGTGGGGTACCGAGCTGATTCTGCATTGCCGCCTGCAGTCGAAGGCATCCAAAAACCATGGACCTTACTCACACACGTATATTTATTCTGTGATGGAGTAATATGCACAGGAGATATCGAGAGGCCGGATAGTGTGAAATTCTGACTCAAAGCAGGCAGCGACTCCTCAGACACAACTGCCGTGTAAGTTGTTCTCGGCGGCATTTCCAACCTCATCAGGGTGTTGGGTGAGTCCACGTAGGGACCCCGATGAAGCGCACCATCACTTAGACAAACACGCTTACCATCTGCATTGAATACGTAAATGCTAATAAACCCAGCTTGAGAGTCCTCAGACGAAGAATAGCCGAGACGATCAATCGTTTTGAAATGCTTGCCGAGGAGCAGCCAGACAGTGCCTCCCCTTTCGGAGGTTACTGCAAACTGCGGATTCTTCACAAAGCAGCCCGGAACACCCTTTCCAGCAGCGAGGTCCCATGTAAAATGTATATCTTGGCGGTATTTGAAGAGGCTGGGATTCCAATTCAGATAGAGATTTTCAAAGTTCTGGAAGACCATCTCGCAGTCCATCCAAAACGTCCCAGGAGAGAGTGACGATCGGTCATGAGGCGCGTTTGACTCAAGGGTCTTCTCCGTCCTTCCACTAGCCGTGTGGACTCCAGCCCATGGGTTCTTCACTAACATTTGCCGACGGCCCTTGAACTCTTTCATATCGAGAATCGCATAATCATGCTCACTAACCAAGCCCAGTTCTTCCTCTTCTTTCTCGGTTAGCTTCCCAGTCCCAATAGTCAATAAAACATCGCCATATTGAAACGATCTAAAGAGACGCCTCCAGATTTGATCGCTAGTCACATCCTCATGATGGAGGAAAACTTGTTCAGGTATCCAACCCGTCAGTACCCACAGGTCTGTTCCAGAATTGCTCCCTGGAAAGTCGTAGCCCCCTCTTAGCTTTAGGTACGCCTTTTCCACAAGGGCAGGCCACAGAAAATTGGGGTTATCTCTATCAACAACGTAAAGTGACCTTGAGGTCTTCGACGATGGCAAACGGTCATCGATGACTACCTTCCTGAAGCATCCGTTGAAATAGAAACGAAGAATGTATCGCCCTGAAGGCGAAGGCTTGGGATGACCTGTATCATACTCGCAGGGATAAATCACAGGGAGATAGCGCTACTTTTATGTCAGAGCCTGACACAATTCATCAACAGTCGGAGTGGATTACCTTGTCAAGGCCACGTTCCGATCGCGACGTTGTAGCGCAGAGACTGGCGACAACGGAGCAGTCTGTCAAGACATCTTGTACAAGATCAGTCTTTTCTGGTACGGACATCACCAACGTGTCCCCGTCGGCATGCGCCAACAGCTCTGAAGGCCGCTTCCACCCATCAAATATGTCCTTCTGTTTGTCAGAAAGATGGAGGTCAGGCTTGTCACTAGCCTGTGTTAGCAGTCACTTCCAGTACATTTAGTAAACACTGCATGAACGCACATGAATAATTGCCCTCCCTCACTAGGTTCGAATTCTTCTAGACTGGGAGGCCCTGCCCACGGGGGAAAGATGAAGCCATTCAGCTTGGCCCCTTCAAGCAAGATTATCTCTTCACGAGTTGTGAGCGTGCGCGTAGACGCCGGTGTCTGGAGTTCCGCTGCATGTCTCTCATGGACCCGGATTGCGGATCGCCAATCCTTGGCTTCTTTGATTCTCTCTGCTCTGGAGAGCCATTCCTTGCATTTCGCATCCAACGACTGCTTGTCATTAGTGGTTGCTGCCAGAGACAGAGCTTTCATATAATGCTCAGCAGCGTCAATAGCAGCCTCCAGGGCTTGCCTTTGAGAAGTAGCTGCAGATACATCTCGTTCAGCTTTCTAATCACAGGTTAGTCGAGGGGTGCTTGCTGGTCAAGTCGAAAGTGGAAATTATCTACCAGAGCATGAGCAATTAAAGTCTTTTGCGAAGAGGCGTGGGGTCTAGACATCCTGCCCCACGAGGGGTGACAATCCTTCGGTGAGCGTCTGTATTGGTGTAGCCAGATCTACTACGCGTCACGGCCTGTCAAGGTTGCAACGAGCATCCGCAAGACATTAGGTAGAGATCCGCTAACAAAAGCCACCTATCAGAGTGCGGGGAGATAAAAACGATTGACACTGCTTGTGACCGATCCGAGGGGTCGCAGGGAAATCTCCGGGCGTGACATCCGAGGTCAACACCGTCCCGCGATGTGTTGTATGACGGGTTCCGAGTAGTTATGTGATAACAGGTGGAATCAGGTTAGGAGAATGCGATGACCTTGCCGATCCCCGAGACAAGGAAAACAGGGGTCTTGCCAGCTAATATTTGAATGCTAGTTTGGTCTTCCAGTCGAAGGTATGACGTTGATAGTAATGATGCTGCCGACGCATGTCACCTTGGAAGCTATGTACCAGCCCACCTGGTCAATAATACGGAGTACCTCTCCAGAGGTAGATCGATAGCGTATGGGCCGGCGGGGAGGAACGGGATGGCGGCGGGCGGTGAAGGCGGCAGACACAGACGGCAGCGGATACCGGACACTCACGCTGGACACTTTGCAAGCAGCAGAGATACCTCGGCTCTTTTCGTCATGCGCGGTCCACCGAGGTGCTGGGCACTTCCGTACTACTACTGTACTGTTAGGACGGAGTAGTTGATACATAGTGTTTCTTCTCTACAGTAGAGTCTTGTTGCATTTTCTTTTTACACTTGGACTGATATGCGTGCAGTGTGTTCGCTTCCATCTGCATTCTGAAGGCTAACGGTGTTGCGAGTAATCGTCGCCTTCCCACTCCCCTCAGAATACTCCCTCTCTCTTTGCCAATTATTACTTCACGCAGCCTTTAACTGAATACCGGATCGAAACGACCTAGTCTTTTTTGATATTATTTCCCTCCTTCTTCCCTCAACCTGTCTTGAAGAATCACATACCGGGGTACAATCTAGCTCGTCGCGGACAATGACAGGCCAATCCAAAGCCATGCGTCTTTCCCCCTGGGGAAGTGCTGTTGCAGGTGCAACTGGCGCGGTTCTCGCCAATGCGATCGTATATCCCCTAGATATGTACGTCGTTTCTCTTATAGTTGCAGAAGCTGAAAGTTACGAAGCTAACACAAATGATTTGATGAGCAGAGTCAAGACGAGACTGCAGGTGCAGGTGAAAAGCGACAAGACGGACGGATCAGACGGAACGATGCACTATGAATCAACTTTGGATGCCATCAACAAGATTGTGGAGAACGAGGGAATTGAGGGTCTATATTCTGGAATGGTTGGGTCCTTGATCGGGGTTGCCTCTACCAACTTCGCCTACTTCTACTGGTACAGCGTCGTTCGCTCCCTTTATATGGCATCTGATCGGGTGTCAAAGCCTCCTGGCACCGCTGTCGAGCTGAGTCTGGGTGCCGTCGCGGGTGCTGTAGCTCAGATCTTTACTATTCCGGTCGCAGTCATCACAACAAGACAACAAACACAACCAAAGGGGGAGAAGAAAGGCCTGATCGAGACCGGTAAAGAGGTCGTCAACAGCGAGGATGGCTGGACTGGTCTGTGGAGAGGTCTCAAGGCCAGTCTGATTCTTGTCGTCAACCCGGCAATCACATACGGGGCCTATCAGCGCCTGAAGGACATAATTTTCCCAGGAAAGACCAGTCTCAAACCTTGGGAAGCTTTCCGTAAGTTGCGCACGTCATTCGAATGCGGTCGTCGCTTGAAGTCTAACTGGTATCGCAGTCCTCGGTGCACTTTCAAAGGCTCTTGCCACCATTGCAACTCAGCCACTGATCGTTGCGAAGGTTGGTCTTCAGTCTAGGCCCCCTCCAGGTCGCGAAGGGAAGCCCTTCAAGACCTTTGGCGAGGTCATGCGTTATATCATTGAAAAAGAAGGAGCTCTTTCCTTGTTCAAGGGTATTGGTCCTCAAATTACCAAGGGCCTTTTGGTACAAGGTCTCCTGATGATGACCAAGGAGAGAATGGAACTTATGTTCGTTCTTCTCTTCGCATACCTGCGCAAGATCAGGCAAGAGAAGCTTCGAAAGGCCGTTGACGCCGCCGCGTCAAAGGCCAAGACGAGTCTTCCTGCGACTCTCAAATAGAATTTCCGACTCAGTCGCCTTTAATTTTCTTGTTCAGCGACGACGTTTTCCCGTCCACCTTCATTTCTGTTTCTTCTTCCAGGCGCTTGGGTTGTATATTCGCGGGCTTTCCTCAGAGGCTTTCTGAGCCTCTTGTATATTCTGAGAGCCAGACATGTTATATAGAGTATGAACTATACCAGGTGTATATCCAGGATAGACCTGCGTAATGCAAAATCTGATGGTTACATAGAGGCCAACATGGGTCAGGGAGTCTCTCGCGTAGAGTCGGATATCGATAGGGTATACAGACGAATCCTATATTGAAATCAGCTGTATTGCGTGTTAGCAGCAGCAGACATTATTAAAGAATTTAAAAGGCGGAATATGATTTGATATTGTTCGAGACAAAGCGCCGTGGTCAATGTAGCTTTGTCCAGTCTGTCCGCTAAATATATTCCCTCGGACAACGGGATATATATTTTGGGTCTGACCGCCCAACGCTTCCCATAAACATCACTAATTACCAACTGTGCTTCTCTCCATTGTTATCGAGCTTCGGATTGCCAGCCCCTCTGGCCAAATCTCCGCAGTCTCAAACCCTCCAATCAAGCAGGAGCGAGGTTATGAGCAGTCATGCGATGGCCGCCATGGGCTTCCGACTCGCAAGCCCAGCAACAAACCGCAAAACACTCATCCGAACACGATGAAAGACAAGCCGCAGCGAGGTCCACCACCACTCCAAAGAAGAAGGACTGGGAGTCCTCGGTAACAGCAATAGACTGGGCTGCCTTTACAGAAGCCAGAACGATCATCCCGACCCTGATTCTGACGAGCGGTTTCTTGGGCGCATTCTACATCCATCGCCGCTATCTGCGCCGCTTCCCCGACGCAGTGAGCATCACGCCGTCGTATTTCCGTCGCAGGAGTCTGCTGGGCCAAGTCACGAGTGTTGGCGATGGGGATAACTTTCGGATATATCACACACCTGGCGGAAGACTTGCGGGGTGGGGATGGCTGCCGTGGAAGAAGATTCCGACTTCGAAGAAGGAGTTGAGAGATAAGACGGTGCGTTTGACCTTGGTTTTCTTCCTGCCGTTGTCTGTGGCCAGGGAGCGTTGCGAACTATGTCTCATACAGAAATTCAGGTCCACATTCGTCTAGCTGGGATCGACGCCCCCGAGCTCGCACATTTCGGCCGCCCCGAACAGCCGTTCGCCCGCGAAGCACACCAATGGCTGACTTCGTATCTTCTCGGCCGTCGAGTCCGCGCCTACATCCATCGTCCGGACCAGTATCAGCGTGCGGTCGCTAGTGTCTACATGCGCCGGCTTCTGGACTTTCCGCCCCTTCGTCGTCGGGACGTGTCGTACGAGATGCTGAAGCGTGGGCTCGCGACTGTATACGAAGCGAAAATGGGTGCGGAGTTCGGTGGTGAGGCCATGGAGCGTAAGTATAAAAAGGCAGAGTGGTGGGCGAAGCTGAGGGGTGTTGGGCTGTGGAAGGACTATCGTCGCAATAAGACGGAGTGGGAAAGTCCCAGAGAGTACAAGACGCGTATGGGACTGGAGGAGGCTGCGCAACCCCGGGTTGAAACTAAGAAATGAGGTATGACCGGGACGTGATTTTGGAGTGGTTTATCGTGTATATAGCCTGCTGTCACGACGTTACGCTTGATATCCTTTGCCATTCATGTATGAAGTTGATATCTTGGAAAGCTCCGTGTGTATAAATTTCATCATGGGCTTTGATAAATTAGGAATATATATCTGTCGCGTAGATGCAGCCGGTGTTTGCATCGATCCAAACATTTAATCCCGATCATCGAGTTCATAACATATGGACTCATGCAGAAGATACCCAATTCATAACAACGAAAACCGTGATTGCAAGTCTTGCCCGTGTCTTGCCAACCAATAGCATATGATACCGCTTAAAGTTCAACAGCAATATGTCCAACCAGCAAGTCTCAGCAGAACCTCCGCTCAACCTCTGCAAAGAGCTTTGGGCTAATCTCATCGCTAGAGTCGCCCTCCACACGCCACAGACAACCCTTCCGCTCATAGTACTCCAGCAGAGCCTTGCTGGTTTCTTCAAACTTGTGCAGTCGCTGCTTCCATGTATCAATCGAGTCGTCCTGCCTTTGTGTCAGAGGCTCCCCTGTCACATCGTCCTTGCCAGGGACTTTGGGGACGTGGAAATCGGTGTTGTACACTCTCCCGGAAGGTTCGTGGACCCAGCGCGACGCGATTCGCGAGAGAATAACGGATGGTGGTGTGACAAGATGAACGACAAAATTAACGGGAACAATGGTGTCCAAGCTCGACGCTTGCGCGGCGGTCCGTGGAAATCCATCGAGGATGAATGAGGCGGAGGGGGATAACGATGTGGTTGGACGAGGTGTGTGATTTGATGTGGCCGTTGCGATAGGTGTTGTTGCAGGGAGCCAGCCCTTGAACTTGAATTCGGAGGAGATGAGCTCGAGGATCATGGAATCGGGAACGAGGTTGCCAGCCTGCATTGCAGCCTCTGCTTTGAGACCTTTGAGCGGACAAGACGGTTAGAAACATGCACTTGTGAGACTGGAGAAGATGATTTCATATACCTAACGGGGTTTTCTTCCGCACATTTTCGCGCAGCAGGTCCCCTGAGCTGATCGAGGACAGCTCTGGATATCGCGCGAGGAGCCTCTCTGTCTGAGTTCCCTTCCCTACGCCAGGCGCGCCAATGAGGATGATACGCGCAGCCTTTTTAAGCTGCCGAGTGATTGAGTTCATCCCCTTCCTTCACCCGTGTACTGATCTGAAACGCTCTTCGAGGGGGGATTATGAGCCGCCCAACGTTCCGACAGCTCCTCAGATGCTTTGGTCCTTAGTCGCAATGTTGCTGGATGTAATCAATTGATAACAAAGGGAGGTTGAGTCTTCAGGTATCATGCGATGTACAGAGTCGAATCGATTATTCCAAATGTAAGGTACTTGAGCCGGAGATTGACAGCGGAGGCCGTAACTGTCGGAAATCATATATGACCTGTCGATCAAAACAGTGAATCTGCAGAATTGTTCGAAATTAACTCCGGCACTCGACGCAGAGCTTAGGACGAATTCCGTGGGGTTTAGCACCGTCTTCTTGATTAGGAAATCGGTGAGCGGAGATCGGAGGGGACTCCGAGTCTATACGACCCTTTGGTGGCAGCAGAAGGTTACTTGTACGCCAGACATTGGACAATACAGCTATATCAGAGGTTGTATAGTCGCGATGGACCGATGGCATGCGATGCTGTACTCCGCAATATGCTCTCTTTCACATGCATGCATTGATACTTCCAAGTCCAATCGCGTGCATGAACAACCCTTTCAGCGGTAACGACTCCACAGCCGAGTCCACACGGGCAAACCCCGTAATTCGAAGCTACCGGGACTTTTTGGACGGATCCAAGCGTTCCTCGGCTATCGAAAGATTGATGCCTGAGGCTCAAAACTTTGGGAAGCGCGAAGGGACAGTCACGTGCCTTTAGTGATTGACGCGTGTCCAGCGCGTCTCGCGAGAGATTCATGAAAGTGGTCGATATTGGAGTCTCGACGTTAGCTCTACGACTGCCATTTGAACACAATAATCGAGCACAGATAGATTCGGATGTCATTCCGGTCTGCAATTCAGAATGATTCGGCAAGATTTCCAGAAAATTGATCCAAAGAGACGAGCGACTTTGGACCACAAGAAAAAGCAGTTCGCATCGCCAGTATACAAGCAACAAGATTACCCGCACCGTCTGAATTTCTACGATATTCCCCCAACCGCGGAGATCACACTCGAGCAGTTTGAGCAATGGGCCATCGACAGACTCAAGGGTATGAATGGTGATTTCTGTTAACGTGATGCGTTCATCCGCTCATAGTTCTGTCCAGTATTGGCCGAAATCGAAGCCTGTTCCTATCGAAATAAGTCGGTTGCGGAGACAGCGGCGCATATCACTCCTCTCCTGCAGAAATATCTCCCACTTTCCTCCAATACATCCTCTTCCTCCGGTGCAGCAGATCAGCGCCTAAAGAATGAACGCCAGAAAGATCATTATTCCCACTACATCCTTCGTCTTGCGTTTTCGGCAACCGAGGACCTCCGCCGACGCTTCGTACGGGCGGAGACAATGCTGTTCAGATTTCGGTTTCAACAAGATGACTCGCGAGAGAAACGTGCCTTTATTGAGTCCTTAAATTTGGATTGGGAACCTGTGAGTGATGAGGAGAGACGCGAGGTTGCTGAGAAATTGGTGAGCGCAACACACGGTCTGCGGCGTGCTGATGAGGAGACTTGGTACAAAGTGGACTGGGAGCGGGTACCAGAGCTTGTGGAAAGGAGAGCTGTGCTTCTGTCCAAGGGGAAAGCATATGTGCCTGGCAGAGAACAATTGAGTATGATCATAGCCGAATTCACGGCGCGATTGGAGCGCGCCCTCGAGGTATGAGTCTCCTTTACACTGCACCGTGGGTGTTATGAGTTGGCTGACCACTACCAGCTCACGAGCCGGGCTCTTCCACGATTGGATGAGGATGATCGTCTTACACCAATCCTGAATCACCTGTCGAAGAACTTCGGTAGCGCAGAATCAGTATACTCGGAAGGCGAAGGGTTTGTTGAAGGAGCACCAATTACTGCCAGTAACATCGATCGCCTTTCGCAGCACTTCCCTCTCTGCATGCGAAGTCTACACATGACGTTGCGCAAGAACAACCACTTGAAGCACTTCGGTCGACTTCAATATACGCTCTTCCTGAAAGGAATCGGCCTGTCTCTTGAAGAGTGTATCATTTTCTGGCGACAGTCCTTCAAAGGCTTTACAGACGACGAGTTTAATTCTCGGTACAAATACAATATCCGCCACGCTTATGGTGACGTCGGCGGTGACGTGAATCGAAGAGGCCGGGGTTACCCTCCTTACTCTTGCCAAAAGATCCTCAACGACTCCAACCCCGGAGTTGGCCAGACTCATGGGTGCCCCTACCGTCACTTCTCCGTCGATAATCTCATCGGACTACTTCAGTCCACAGGTGTCCATGACAAGGACGTCCTACGAGGCGTGCGCGAGGATGTTGAAAAGACACGCTATCATATTGCTTGCAACAGAGTCTTTGAATGGGCGCACAAAGCGGATATCAAGCGAGTCAAGGAAGACGGTACTTGGAGTCAGACAGATTTGGACACCATAGTCCATCCAAACACCTACTTCAAGCGCAGCTATCTCCTCAAACAAATGGGGAAGCCTCCCAAGGATGCATGAGTTGCAGAGACGGTTTCACGAAGCTATGTTTTCTATCTTTGTGGCCAGGTTCTTTTTCTCATTAGGCGTTTTGGATATGGGAATTGCAGGACGGAACATCCAGTTTATATGTTGAGAATTCCAAGTATCAAATCACTCAAAGTACTCTGTGCAGGGATGTCCGTATTACTACTGTATATAGTTTAGGGCTCTAAAGAGCAAATTGTACGAAGTCATTTGTAACCACAGCTGATTCCCAGATTATCGCAAAGGATCGGAACGACCTTTCAAAGCTAGGTGCCCAGCGTCGGGTAAGGTCAGTCTTCGCGCGACGCGAAAACAGCTTCATCATGACAAGAGACAGAAGCTGTTGATGTATGTTATCGGCGGTTGTTGATGAGAAGAAGAAGAAAAAAAAGTTGCGGGAAGCGGGCAGTCCGGAAGTATTTAAAGCAGTGAAGGCGGAGCGCTAGTGCACGCTACGGCTGTCGGTAGCAACCAAGGATGCTGCAACCTGGCCTCATGCCAACAGGACCAGCTTCACACAACATACACCCCCAGATCCGCATCTAGATCCCAGACAAAAGCTGTTGGCGTCGGTCACTTGAAGATAAGATTATGCCACAGAAATTTGTTCTCACTATATAGTCGAAGTGATCATAGAGTTCCTTGTTTGGTCCGCAGTTTTGGGCTCAATCGATAAACACCCCCCTCCCATCCACCCCCCCATCACCGCACGATGGACTACGAAGCGCTGAAGGATCAATGGAGCGATGTCGAAGACCGTGATGGCATCAGGCTCAGCTGGAACACGTTTCCTAGCACTCGCATGGTTGGTTTACTGGGATTGCATCGCGTCCATGCGCCTCCGTACTCATTCCCATTCGCATACAGGAAGCGTCCCGACTTGTTGTCCCTATTGCCGCTGTTTACACTCCCCTGAAGGAGAAGCCCGATTCGCCGTTACTACAATATGAGCCGGTGACTTGCAAAGCACCCTGTCGGGCTGTCCTGAACCCCTACGCGTATGACCTACGCCCCTATCGGCTCTGAGCTTGCAGCGCGTGACTGACGAAGGACAGCAACGTCGATGTTCGGGCCCGGATCTGGATTTGCCCTTTCTGCCTCATGCGCAATCCCCTTCCCCCTCACTATAAGGATATCACTGAGAATGCGATACCCCCGGAACTGCATCCTCAGAGCACGACGATCGAATACCAATTGGCGCGCCCCGCTCCCGCTCCCCCTATCTTTGTCTACGTCGTCGATACTTGTCAAGAGGAAGACAGTCTGAAGGCTTTGAAGGATACTCTGATTCTGAGCCTGTCTTTGCTGCCGCCGAATGCTCTGGTTGGATTGATCACTTATGGCACAATGGTACGAACTGAATACCTCTTTGGTTTCGGATGACCTATTAACCTCAAGAGTATAGGCCCAAGTTCACGAGCTTGGATATACCGAATGTGCGAAGTCGTACGTTTTCAGAGGCAGCAAGGAGTATGCAGCGAAGCAGGTCCAGGAGATGCTTGGACTCCTCGCCGCTGGACCTCGTCCAAACATGCCTCAGCAACCAGCCCGCCCGCCTGTTGGTCCCGCTGCGCGCTTCCTGCTACCAGTTCAGCAAGCCGAGTTCCAGATCACCAATGTCCTCGAACAGCTGCAGCGTGATCCTTGGCCCGTGGCCAATGACAAGCGACCCCTCAGATGCACTGGTGTGGCTCTTAGTGTTGCTGTTGGCCTGCTCGAGACATCCTTCCAGAACGCTGGTGGGCGCATTATGGTTTTCACCAGCGGTCCCGCTACTGAAGGCCCCGGTCACGTCGTTGGACCTGAGCTGAAGGAGCCAATGCGTTCCCACCACGATATCGATCGGGATAATATCAAGTACTACAAGAAGGCTGTCAAGGTAGGCGTCATGTCGTCTTCTCATACCGGCTGCTCCCCTGCTGATCAATTTAGTTCTACGACGCCCTGGCCAAGCGCGCGGCTAACAACGGACATGTTGTCGACATTTTTGCCGGCTGCCTGGACCAAGTCGGTCTTCTGGAGATGAAGAACCTGGCCAACTTCACTGGAGGTCATATGCTCCTTACAGACAGCTTCACGTCGTCACAGTTCAAGCAGTCGTTTGTTCGGGTTTTCGATAAGGACGTCAACGATAACCTCCTGATGGGCTTCAACGCCTCTCTTGAAGTCCTGACTACAAAGGAGCTCAAGGTCACTGGACTTATCGGTCATGCAGTTTCTCTGAACAAAAAGTCAAGTTCGGTCGGAGAAACAGAGTGTGGTATTGGCAACACCTGTGCCTGGAAAATGTGCGGAATTGATCCGTCCTCAAGCTACGGCGTGTACTTCGAGATTGCCAACCAGGGCGGTCCTGCAGCCGTGCAACCAGGCCCTCAGCGGGGTATGATGCAATTCTTGACCTACTACCAGCACGCTTCTGGTCATTATCATCTCCGAGTCACAACTGTCGCACGCCCCTTGAGTGGCCCAACCGGTGACCCGACCCTCGCACAGTCCTTTGATCAGGAGGCTGCTGCCGTGCTGATGGCACGTATTGCTGTCTACAAGGCAGATGTCGACGATGGACCAGACGTTATCAGATGGGTTGATCGCATGCTCATCAGACTCTGCTCTCGCTTCGCCGACTACCGGAAGGATGACCCAACCTCATTCCGCCTGGAAAAGAACTTCACGCTTTATCCCCAATTCATGTTCCATCTCCGTCGCAGCCAGTTCTTGCAGGTGTTCAACAACTCGCCTGACGAGACAGCTTTCTACAGACACGTCCTAAACCATGAGGATGTTGGCGACGCCCTTGTAATGATTCAGCCCACGCTGGATTCGTATTCTCTGGAACATGAGGGAAGCCAGCCTGTTCTTCTCGACTCGGCTTCAATCCAGCCCACTCACATCCTTCTCCTCGACACTTTCTTCCATATCCTAATCTTCCACGGAGAGACCATTGCAGAATGGAGGAAAGCAGGCTATCAGGAACAGGAAGGTTATGAAAACCTGAAGGCTCTCTTGGAGCAGCCTAAGGAGGACGCTAGGGTTGGTCCATCCACTGCAGTTATAATACGAGGCAGAAGCTAACTGCATGAATAGGAATTGATCGCTGACCGCTTCCCACTGCCTCGTTTCATCGTCTGTGACGCCGGCGGATCTCAAGCGCGTTTCCTCTTGTCCAAGTTGAACCCCTCTACTACACATACGACAGGAGGTTACGGTGGAGGCGTAACGTCGCAGACTATCTTCACTGATGATGTCTCGTTGCAGACGTTCATGGATCATTTGATGAAGTATGCTATCCCAACCTGTTTTACAAATGTCATGAATGATGCTAACCCACCAATCTAGGCTTGCGGTTTCTGGAACTAGCTAGACATGACGAGGTGATGGCCATAGCGAGAGAAAAAGGGCGGTTAGACGTCGGTCCTCGGGTCACTTGTATCTTTAGCGATGATTTTGTCTTGGTTTTTATTTTCCTGCTCTTTACCCACAATATAGCAAGTGCGTAAGTCAATGATGATCATTCCAATAAGATAGACGGTATCGACAAGGATATCTACATACAGCGTCTGTAAAGACCTCGAATCGCAGGACATCTTATGTATGGCATAGGTCATGTGACCATGGTGGGGTTAGCCCTAGGAGCTTTCCCCATTCGAGGTTTCGCTTAGCCGGAGGTGCGGCCAAGCTAAAATGTCCTCAACTTCTTAAGGGAATTTTTGTAAACTTCGATTTTGCTTCTTCGTACCATCCACCCCGACCAACACTCCAAGGACGATTGACGACCTTTCGCACTCGCCATGCGTAAGTATCATCTCCTTGGCTATAACAAAATGGCGACTAACATAACACCCATTGGTCAGCTCCCAAGTTCGATCCCAATGAGGTGAAGGTCATGTAAGTTCATCTTGTCTTCGGGTCGCGAAATTCTGCAGCGACAGAGCTAATCGTTATATAGTCACCTGAGAGTGACTGGTGGTGAGGTCGGAGCCCAGTCCGCTCTGGCTCCCAAGATTGGTCCTCTCGGTCTGTCCCCCAAGAAGATCGGTGAAGATATTGCCAAGAACACTGGTGACTGGGTAAGAGTTCAAAAAGGATCGAAAGACGAAGAGTCGCCGGATTGCTAATATGGATATTTTTGCGACTTTATAGAAGGGTCTCCGTGTGACTGTCAAGCTCACCATCCAGAACCGTCAGGCCACGGTCTCTGTCGTGCCTTCCGCTTCCTCTCTGGTCATCAAGGCCCTCAAGGAGCCTCCCCGTGACCGCAAGAAGGAGAAGAACATCAAGCACAACAAGTCCATCCCCTTCGACGAGATCGTTGAGATTGCTCGCAAGATGCGTCACCGCTCTCTCGCCAAGGAGCTCCGTGGTACCGTTCTTGAGATCCTCGGTACCGCTTTCTCCGTCGGTTGCCAGGTCGATGGCCGCAGCCCCAAGGATGTCTCTGACGACGTCAAGGCTGGCGAGATCGATGGTAAGTCCTGTTCAGTACACTTTTGGTGGAATTTAACTAACGTTGAAATTAGTTCCTGAGGAATAAATGATCTAAAAGTGCGGCGGTCGTCAATTCGGTTTGTAACGACATGCTAGTTACAGAAAATATGATCATTCCCCTGGACAAGAACTTTTTACGAGTTATGACCTAAGATTCCCAATTATGTTCATTCGAGAAATCCTACGCTTTTTCGCTAGGCAGTCCATCCCTTCTCTCCATTCCTGCTCTATGCTTCTCGTGGTTTGCTTGCTTTCCAAAATGCGAGCTGGATCATGAAGTCGCCTCCCTTCAGATGACCTTTGCAACACTCTGGCTCTTACCGTTCTTTCCCGCCTTCGGGCCTGGATTGAACTCACGCAACGTGGTATAGGCTTATTTTACGCAAAGAAGATCAACACTTGACCCTCTACTCACCGCGGTATCCTTGGAGGGGAGCTTGCTTCACTCCGTGGGTACAGTGGTCCATCTTTTGGGTCAACATCACTGCCGTAGAACCAGGTTGTACCTGGCATGTAGTCTTCAGTTAGATTGTGAGCTGCAATTCACTATGAGTTTTCCTTTCAACCTATTTTGTTCTCTTCGTAAGTTCTCGAAATGGTAGATACAGAACTCCCAGGCTTGTTTTTAGCAAGACCGAATCAGACGATGAAATGACGATAGTTTCTGTCGTCACAACCCATACACCGAGTAGGATGCTTGGTCTCGATCTCCCTTTATCCCCACAGAGCTACATAGTACGTCTCGACGATCGCTGCAAAGACAAAGACTGCGTGCGCTTCGAGATGCATGAATGCCTTCCTACCCATCTCACCTCACTGATGGGAGAGTGTCCATTACAATAAATGTGCTCCCAATGAAGACTCTTACAGTCATAAGTTGTCTTAAATCAAGATGCGATTGTTGTCTCAAGGAGCACAACATCAATAGTGTGGAGCCTGTCCAGTCTATCTACGGAGTATCCGTATGGAGCTGAGAATATATAATGCCAAGCAGTTACACAAAAGTTTAGAAGAACCTTTCAGCTTGCGAGTGACATTCCAGGGGTGGGTGGGAATGTAGCAGTGGGGTTGATGCATATTTATCTTGATTCTGGAAGAGCAACGGTGAAGGATCAAAGAAACTAACTGATGAGATGACGGTGAGAATGACTGGAGAACCTTGAAGCTTGTGTAGTGGTAGATTTAGTAGTTTTTTGCCCTTTTTTATCATATCGATGCAGCTGAGGTTGCTGACTGGTCTGATTGTCGATACTTGTGACATTGTTGATCACTGCATTAGATGGTCTGCCACTGTTCCTGCCAGCGGGGCTGCTCCATCCTTTTAGATAGTCCCTGCTCTGGGCAGCTTTTTGGTCTTTTTCGTCGCCTTTTCCGTTTGTCTCTTTGATTATTTCTGTCAAAAGACTCAAGTCAGGTGAGAATCTATCCCCATCCGCAGCCTTCGACTATTGGATAGTGGGCAATTTAGGGACATGGGATGGGGCTGCAGCCGCTCCACCTGGTATGCGGTTTTGAGTTGGACCGGTGGGCAGGGTCGGAAATTGGGGCTTTTTGTCCTCCAAGCAAAACCATAGCATGCGTTGCGACACGCTCTTCCTATTGATCATAATCTATTATCAATATTCTTATTATATTATTAATTTTGCACCTGTATGATCGCCAGGAATGAGCTGGGAAATGCGGCAATTACAGTTGGGTATTATATTGCAGGGATTGTGCTCAATAAAATAAATTAGAAAAGAATAAAAGGTAAAAAAGAGGAATAATAAAAAGAACTATGCCAACTAGATAGTCTATTCTTATGGTGGTGTCAGCATTGGTGAAAAGGTAATAATGCTGATCCCCCATACTCCTTGGAAGGCCTTCGTATGTCTCATTATTTGACTTCTACGGCGATGGCATGTGCGTCTCTCAGCCTCTAGATGCGGTTTGTGCGGTTTGTGGCTGCAGGGAGGGGACCAGCCAGATGAGGCGCCATCAGCCGCTGGAATCTTAGCCTCGTCTCATGTTTCTGCTTTCTCCTTTCTTCCAGACACTTGGTATAATTTTGACCGAGATCTATACTCTCCAGACTTGAGATGATGACCCAACCCATCACCATGTACCAATGTACATACCACATGCCAACACAGTAGTGGCGATGAATATACAAGCGTCAAGCAGAGGCCAGGTTGCAACCATCAGCTTCCTCTGTCTCCACTGCAAGCCCACAGAAAGTGCCAGATCGCCCTTCCGCTGACCAACGGGCCAACAGAATGCTCCCAAGGCTTGATCCCAGCGGGCGCCACTTGGCCGGGGGTCGGCTGGGCGGTGGTCCACTGACGTTGAACAGGCCGGGACTGCCTCTGTCTAGCGCTCAAGGGCCGTTGGATCGCAGAAAGGTGGGTCCACTTGGGATGCTTTCATTTTTGTCGCTCTTTTTCATCCTTTTTCCTCTAAATTATTACAAACATAGGTACCTACCTCTGATGCTGGAGAGATTGTCATGAGAAATAAGAAGAACTGCTCTTGTGTCTAGTATCAGAACAAAAGTATCCGTATACGAAATGATACTTAGAAGACTACTATAGCAGTGCGGGTACTGTAATGCAGCGCCTAAAGCTCATCTCCCAACTCAGGAATTCCCTCTTGCGTTGGCTCCACTTCCGCTGCCCCATTCGCCATATCACAGCATCACCATCCACCTTTCCAGACTATCTATCTAATAAACATCTAGACTCCGCTGCTCCAAAGCAGTGACTTGATCGTGGTGATAAGTCATTTTAAACATAAGTACCTATGTAGTTCGCACAGGGAGATTGCTAAGCTGATGATAGAGTGGTCGCAGGCCACAGATACGCGGACACATCAATTACTTACTATTAGATAGTCTCTAGGCCGGTACGGTAGCCACTGTTTTCGTTTGAAGCTCCGCCCTAGTTCTGGGTCCATAATAAAGTGATCCTGATTCTGATACTCCGTAGTAGCAGTAGCTCCATCGTACTAGTGGACTCCAGACTCCAGTAGACTATCATCGCCATCTCCACGGTTAACTACCATAGTCGATGATTATCCTCCTGCATCTTTAAGGTTCTTTCGCACTTTTTTCTTTGTCCTTCGCTTCTCTTGGATCTGCGCGCATTTGACGGGCGTGTTTCCCGTCCTTGTCCCGTTTCTTTCCTCTTTCTTTCTTTTGCTTACCCCAGACTTTTTTGTTTCTCTGCCTAGTTTCAAAGTTCCTCTTCTTCCCGCCCTCCAACCTTCTCCGTACTCCGTACTCTCTCAACATCATCTGTCCGCCAGCCGTTGAATCCTCGCTTCCGCGCCCGCTCTCCCCTGCTTCCGCTTCTCGATTGGTGAAAGTTGCGCCCGTGAATAAATCTTATGGAAAGAATAGAGGGGAAGGAGGACACACATCGCCGGATGTTAATGCTCATCTCTGACAATAAAGCTTCTGGTTTTTTCATCCTCATTTAGTTGTCGTTCATCCTTCGTCCTGCTACTACCGCGGACTCGTCTCTTAATTTCTTTTCATCCCTTTTTAATTTCCTCCACACACAATTCTTTCGCGCCGACTCAGCATTTTTGCCAAGATCAATCACGGCTTTGTCCTTCTCCAGTCGGTGTCGATCGCGTCTCACGGACACCTGCGTCAGTGTGGGTGCTTTCGGGAAGCTGACTAGGGCTGTGACTCTTTCTTAAGTCGCTTTCCTCCCTTGCGTTTGTTCTTCACGGCCACATAGCACCTAGCCACATCCGATTTAATCGCCATCCTCTCCGTCGCTGGACCCGAGCGACTCGTCTTCGTGAATGCTAGCGTCGATCAGACATCCTTCCTCTCTGATCATTCCTCCACGCTCCTTGGCCGCCCTGCCCGATATCAGATCATCGTCATCATCGCCTATCAACAGCTTCCATGTCGATCTCGGAGACAAACAGTGGGGGTCTTTGCTGAGTGTTCAAGTGGACCGGCTTACGCCCAGGATGAGGTGTAGGAAACGCTTCAAGGAGGTTGCTAGTTGATCAATCCAGCAGGAGTGAACGTGCGTGTGTCAACTTTTTGTGACCGCTCTCAACCTCTGCGACTGTTAACTCTCCTTCTCTACTGCTCAGATTCCTACCGACTTCTCTTTTTCTATCGTTGTTTTCTCATACTTTTTTCCGTCGAAACCTTCCTCTTTTCCCCCTCTTCGATAAGTCGAGGTAACCATGTTGCCCTCGGTGGCATCTTTCCCGTCGGTACAACCGCATCACCACTTCCCACCCTTCTACACCGCCGACACCGCTACTCCACCTTACGACTCTAATTCCACGTCCTTTGCTCCGTCACTTCCTCGCGGTGATATCAATAGGGATCACTCCCAGTTGCTCTCGCGGACCCGATTACAGTACCCGCATCCTGTTCAACGTTTTGGACTTCATGATACCGCCAGTCCGCAACCCAGTCCCAAACATGCCGCTGAACATGCGCTTAGGAGGAAGACACCGAATGGAACCTTAGCAGCGGGCTACGATGGAACCCCCGGAGATACTACGATTCAGCCGCCGGCTACGAAACACATACTAGTCTCACCTCTGGATTCTGGTCACCTTGTCCCTCCTCAGGCGGGGTTTCTTTCGGACAACTGGCAACAAGTGTCGCTCGACCAGTCCTCAGCAGCTAAACACATGGTTTTCCCTCCTATTTTCAAAAACGATGCGAGCCGGGGCAATGTAGGACCGGGAGACATGGTAACGGATGTCAATGGAACGGGCTGGGTTCGCTCTCTGAATTATGTGCCTGGGGCTGACTCAATGCTCAATCAATCGCTACCCATGCAATCAGCGCAGCAGAGATTCTACGTGCAGAATGGGGCTTATGTGCCTACTGTCTTGCCAGCAACGCTCCAGCCTTGTCTCGGCCCGACAGCGTCGGCGGGTAGCGGCCCGTATGGCCCCTACTGGCCTGACGGTGTCTACATTCCATACCGTCCAGCGGCATTTCGAGATACGCGCTTCAACCATTTGAACCAGACCGGCCTCCCCTTTTTCGATGCCGCAGAGCAGTCATTCAATAACGCAAATACGGCCCTCCCAGGCAGCAATGGTGAGGCGGGCGGTTGGAACACCGCACCTCCAGGGATTCTCAGCCACGGTACCGCAGTGAAAGGCAACTTCCCTCCCCGTCATTCCGAACAGAAATCTCTGGATTCTTCTCTGAACCACCGCGTTCTCCCGTTGCACATCCGTACTAATCCTAGCACTGGGTTTTCAACAAATCAGCAAGGCGGAGAATCCTTCTCCTTGCTGCCTGGGTCCAACGGGCCGGGGTTGCCCAGCTCTTTCACAACTGCTCACTCACGCGCTGCAAATGTTGAATTTAAGGAGAAGATACTATCGTGGGCGCATGGTGTATATGTTGATCTCCTCGCGTCCATCCATCAAGCTCGTCGAAACAGCATCTCCCAGGCCGGCAGCGGCGGGCAGCCCCTGCGCTTGAAACCAAGCATATATCCCAAACCTCCACGACAGCCAGGCTTGGATTTTTCTCAGTCGAATAGTCCTGAAATCCATCGCCATAATAGCTACCCCTCAAGCCAATATGATGGGCGCCATCAGAAGACTAATATTCTTGGGTATTCAAGGCCAGTGGACACCACGGCTACTTTCCAGCATAATCGCCGTCCTTCTATGAGCCACTTTCAACAGTACGCAACGTCAGATTCACAAATGCTGGACAGATTGCGGCATACTGGCAGAGTTGCAGTTCCAGGACCGGCTCCCCGTTTCTCCTTTTCTGCAACAGGGGAGAAATCGACCACAGCAAATGCCATGTCCGCCCTCGAAATGCTCTCGCATCTCTGCATGGAGAGTGGTTGGGAGTGGATTGATGGGATGCTGCTTGGCGGCTGTCTTGCCTATGGACTTGGCGACTATCACAAAGCTATGAGGTGGTATTCCAGGATTATCGCGAGGGACGCAACGTAAGTACAGGCTGCCCAGGCTGTTGTGTATATGTGCTGACTGCATTTAGGCATGTGGAGGCGATATCAAATCTCGCAGCAACGCTGCTTGCGCTTGATCGTCGGGAGGAGGCGCTACAACATTGGCTTCGTGCTGTGAAGCTCCGTCCCAGTTTCTTCGAGGCTGTGGAGCATCTCATCGGTCTCCTTTGTAGCAGCCATCGTGGTAAAGAAGCAGTGAACATCATCGATTATGTGCAGAATTCCCTACGCTTCCCCAAGAATGGCGATTGTTTTACCACGGATGAACATGCGAGCGAAACGGAGAGTGATGCGGATAGCGGCGCTTCAAGTGTTGGATCTTATGAGAAGGCATCGTTCGACTACGACGATGACTTCGGCCGCTCGCTGATCGGTGACCGGAAGCCATCTGAAGCTAGCGCAGTTGGCTTTGGCTCCAGCGGCTACGCTATACCAGGTTGTGACAATGGCAGAATGCTTGCACTCGTTCATGCGAAGGGCAACATGCTCTACGCATTGGGCGATAATGCTGGTGCCGCGGCGGCCTTTGAGGATGCTGTCTTGATTGCGGCAGGGAGACGACGCCATGGCATTCAAAGTCTGATTAAACAGATATATACCGCCTTCTCCCAGGGTTCTCATCAGGCTTACTCGCCCTTGAACTCTCACGAGAGCCAGGAGACCATTCTTCTTTATCCTGATAAGGCCTTACAGACTTCGAAGCTAGTCTTTGCACCTTGCGGAACTCCCCCCGGGATCAAGTCTGTGGCCGAAGGCCTCGCAAGAAAAGCGGCCTTGTCGACCACGAGCAACTCACTGCTTTCCTTGGCAAAGATCTATCAGGACGGCATGTCCAATATTTCCGGTTCGGGCATTCCTAAGAAATCTCCTGGAGTTCGAGACATCTTGGCACTCTATTACCTCTCCCTGTCCCTCCAACCGAGTCCCTCGACTGCCAACAACGTTGGAATCTTGCTTGCTGGAATCCAGAACAATGCCGCCGGCAAGGGCCTCCCTCGTTCTAGCGGGGAAGCACAACACCCTGAGGTTCCTGGAGTGGTCCCCGGAAGTGGGATTTCATTAGCACTAGCGTATTACAATTACGGATTGCATCTCGATTCGCGGCACGCGCATCTTTATACCAATCTGGGTAGCCTGCTTAAAGACATCGGGCAGCTCCAGGCCGCCATCCGGATGTACGAGCAAGCGGTTCACTGTGATGGTAACTTTGATATTGCCTTGGCCAATCTGGCAAATGCCGTCAAAGATGCAGGTCGAGTCAACGATGCGATTGCCTACTACAAGCGTGCCGTCAAAGTGAACCCTGAATTCGCGGAAGCAGTATGCGGACTGGCAAATGCCTTGAACTCCGTCTGCAACTGGGTCGGACGTGGAGGCATTGCCAATGGGTATGGTTTCCGCGACCGATGGCATGTCACTGAGCAAGGAATGCTCCGTGATGCATCCACTAGCGAGACCGGTACTGGCTGGATACAGCGCGTCGTTGATATCGTCAATCGACAGCTCAAGGAGGGGGAGTCGTGGGGTCGTGGTCTACTGTCGCCTAACACGGTAGAGCAACTCTGCATCCAGATCGCCCCGGCCTTGGAGAGTCGCCGCTCGGCCTCTGGGTCTTTGGCCGCCATACTGCAGTCTTGGGCTGGACAAAGGTGGGAGGGCTCGCGGATCGTCAAATTGATCGAGCGTGCAAATCGTTCGATCACCTGGCAGTGGTACCAGGACCGCTATATCTACGGCAAAGAATACCCGCTAACCAAATATCAACGGCCGCAACTCCCACCGGGGCTCGCAGCGCCCAATGCGCCAACGGTTCTTCCCTTTCACACATTCACCTGTCCGCTTTCTGCGAAGCAAATCCGTCAGATTTCTCAAAGGAATGGACTTCGAATCTCGTGCTCGACCCTACGTTCTCCGTGGCTACCAGTTACAGTTTATCCACCACCGCCGCCTCCAAATCCCTATCTGAAGGTTGGGTATGTGTCGTCGGACTTCAATAATCACCCCCTAGCGCATTTGATGCAGTCTGTCTTTGGGTTGCACAACCCGTCCAGAGTTAAGGCATACTGCTACGCAACCACTGCAAGCGACAAATCCGTGCATCGTCAGCAGATCGAGAAGGAAGCACCCGTGTTCCACGACGCCAGCTGTTGGCCCGTCGAGAGACTTGTGAAGCAGATTGTTGACGACGGGATTCACATCCTTATCAATCTCAACGGCTACACACGGGGAGCACGCAACGAGGTGTTTGCTGCACGACCTGCCCCAATTCATATGTCTTTCATGGGTTTTGCAGGGACACTGGGCGCCGAGTGGTGTGATTATATTCTTGCAGATGAGATCTCCATTCCTGTCGATACGCTTGGCCCAGGAAGGCGTAACGCTCGCATTGAGGATCGACTCTTGGAGCAGGATTACGGCGAGGAGCTCGAGGACTGGGTGTATGGCGAGAAGATTGTCTATACTCGCGATACATTCTTCTGCTGCGATCATCGGCAAAGCGCTCCCGACGCGAAAGATGCGCTCATCACCTGGGAACAGGAGCAGGAGCGGCGATGGCGAATGCGGAAGGAACTGTTCCCAAATCTCAGCGATGACACGATCATCCTCGGCAATTTCAACCAACTGTACAAGGTGAGTATTGTCTTTATGATTATGTGTGATTTGAGTATGCTAAGCCCTTTTCATTAGATTGAGCCAACAACGTTCCGTACATGGCTTCGTATATTGGGGCGCATTCCCAACGCCGTTCTGTGGCTGCTTCGCTTCCCGGACCTGGGTGAACAGAACCTCCGGGAGACAGCCATCGCGTGGGCTGGGCGGGAGACAGCATCCCGGATTATTTTTACGGATGTTGCTCCGAAGAACGCTCACATCGCTCGGGCGAAGATCCTGGACCTGTTCCTAGACACGCCGGAGTGTAATGCGCACACGACTGCGACGGACGTGTTGTGGAGTGGCACACCACTGCTCACATATCCCCGCTACAAGTACAAAATGTGTTCTCGGATGGCGAGCAGCATCCTTAGCAGCGCGCTGCCGGACTCTGACGCTGGCCGCCAGGCCCGTGATGAGTTGACGGCAGTATCCGACGAAGACTACGAGGACAAGGCCATCCGCCTTTGTCTCAGTCTCCAGTACACACCAGGGTGTGGCGGTCGAGCGCGAGGCCGGCTATTCGACCTCCGCCGGATGCTGTTTGAGGAGAGAATGGGGAGCCGTCTTTTTGATACCAAACGCTGGGTTCGTGATTTAGAGAATGCTTATGATCAAGTCTGGAAACGATGGGTAAATGGCGAAGAAGGTGATATCTGGTTATGATGTACGCATCGAAATATACCCCTTGAGCGTTCTGTTTCTGTCTTTTGTTGTTAATTCTATGTCATATAGCCCCTATGCGCGTTTATATTGGTGATTTCCGTGATCTAGAGGTGGGAAACCTGGGTATTCTGGTCTCCTCGGATCTACTGTGTTTCGTTTTGTCTTGATTTTTGCATGGGAATCTCCGGTGATCCGTGATGTGCATACTGGCGTTTGGATCTTTTCTAGCAATGAATCTCCATGACACTGCTGCGCAAGCAGCTCGGGTTGGCCATATCAGCTTCTCCGCAGTCGCAGTACCCAGGATACGTATTCGACTATGAAATACATGCTTTCAACTGCAACATGCAGAAATCAATCATCTCAAGCCTCGTGCAGGATATCCTGCCCATCACATCCTGAGTTTGGACTTCAGCTGAATGCAGCTTCAGTTATCCTCTGTTAACTCGACTACAGTAGACAATGTGACAGCTGCATATCTGTAACTATTATTTCACCATGCATTACCGGGGTTTTCTGATAGAAAGCTATCATTGGGTTATTAACTACTCTATTTATAAATGTTGCTTGTTTTAGCATACATCATGCTTACGATAAGATTATAAAGATGGAGAGTGCATTAAACCCCCTGCTGATTTATAGATGAATAGGAATAGAAGAGTGATTCTGAGTAATTCTTGGAGCTTATGCTAGGACTATGAGTACTACTTATTTTCCTAGCCTGGATGAGACCTACGAGATAGGCTCCTTGTATGAATACTGAGCTTCTCTAGTAGAGTATAAGTAATAAAGGAACTACAAGTCTGTATGCGATTAAGCTATTGATATAGAAGATGCTTGAAAGGAAAGTATTCCTTTTTGTATGCTCTATTGCTCAGGCAGACAGGGTTAGAATCGGGAATGGGGAGCCTGCTTACGTCTGACTCTGACAGGTGCTGTCTCCATGAACTGAGGTTATCGGATCTTTCAGCCTCTGTGCCACAGCAGGTGACTATACTTTGCGCAGGTCAGCGACCTTTCTCATGTATTCTGATTGGAAAGAACCATATGTGTGCACAGGCTCTCAATAATCCTATTTATAAACTTTTATTAGTTTCATTTATGGCTAATGTAGTCAAGGTAGCTTCATTCCTTCACAAGGCATATAGTGTTATACTCAATCTGCTCCTTGTCCTTCTCATAAGCCACCGCCTCGTCCTTGGCTCGTTCACGCCGGTGGTGCTGAGCCTCTGGTAAGTCCATAAGCCACGGACCAGTCTCGGCAATGATTTGATCCGCCAATTCTTGGGGAAGTGGATGGGCTGACGATAGATGGGATCGTGCTTCCTGTTCCCACCAATCGAGACGCTGTGGGGGCACATTTCGCGTCGAACAGATGCGGTAGGAAGGATCAACGAGCCACAGGGTCAAAAAGCGACAGCGTCCAGGCCGAGCTTTGTCCACCAATTCAAACGATTCGAGGCGGTGGCGTAGGCAGTTTGGAAAAGCGATCAGACCCCCTTGACGTATGGACACAGACCCGAGTTCCTGAAACGCTGGTCTCTCATTCTGAACACCGAACAATTCTTCCAGGTACGGAATGTCCCAACCATCCAAGTCAAACGAGAACTCCTCGCCATGCATGGAAATCTCTTGAGCGAAGGAGATGCGGGTATTTGTCACGTTTTCAAGATCAAAGCAATACATGGCTACCCCCGCGATATGCTCGTTCAGGAGACCGTCTGCGTGCCAGTCCTCGCCCAAGAAGGACGCATTATCGGGAGTGAGCTCAATGCCGCCCAGCTTGACGATAATCTGTAGCCCCTTTTCGCGGAACTCGTCCTGGAGTTTCACGGTCTGGAACTGATGATCGATCTCATCTTTTGCTCTGTACATCTCATTATGGAGCATTGGATCCATGATTTCGTCGCGGTCGCGCCAGAGTTTCGTGGAGGGATCAAAGTTGTCGTAATCCTCACGACCGACGATTGCTCGGGCCGTTCGTCCTGCCTTCCAGTCTTCGTAGGAATAGGTGGTGCCAGGCTCGGAGTGCTGAAACCGAAACATGCGACTGTATTTGATATTCACAACTTCACGCAAGGATAATGTTGCCTCCCAGTCTGCGGGAATTTCGCGTGTTGTATTGAACCACCATTGAACCTTTACTCCATACTCTGGTAAAGAGAGGTACTCCTTGACGCGAGCGAGCGCCTGCCGGTAACCTTCAGTTGACCTATCGACGTCCAGCGTGGTCGGGAGCTCCTCGGCCCATTGAGGATAACCATTATCCCACGCGACCCCGAATGTGCGGATTCGCATGGGCTCCCGACCGACAGAGTCTCGGGACCACACATCCCCAAACCTAATCAGAACCTCATTCCATGGCTCAATGACTTTGGATATCACACCTTCCAGCGTCCTGTAGAATGGCCGCTGCTCACGGGGGTGAAGATTGTTGATGTAGGAAGTAATCCACACTTCTGTCGATCCAGCCGGCCCACGGAATTCAACTTCGCAAGGCAGCCATTGATAGCGCAGTGAGTAGAGGTATTTTTCAATTTCCCAGTCCTTTTTGTCATCATGGAGCGGCGGCGGTGCCTCCCCTTGCCCATAAGCGTCCAAAGTCTGCTCAAGCGGAACACTGCCGCCACTGATCAGCACTCTCGTGCGTTCGCGAGTCAGCGGGTACAGCAAGGGGTCAATCAGGTTCCAAACCTGCTGGTTTGAACTCGGTTCCCAGTCCATCTGCCCGGCACGTTCCTTCAATGCGGAAGTGACGAAGTCCTGGATCTCCGCGGTCACTGCAGGAGGAATGACGTTGTTTGACTTACACACGCCACTGGCAGCGTTCAGAACCACAATTAGACCAGTCTCCTGCCATCGCTGCGCTTTGTCACGCAGCTCAGCCACGCACCATTCCCATGCCTTGGGGCTGATCAATGGAAATTGCGCCATGGCCTCGCTTCGCCAAGTCTGCATGGTCGAAGCATCAAAGACCAGCTCCTCCCAGCCCGGTCGATCAGTCAAGGAGTTCATCAGCCTCAGCATGTCCAGTTCGCGGGCGGTGAAAGGCGACGGAAACCAGCTATGTCGATCAGAGCCTATAAACACTCTGTGTGATGATGTTAGGACATCAAAGGGAACTCCATTGAATCCTGGCACCATCAAGGGTCCATTGCCTGTATTGTTGAACTCGACCTCGTCACTCATCATGCAGATCACTTTACTGAAGGCAGCTGAGAGAGGAGATTTGTGAGGGGCGACTCAACAAAAATCTATCAAGATGTGAGGCGCGAGGGTTGATAAGGGGGCCATGAGGGCACCTGGAAATTAATATTCTCTTCGGGTGGAGCCCGACGAGGCGTGGCAAGCAACGGGTGGATGGCCGTAACCGTCTGTAATTAGATTTCGCTCATCCACAATTGAATCCGTAATCACAGGACAATTGGAGATTAATCTCTGGATCCGACATGCTAGTCCTTCCATCGGAGTTTTGTTCGAATTCTTAATTCTGTGATGCTAGCAACAGTTGGATGAGCTGTTGGTTGGATGCAAAGAGAGAAAATGAGAAAAGAGAAGGAGAAAGAAGTTGAAAAGCCACACCTTGGCACGTGAGTAGCCAGTCCATAAAGTCTTAAATTCCGTCTGAACTGTCAAAACTCTTTTACTCTGAGAAGAAACAATGAAAGGCTCCTATATACATGCATTCTACAGGGACTGTCACACCGATCTACTGCCATCCAGACTCTCAGCATTTTCCACGCTTTTCTATTTTTTCTAATTGTTTCAAGGTGTCCTTCGCTTGGGCAGTCAGCCTGGTGTCTCTTGAACGTATCAAGCGCCTTATCCTTCTTAACTTGCTCTTTATATTTTGGCGAACGCATCTTTGTAACGAGCTTCTGTATCTCGGCTGCCAGACCGTCAGCTTGCGCCTGGAGCTTTGCCTTCTTCTCTGGATCGGCCTCTTCTTCCGCCTTTTCTTTCAGTTGCGTGACTGTCTTCTCTGTACTGTATGATTCATACTCGAGACCTTCAGGGGTGGTCGGCTTCGGAACCCGAAGTACAAACTCGACATCTAACTCTTTCTCAAGCTGCGGGATAAAATATTATAGTACATAAGAGTAACTAAGGGATAGTAGCTATTAGTATTTAGTGTAACAACCTTTTACCTGGTAACCTGCACGTAATCTACATGGCCTCAAGCAAATCAGATGGTTAATCACCTGAGGGATAGCATCAAATGCCTCTATAATAGGTTTATAAAATCACCTTCAATCTATCGCGGATCTGCCTCCTAAAAAGAGATTAGGGTAGAGCTCTAAATGCTTCTTCTTTAGGAGATTCTAGAGCTGCTTAATTAGGTTTAAATCAGGCGAATGCAGAGGCCATTCTATGACCTTAAATTCTATAAGATTCAAACTACTCCTGCGCCTTGGTAAGATGTACAGATTCTGGTGTTATCTTGCTAGGATATTATGCCAGACTCATAGGTTAGAAGGAAGCCCTCTTTGAGGCATTCCAGGTAAGAATTAGTCGAATAACCCCCTTAGGGACTTAACTCATCATGATTCATGATTACTAGATTTGTACAGTCTCCAATAATGATAATCTGATTAGTCTAGTTAAAAAATAGCATTCTAATACCTTCTAGGGTGACCAAGCTTTTACCAGAAAGGGGCGATTTGATAGGTTAAGGTCATCTATTGTTGACATAAGGTCAGAAAGACTCCACTTTTCGGAACCCTGCCGGATCTGCAATCTCGGATTATCTTTTTGGCATAAATAAAAACCAGAAAATGCGCGATAGGTTTCCGGCATTTGATAATATCCTATACCAGAGGTACAAACCAAACGCATTCCTACAATGAAAGCAAACGGGATGTGTCGCGGAGAATTAGGTCTGGGTCCTTATCATGATTGTCATAACCACAGCTTGCGAATTGCTATCACGGAAAGACACAAACTACCATCTAGGTTAGTTGTTCGTCAAATGACATGTAACTATCCTGCCATGACTATCTCTTGCATATGATGATATTCCTATGAGAAGATGTTTAGTTTTGGAAGCACCGCCGTCAACCTAAGAATCAGAACCTCTAAAAGCATTTAAAACTTTGCATACTCTTGAAGAATATTATAAAGCTTTAGACTTACACTCATATGGACTCAGGGATTGCGCAACAATCTAGAGAAGTCCAATATGGCCAGTATTTCTCTAGCTTCCTGCACGTGTTAAACGTAGCATTGCATGCTTAAAAGTTGTCGTCCACCTGGAAATTTTGGCAAATATGGGTTCGTTTTCTCTCTCTCCGTCTTCTTCGCTATGCGACTTTAGAGAACCATCATAACCTTTCGTGTCATTGGTCGAGATGTTGATTGATTGGCCGTAGCCTGATCGTTTCTCGGAACCATTTGAGATATCGTGTGCTAGTCCCGAATACGCTCGAGACTCTTGTTCTCTTGTCGTAAGGTGATCTGTGGTGGAATCCAGTACAGCAGCGTGACCGATTAGGACTCGCAGGTCATAATCTGCACGAGCGGCTTCTCGAACCAGATTTGATCTGGCAAGATATGCAAGAGAGTAAGATTCCGCAGAATCTGCGACATTCGTCTCTTCCATAGTATATCAATCGGATGATATAGGTTTGGCAATGGGTGATAATGATTTCAGGGATCACAGCATTAGGTTGATTTGTCGACCAGCGGCTATTGTGGGAACGGAATGGAAAATCTCAAGGAATGATTTTCGAAGATGGTCTGGAAAACCGAGGGCCATATGGGGTCCATTGTACGCGTCGAATCCTTTCATGGATGATTTGGCCTCTTTATATTCTCAAGCAAAATCACACTTGGATGGTTCACGCGAAATGGCGCTGATGCTAAAACTATCGGCTTTCCCTCGGCCCATAGCTGACGGGGAGAAATCATAAAGTTTACTGGTACTCAATAAGGTTCACGGGTAAACATAACGGCAGATCTCATTATGGAAGTGCGGCACCTTTCCAGCTTCTTAGAAATATCTTAAAATTGAGCAGGCGTAATGTTTACAATGCCTAGCAGTCTTGAAGCCTCTCATTTCCGTATGGCAGTAAAGATGAGAAATATCTACATAACTCCTGCCCATGTACCAAGGGTGCGGACATAAAACATCAGCAGAAGATCGCAATGAGTTCAAATTCCCGTAAAGATGATTAAGAGCTGTTTTACGCAACCACTGTTGAGACTTCTAATCTATCGATTTGCTTATGCCGCTTGAACAGAAGAGATAAAGGCCTAGGGCAACGAGAGTATAGTGAAATACCAAAATGCTACACCAGTGTGCCTAGTTAATCTAGGATGAAGATGCTTAGGACCAACACAGTCAAAGATAGTAGAGCTAGACAATTTGCATTGTACTCGGCGATGAGCGCGTTTATTTTCACACTTCACGATTGTCACTGGGTTCAAGGTTTATATTCAATGGACATGAGAGCTGTGCATACTAATTCGCAAGTTCGCTCACGGTCTTCAGACTGTGAAGGACAGCGATGAGTTGTCGTATTTGTGGCTCAAAGGACTCCGTCAGAGACCTTTCCTGAGCAAAGAACTCGGCAGCCAAATGGATTGGATAGGGTGTTAAAGGATGTGTCTGTTACTGTTAAATTGATGCTAGAGACTGGAACAGAGAGTGTTACTTTGAAAATACTGAGCTCATTGAAAACTTGAGTTAAATTAACAATTTCCATGGCAGCCGCTAATGGGTCTTGTTGGTAATCAGGCAGGATCACTGGCTTGATGCTTTCCGGTGGTAAGGATTTTGAGATATTGTAAAGGTAAATAAGTGTCGTATGTGCCACCATGTGGGCAAAGACACGCATAGGATCTGCTGTATTTCGAGAAAGTACGGGGACCCAGGTTAATGCTCCGATATTCCAAGTTAAGAGCGAATGGAGCCATTGACGTCGATCCCAAAAGCTGCTAGAGCCGCTACCATAGACAAGCTCTACCCCTGCTTGTTGTTCATGCAATATACAGCGGCTGCAGATCGTAACAAAGATAATCAGTGTAGTGAATGGAGGCAAGTCGCGGTTAGATTGATCAGCAATCTCCTAGGAAAGGAAACCGCCAACATTATTTATGCAATCCTGGAAGTGTTCCTCGGGCGTGTGGGAAATGGAGTACAGATCTAGCATATTAAATCTGTCTGTCAATCCTCAATCTTGCGTAGGAACCTGTTTCCTTTCGTTACCATCCACATGCTCATTAAATGCCAACGGCCAGTTGTTTCGCATGCTGACTAGGCGATCCAGAATAAACAACATCCAGAATGTCCTACGCTGTTCTTCAGCACTGGTGTTGTTATGCATGGTCTCAGCACCATGTCTTACAGATCTGCTTCTGATAACAAGGCTGTGCATTTACTTTAGTCTTCTACCGGAAGTCTTTCATGCACCAGAGTAGCGTGATGGTTGGCGGAGCCGGCATCTGTGGAAGGACTTTCGCACACTGGAGGAATACTCACATCCGGATGGTTGTTCTGACTGGTTTAGTTATCGCCGAACGCAGACTGCTTGTGTGCACCTGAAGGCGACTCTCTAGTTCCGCTGAAGTTCGGTACGAATTTATAACTAAGCTATCGTCCTCTGCTCATCTGCTCATAGAATCAAACCTACCAGCACGGATTCGAAGAGAATCTGAGCAGACTATTCTTAGGACCCCTCGTTGATCGCTGCGGATTAGCGTCGCAGCTGATGCCTGCCTCCACGCATACTCCGCATCGCGGCCGCTGGCCATCGCAGCGGAGCTTCTGTTTTCGACATTCTTCGCACACAAGCTTGCATCGCTGTTTGCGAAATGTGCCGTTCTGTAAATGAGGCCGAAAGAGACGTGATGCAATTATATCGAGTTCTTTTTCTCCTTGGAAATGTAACATGTGAATCAATTGAAGCTGCAAGTAGACATTACATAGTACGGCAGACTATTTGTACATTGTGGGACTTTTTAGGGTTTCTTTTTACTGTTCGCTGCATGTATTATCTATTGCCCCTACCACAAACATTAATGGCAGGATCGTTATATAGTATCGATATGAAATCATCTTATATACTAAGGTGGCGCGCTGTATAGGTAGAATATATATTATAAAGCATATATAGGGTCCCCCACAGTCCCCCACTATGGATACTGCTTATTCAAACTATATATAAGTAAACTAGTATTCAATACCCTGACTATACTATGATTCAATATTCCTACTATATGGTATTAAATAACAGTGCAGTGCGTGCGACCGTAGGGAGCGCAGGAGTGGTGAGATGTATTCATTGTAGAAGAACCAAAAGTTCATAACGGACAAATAGTCCGCCGTAAGATGACCTCGTCCCAATCGAAGATACGGAATTGAAGTTGTCGTTAAAATAAGGTATTCTGACATAACTGGCATGTACGGAGCTAGTTTATGTGTTGATCCACTACCAGTCTTACATCCATTGCGGGTGAACCGCACCCCACCTAGATCTGTCTACTTTGCGGATTGGGTCAGCCAGTCTAGTTATGCCCACATGCAGCTCAGCTGCTTGACCATCGGTTCAGAAACAAGGGCAAATAGGCAATTACGGTCATGGAGCTGAGCAACTGATTCAGAATATAGCTTCCCAGAGACCCGGTGGAGCCTGTGAGCAGGACGACATGCAAATTCCCCCGCTTCTTTCTCGACAATGTAAATGGTCTCTCAGAACGAAGACTGTCACTGTATTTTTGAACCATGTGATTGATCATTTCGTACCGTGCTGCTTCTGTGTTGATCTTGTTACCCTGCGGCCGGTCTGTAACGTATTGGGATAGGCTAGCAATGGTTGGGTGAGTGTAAACATCTTGTATGTTTATTGATAAATCCCATTCTGGATGTTTTGATGCTATTGCGCTGCCCAACACGTTTGCAAGGAATACGGTTTGCAAAGAGTCAAAACCAGCGCTATACAAGTCGTCAGCATCGTGGACATTCCTGTTGTCCAGTTGATTGTGAACGACCTGACGAATGAAGGTTAAGATGTTGGCCAAAGATCCCTCATCCGGACATTCCAAGTCCCTCTTATGATCATTTCCGTATAAGGCCTCAATCAAATCTTCATAGTCGTGGTGAATTAGTCGGCGTTGGGTGGTCCCTTTGGGCGTGGTTTTGAAGGGCCTATTCTCAGCCGCCAACCCAATCTTACTTCGCATGACGCGTCCATAGGCTGGGGCTCCAGCATTGGCCTCTCTAATCTTTGGCCAGATTCCATCCAGAAAGGCGGGGGAAGGACAACCGAGGCAGGGCGCAGTTCCCGTAGTGTTTCGACAACAAGGTCTCCTGATAATGGCTTACTTCGGGGTGAAGCAAACGGCAATTCAGCGAATACCGCTTGAACGAAAGATGAAAAGCCCCTTATATGATAAAACGGGGTAACTGTTAAAACTGCACCTCCTTCAAGCAAAGGATTGCAAGGGATCGATGGAAGTCGACCTTTCGGAAGAGGGAATTTATTGACATTGTCGATCGTGGCAAAGTACCCGTGAGTCAGAGATATAGGCTTGGGAAGACCTAAAAATTATCAAACCACTGTCTCCGGTAGTGGGGTTTAGGATTAAATACTAACCTGTCGTTCCAGATGTGTGCATAATCAATGCAATATGATCCTGTTCTTCACGGAATGATCTGATTTAGGAGTAGGAGGACGTTTGCTTCTTCCATAACTTGTTCAAGGAGGGTATTTCAACTACCTCCATCATTGTAACAAGTCTGCCAACTCCTGGGATATGTTCTTTTAATCCAGGGGAGTGCAGCACTGTTTTGGTATTCGTTTCATTCAACAGATGCAGGAACGTCTCCTCGGAATTCCTTGTTGAAGGAAGAAAAAGCTATTCAAGAGGTCACTAGCAGTTCGGATAGTCACCAGACCCTTTAACATACCCTGTAACCACTTTTATTGCAGGAGAGAAAAACAATAAGGTATCGGATGTCATTTGTGCCCAGGTAGGCTAGTGTTTGGTCATCCCCAAAGCCGAGCTTCCTAGCTATCCACCACGACATCCGGTCCACCACTCTGGTGATATCTTCAAAGCAGACATCGTGAAATCCCTCCCGAGGGCTTTCACCCTTGGGAAGAATACAGACCTTTTGATGTGGATGTTTTCTTGCCTTCTCATCCATGACTGAGGCTAACAGTCTCCCTGCCAATCTTAGCTTTGCGGAAACGAACTATTTTTGAGGTGGTGAACTATCATTCAATGTACGGATATATTTGAGGAGACCTGATTTTTTCGGTGCAGATAGCAAACACTTGATTGCATCAGTGGAATTACATCAAAGCAAGTTCCATCTTTATATGATAATGAATGTTACCATTGCACTTAATAGTATATCAGCTGATACTCAAAAAGAAAAAGAAGAATACCCAAGGGCTGAGAAATTGACAAACAGTGGGGCAACTGCAGCTAGTCTAACGATGGAAGATTGTCCGGCTTGTGCAGACGTTATTTTTAATCTTTGTATGTTACACCGGAAAATCTTTCGGCTGCTTTTTTTTCCCGCGCAGGTTTCTCTTCTCTTGTTAATAGATCCGACTTGGCAGCTGAGAATAGGCCTTCAAAATCACGCTCAAAGGGACCACCCAACGCCGACTAGTCCCAACGGCGCGGCAAGAGTGGAATCGGGGCGAGATTTTCAAAGCGCCAAGGGACGAATGGATCTAGAAGTGACGGGCGGCGATCTAGTGCGCTTGGCGCGCGAGAGGAATCTGGGGACGACAGCGGATGAATTCTATATCATGAGGGGCCCCCGTTAGTTGTATATGTAATATGGAACATTTAATGTTGTTGTTCTCGTGTTGCTCACTGGTCATCGGAGGGGCGGTAGCTGGTGGCAGGCTGATGGCATAGCTGCCAGGGCAAAGTTCTAGATTGGTTGGATCTGACTTAGATCCTTATGCTTATCCCAACCAAGCAACAGTACATCATTCCCCTTCACCAGCTATAACTAGAGTCGATCCCCACGGAGCCTTCCCCGAAACTCTATCCCTTACAGCACCATAACCCCGTTGCATTATTAAAGAAGACTAAAATGCTTAGAGTTTCGGCCGAGCTTCAGAAAATAATATTTCGGAATGTCTTTTGGTGTATCCTTTTGCATTCACTGGAGTTTTGCGGCATGAGTTAGCTTCACCGCCACATGGCCTACTGACCATTTCCCTAATCTGTTTGTATCTGCATTACGCTGTCAGTGAGATCTCTTTCAGAGAAATTACTGATAGGTCGCTTAAACTCATAACAGTACATTGTGTAAAGCTTACCTCGGATGTGGCCACAGTACATGATGCGCGAAGAGAAGCCGATCTGTGCTTGAGCCGTCCGTCCAAGTTGCAGATAATGACATTTATTGTATTGCACGTCTGCTGATCTTTCTTTTTATAAGTAGCGTACCGCCCGATAGTTCAGATTATGTGTGCTTCAACGAGGCATAAAGGCGCAGGCCCCCTGCTGAAATCGAGGCAGAGGATTTTCTTGTACACTCTGAGGCTCCAGTGAACAACTTGAAGGCCCTCTCTCCTGAAGAGAAAAGAAAGACCCCCAGAAAAGCTACTTGCTTGTTTGACGATACTTGACGTCAATATGTCGGACTCCCCAAAGTCCAATGTTCTGGAGACCGCGGAATCGTTTGTATCGCGACAGTATGACTTCCTGGTTGTTGGAGGCGGAACCGCTGGTCTGGCGCTCGCTGCCCGACTCTCCAAAAAAACCTCTTTTACTATAGGCGTCTTGGAAGCTGGGCAGCCCCATTTGACCGATCTGAAAATATTGGCGCCAGGTCTGTGCGGCGCCCTTTCTGGTGACCCTGAGTACGACTGGAAATTCATGACCGTACCTCAAGTAACTCTTTCAACTTAGTTCTCAGTGATTCTCCAATAGGCCAAATGCTACTCTCACAGGAGCACCTGAACGGACGTCAGATTGCGTGGCCTCATGGCCCAGTACTTGGGGGCTCAAGTGCGATAAGTTTTATGCAGGTAACTTACCCGACTGCGAAGGAAATCAACGACTGGGGGGTCACTGGGAAACGAACATTGGCCCTGGGATGATCTGCTACCCTATTACAGAAAGTTCCAAACCTTTGCACGGCCTCCAGCCGAAGTAGCGAAGCCGCTGGGAACGTCGCATTATCGACTTACAGACTATGGTGGCACGGGTCCCATCCAAATTGGCTTCTATACCCCGCATGATATGCAAGATGCCTGGTTGAAAACGTTTGAAACCCTTGGCCACAGAATGTGCCAGAGTCCTCTCTCTGGCACAGCGATTGGAGGGTTTACAAACCTTGCAAGTGTGGATCCTGAGTCTCGGACACGAAGTTACTCCAAGAATGCTTACTACCTCCCAAACGCAACGAGGTCAGCCATGTTTGTTTTCACAGGAGCCCAAGTCCTCAAGGTAAATTTGACGCGACGAAAGATGGGCAGTTTATGGCCAGTGGAATTTCGTTCCTTGCCCAGGGAAGAAAATAAAATGTGAAGGCACGCCGCGAAGTCATTTTATCTGCTGGAACTGTCCAATCGCTTCAGATTCTAGAATTATTTCGAATAGGCTCTGGGGATGTTCTTTTTAAGCATGGTATTGATGTACTGATCAACAACCCCGGTGTCGGCGAGAATCTCCAAGATCACGCTCTTGCAGCCCTGGCCTATGAAGTTGCAGATCCCAATTTATCCTTGGACAGGCCTCGCGACCCAGGACTTCTGAGAACAGCCCTGGAATCTTTCCAGACTGAAATGTCTGATCCTTTTACTTCAGGAGTCCAGGCCAGTGCGTTTCTTCCGATCATCGAGTTCGTCTCGGAGCGAGGAAAGACAGAATTACAAACTCTCATGGAAGATTTACAGAAAAGCAGGAGTCTGGTGGCATCAAAAGTCTACATTCATTGTTGAAACAGGCTCTTCCAGATCCAAGGGAATCTACATCTCAACTGATGTTGTTGCCGTTTCAAGTACATACCGAGTCAGCGCATGACCAGCAGGCACTATTCAATCCGTCCGCAGCTGGCGCGTATATTACATTGACTGCTCATATTGCTCGCCATATTCACGCGGTCATGTGCATATTCGGTCTTCAGATCCTTTGGATCAGCCTTGCATCAATCCTTGTTACCTCTCGCATCCGCTCGATCGTGAGATTCTGGCTCGACACTTCAGATATCTCCAAACCATAGCTGGGACTGAGCCGCTGGCTTCAAAACTGGCAACGAATGGCCGGAAAATTCCTGATTGCATACCAGTTGACCTCGATTTGGCTTCGGCAAAGGAGGAGATAAAGAAAGACCTGGCGACGCAATACCATCCCATCGGAACCTGTGCGATGATGCCACTAGAGAAGGGTGGAGTTGTCGAGGCAAATTTAACAGTCCACGGCACTGTGAACCTCCGAGTTGTCGATGTTAGCGTGTTTCCGATGCACCTACGTGGCAACATCCAGTCGACCGTGCATGCAATTGCGGAATACGCTGCTGACATGGTCAAGGCAAGATGGGTTCGAAGTGGTGATCTACACTAAGGTACGTTGAACCTGTTTCTCTTATTCTCCTGCTATCGGCTTCTGAAAATAACTACTGGACTGTTGACTTGTTTCGTCAATGTAACTTTGCAGCTCACAGGATACTCCATGCAAATCAAGCAGATGACAGATATGCTGGCTGTAGTTGAGCAATATTTGAGTATCACTCAAATGCCCTCGTTCCTTTTTGGCCATTCTGTGTAATGTCGCAAGAAAGCTCAACGGATTGGAAGAACTGTTAAAACATCTCTGCACCGGCTGTAGTATTTCTTTCTAACAAATGCAATTATCTGCTATCCTTTTTACCTCGGTGGTCCTATAAGAATTTGATTTATAACCTGACAATAACACACAAATAGGTTGGCTTCGATGCTTGCAATAAGAAAGCTTACACTGCCTTTGCTATCTAGTGTGAGCGAATATAAAGCATTTATCATTGGGTCTTTTGCCATAGACTAATCTGTATGTTGGTTTCTGGACTCAGATATTGATTTTATTCTCAACGCTGATCATGAACATGCAGGGACTGCGCTGCCTTCCTTCCCGGTAGTGGAGCCTTTGCTCTCTTTTTCCAGACTTCTGCCTCCTGATAACCAGGTACTCGTTCGTGGTTGCAGCCGCTCTTGCGTCTCCAAACCCTGACTCCCAAGTTAGTTCGACCAGGACAAGGTCTAATCAGATTAGAGGATCGTTTGTTCCCGCAAGGCGGATCACGATTCTACCAATTCAAGTTGGAGAATGTTTCCTCATAGAGCATCGTTCTTTCCAGATTTAAATCTGAAACGGTCAAGGTGGACCTGCCTGGAGCGTTCAGGGAGCAGTGAGATTCCCGCCGCCTGACGATAAGGTATTCCTGCCGATTATACCAGCTGCTGGGGGGATGAATTGTATGGGCCGCGCAATTACGGGAAACTACCCATTCAAGACATGCCCTCTCGTGAATCTTAAAGGTTCCTGTCGATGGGACAGTCGAAACGTCTCACAAAAGGCTTATTAACCTACAGGATGTCTTTTCGAGGACAACAGACTAATATTTACCTATGACAGCTGAAGCATCTCCTTGTGGGAGATTCTACGTGTGTCCAACGAAAGACATAAAGAATATTCGAGACAAGAGTTTGGCCTAAGTAGCAGGGTGTGCGAGATGCTAATAATATTGTCACCAGTTGGGTCGACACAGCGTAAACTATATAACGCCTCAACATCGTCCAGACTAATATAATCAGAAAAGACTTTTGCGAGACTTATCAGTCTATTGTTTGCGACATGTGCCGCAACCTTGGAAACAGCTTCCGATTGGGAGAGAAAAAGGGCGAATAGCTCACAGCCGAATATCAACAAGAACATATATAGAGGTATCTCGACTTCTGGATCAACCACGTATTGAACTAGACCAAGCCTGTTTTAGTGGACTTACACTGCTGTTGTATGCTGCGGAGAACGGCTACACTAGAATTATGGATAAGCTTTTACAGACACAGAAAGCCCATATGGAATTTTGAGATTAGGATGGGAGCACCCTGCTTTTGTTGGCTGCTTGAGGGGCTATGATGTGATTAACTGGCTGCTTCTATGCCTATCAGATATTAACCCTGACTATCAAAATATGTAGGGTTGCTCACCACTATCTCTTATATCTGAACTTGATTATTTCTAAGTGGCCAGGCTTCTCACTGAAACTAAGGCTATGGAACTTAATACTAGACTAGTTCTATGGCTGAATACCTTTTTTAGGCTACCTGAATACCAGGGAATAAGGACGTGGTCAAGTATCTAATAGATACAGGTGTGAGGGATATTAGGTATTAGGGGTGCTGGTCTAGTAGAACTACATTATTATATACCTATAATAAGGGAATGGTACTGCTATTAGATTACTCCTAATAACAGGCCTAGTGAATCCTAACTCTATGTTAATATACGGTAAGACTCCCCTTTCCTTTCTCCTAGAGAAAGGTTAAGTAAGTATAGTTAAGCAGCTCCTTATACCTAAATCTATTAGATCTGATCTTGCAGAGACAACCTATAGTTAAACACTGTTATTATAGACTGTAGTGAGAGGACACTGAAATGTGGTATGACAATTACTGAATATAATACTATTAACCTATGGTTAAGAGACTTAATATATGATCAGACACCTAGTATATGGGCTGTATGTAATGGGCACTATAAGATTATGAGCTGGCTACAGTATACAGAACCTGAGGGACTGAAGGACTCTAAGGAACTCAGAAAAGTCCCTGTTCAGAGCACGCAAGCGACCTGAATCGTTACTATTACTCTAGTTGATGTTTTCAACATCCCCTTGTAGCCGAATAGAGAGGACCTCCAGGTCCAGTCAAAGATTATGTCTTTATTATTTATATTATACCCTTTTTCCAAACGAAACTTTTACAATTTACATTTGTGACATAGTAGATCAATGTAGTCATCCCATATTAGTATTTATTTTTGAGTAGGGATCTATGAAAACTTTTGAAGTGAAAAATAAGAAAATCAATCATTTTTTTTGTTGAGCTAAAATCCTTTCTTTCGCTGTATTACAGTACCTGAACAGTGGAGTGGTTATCAATCAATTTGTTGGAGACTCAACATAAGTGCGGCAACTCTTCTGCCCAACAATTCTCATCAGTTCTAATCTTACAAGTAATCAGTCTTTCCAGCTCGAAACCTCCAGTTTAACCATCGAAACTGCTACCTTTATTTCTCACCGTCAAAGCAATATGGCCAGCAAGATACCTGTCTCAATGAATAGTCTTGGAACTCTTCTCTACACGCCGTATTAACCCAGCTAACATGGCAACCACTACAGAGATATTATTTAACAAGATCCAAGAATTACTTTCTACATCCACTTTCGTTGTCCAAGACCCCAAAGTACTGGAAAAGGTGTTTAAGGAGAACTCACTTTCGGACGCTGGTTTGAACAACAAGATGCGAAGGCTGCGCCTTGATATCCTGCAAGGAATCTTAACTGCCTAGCTAACTCCCACAGAGGAAAATGGAGCCACTAATAGGCTAAAGCTTTCAGCATTTATAGAGAGTTAGAGGCGCACTTGTTAATATATTCCCACTAATAGGCTAAAGCTTTCAGCATTTATAGAGAGTTAGAGGCGCACTTGTTAATATATTCCAAGAGGTCATCACATTAAGGAGATCATATTTGACATGATATGCGGACAGCAGTTGGAGCTCAGACATATCATCAGACTGCTGCAGCTCATCAGCATGACAGTTAAGATTAAAGCCGGCGGCCCATTTCGCTGTCAGGTTCAGGGCTGTGAAGCCGACAAGAAGGCTTGGCTAGAAGGGAGCTTGATGGGTGTTTGAGCTTTCAGATCCAATGACAACATACAGTGGAGGTCGAGTGACTATAAATAATCAAGAACTTCATGTAGCGATTTTCAGCAATAATGTGCAAGAGCTGGATTAGATGAACTAGCTAAGGGGTACACTTAATTGTTGGATTGAAGAAATTTAACTGTGGTTGAACTTAGCGTTTCGAAGCCTTACCCAAGGAGCAATGCCTAAATGTCTCATACCAGAATGGGAGCTGCGGGAAATAATTGATCATGCCTTTTTCGTGCTGTCCAGTAGGTATGCGACCTTACGTAAGATATGAAGGTCCTTTAACCTTGGAATTTTATAGCTTTGTTTTGAACCTCCCTTCTGCAGCTGAGGATGCTGATGGGCTAGTGGGCTTCCATTGTGGCAAACTGAGACGCAAAATAAGGGGCTGGTCTGGGCTAGACTTTGACCTGGCGTGATGTGCATTAACTAAAGTTGACAAGCTTGGTTGAATCCAGTAAATGCAGAGCAACTCATACACTAAACCTTGTCGGTACCTTCCGACCACTGAAGTACTTAATTAAAACTGGGACACCTCGTATTAAACCTACGCCTTGCTCTGCTGCCCCGCTGCATTGCCGATCGTTGTGAAAATAGCCGACTTTGGCACTCTAACTTTGGCTTCCTGCTTGGGTGAATGCCTGTCTGCCAAGGAATAATCCGGACAGAAATAAGGTCCACATAGAGCTTGCTTTGGATGGGAATGAAACATGGGAAAAAGAAAAGGGGAGTCATTCTACAGTTGATTCTT
The DNA here is from genome assembly GCF_010724455.1 of Aspergillus lentulus. The sequence goes on along the minus strand of NW_022983881.1, from coordinate 97,080 downwards.
ATGTTAACAAACGCGGCAATTGAGCACGTTTCATTACTGGGGATCCACTACTTAGTTTCATTAGTGCTGGCTCGGATCTCTGACTATCCCCCGGATTCAAGCTCAACCGTGGTTTAGCACACGCCACTCGAGTTTTTGAGGATCCAACCTTTAAAGGGGAAACGTGACCGAATGGGGTACAAAATGACTATTTTGCCCAATTCTGTCTTGACTAGAGTCTTCTCAAGAAATCGGTTATCACGCTCCTCCTGCAGTAAATGTACTAGAACTGTACTAACTGCAGTATCGAGGGAGCTCTAACGGCAAAGCATGGCTGAAGAGGCGAACATCGATCTGAATACTGTCCCGGCCCTCGAGCCCCCTCCGGGACAGGTCAGCAATCTTGAGGACCCTTACTCTCTCCGACGCTATATGTACATCACGGCTGGCCTGGGTCTGAGTCTGTCAACGGCCGCTGTTCTCCTGCGGGTGTTCATAAAAGCCCGAGTGATGCGACTCATGCAACTGGAGGAATACATTCTGATACTCTCTCTAATCGGATTTTACGTCTTCACAGGACTGATGATACATGCAGTTCACCTGGGACAGGGAATTCACCAGTGGAACGTATCCATAGCCCATCTACAGAGGGTCATTGAGGTTCGTGAGCCATGAAAGTGCTCTATATTCTTTACCTTTCTTACAAGCTTCACACTAACTGATTGATGGTTTGACTTACAGCTTTCGAATATCATTGAAATCATATACTGCCCAGTCATCTTAGGTGCCAAAGTTGCGATGCTTTTGCAAATGAGGCGAATGTTTGTGGTCAACAAAAGGGGGAAGCTGTACTGGTTGCATGAGATCCTTCTGTGGACAAACGTCCCATGCTATCTTGCCCTGATGGTGAGCTTTGCTTTTGCCTGCGTCCCCCGCGAAAAGCTCTGGAATCCTCAGCTGCCGGGACAATGCGTCTCATCCACTGGCATCCTCATTGCTTCTTCAGCTCTGAATGTGCTTTCAGATTTAACCATGTTGTTGCTCCCTTTGGTGGTGGTTATGCGGCTTCAGCTTCCTCCCAGGAGTAAACTGATTCTGAGCGTGGTATTTGGGACAGGCATCTTGTATGATCAGCACGTCTTCTTGTCGGTTTAGTACTGACTTAGCTGACAAATGACCAGTGCCTGCATATCGAGCACATGCCGACTAGTGTATGGAGTCTACCTGACACGAACCCAAGATTTCACCTGGGGAATTGCTCCGATTGGATTATGGGCGTGAGTGGCATCAGTTATTTCCTTTACGTATACAAATAAATGTTTTGCTAACGGTGGTACCGTCACCTCAGAATTGGCGAGATTTGTACTGTCATTCTCTCCGGCGCCATTCCAATGTTGCCAGGCTTTGTGAAATTCATTCGGGGCCAGGATAGGTCCCAGTCATCGTTGCCCAGATCAGGTTCCAGATGGCCTCGCCAGAATATGTCGGGATCAAAGGGTCGACCTCTCCCAAGTGAAGATGGTGGAAAGCAGGACGACTACTATCTTATGAATGCCAAGAGTGAGGCACATGTCAGTGAAGCAGCTCTATCAGCTCCAGATAAGGACAGCATTCCTTTAGGAATTATGAAGACTGTCCATGTGCAGACGGACTATAGGAGGGCTGAATAGCAAAAAGAATTTCCTCCCTTTGAGACTTAAGCGATGGCCATTTGCTTATCTGATTAATAATTGGCTTGATACCAGATTTCTCAGTCGTCTTCTATTTGACAACGTTTGCTGTCACTTTCTGAAAGTAATATTGGACTGATTCCAAAAGGCTCTAACCGGTGTACAAGCCAAACCCTTCCAAGACTCATTTTATATAAGAAACGAGGAAGGCCGCACTCCGCGGCTCGCTAGTACCTCCCTGGCCTTGATGTTAAATGCGGTAATTGCTTATTCAGAATCCCTTTGCAGAAGAGTCTTTGAATCTCTCCCTTCGGGTTTCCAGTACTGACCGCCTAATCCAGATTTATGATTCTGTAAGCATTAGGAGATTGTAAGATCGGCTATAAGCTGCTATAAGCTGCTTGAGCTCTAGGATAATGCCTAATTCGCACTTAATGACCCCAAGGCTGAGTTTGATGAACGCCAGGCCAATCTCGGAAACAGGCCTCTAGCACCATTGCTGGGGTACTAGGTACTGCCTACCTTCTGGAGGCTTCCTCATAAGTATCAGCTGTGCTGTATTGTAGGTTGTTGCTTGTGGAAATGGGGGAGCCTGATTCTACCTAGCAGGAAAGCAGTGTGAGGGGCCAGCTACTAGCTACTGGGCTAGCTGGCTACCTTTCCTTATTAACTCCAGAACTTTACCTTTCTAGTAACTAAGGAGGGAAACACAAGCAAAAACAAAAATAGAAGGAACAACCTAAAAGTCCGATCTTATTTTTCTCCCCACTCCCTTCTCCCATCCTCTTCTCCATTACATTTTTTATTATCTCTTCCTGCCTCCCTTTTACATTGGTGATTTTGAGAACAATGCCATATTGCGCCCTTGTCACTAGCTGCAACACCGGTGGTATCAGCTCAGCCCTGGTGGAGGAACTCCACACCTAAGAGCTAAGAGTCTATGCGACTGCCTGCTCCCTGGCTAAGATGAAGATGAACCATCTTAACTAAACTTTCTAATGTTACTTTTGTTAGCCTTAATATTAACAACCCAGCTAGCATAGCTACTGCTATTAATACTATTAGACAGGGTTTGTCTTCATATACTGACTCCCTCAACAGCCTCATCATTAATGCTGGGTAATCCCTTGTCTATCCCGTACTGGGCACCTTGATCAATGAGGCTAAGCGTCTATTTGATATCAGTTTCTGGGGTGTCTTCGCTATTAACCAGGCTGTCATGCTGTTGCTGCAGCTGCTAAGAATGGCAGAACCCTTATAAGCATCTGTTCTATCTTGGGCTTCTTTTATGCCCCCTGGATAAGTAAGGCTTCTCTTCCTAGGCCGGTTCAATAAAAAGAAAAGAAAAAGGGATTACTTGCTGATATGTTTGCACCAGGTGTCCACAACGCCTCAAAAGGCACTCTGTTGTCTTGGAGTGAGACTCTCTGGTTGGAAGTGCAGCCCTTTAATGTCTGGGTTATCTCTCTAGTTACTGGCTCTGTTATGATAAATGCTATACCCCACTTCCTCAACCTTTTTGCTATTTTGTCTTGTCCTTCACTCTAAAACTCCCAACAGTGAGAAAATGCCCACTACTAGGTTTGTGACAAGCAACATTTCATCCAGTCTGAGCTGGGGGTACAGGAAGTACACCTACTTTAGGCACTTCTTCGCCGCCCACAAGATCAAGCTGATCATGGCCCATTCCTTACTACACTGTAATTACTTTGTTTGCCGGGGACAGGACAGAGAGGCCAGCTAACTGTACAATTCAAGCCACAGAATAAACTAAATGAAATAGTGGAGGGGCTGGTGCAAGGACAATAGAAGGACAGAGACTGGTAGTCAGATAAGCTGGCGGGGCAGAGGGCTATGGAAATGGAAAAGCATGGTCTCAGATATTTGCTGGGTCTTAAGAAGATACAACTATAAGTAGAATTTACTGCTGGTGGTTCGATACTTGCGTTGGGGTGGTTATACCTACCTGTCTTTACACTAAGAATAATCGAGTGTCACTGTAGATGCTTCGCGCCTATGCAGCCTTCAACAAACTTGTCTAAGCTCTGGAAGGAGATAGCCACCTTTCAAGAATCAATATCAGTTAGACTCAGCCCAGAACTGGTACATACGACCATAGGGTGTGGAAAACAGGGCTTCCCGTCCGCTCAGCCGTACTTAAGCCACACGCCGGCCGGTTAGTAGTTGGGTGGGTGACCACCAGCGAATCCCGGCTGTTGTATGTTTTTGATGCTTTTTGTTAATTCAGTAGAGAGGTACTGAAATCTTTTGATGGAGGTACAAATGAACACAGTACCGAGGCAAGCTCATACCATTTCTATTGGAAATCTCCCCAAGGCGTTCTCCCATTGTCTGTGTGTCTCATTTTTTGACGAGTCAATTCGTGCTATACTACACATATCGGTCAGGCTTAGAGTCAACAGCCCATTGGGTTCTGAGCCGAAGTCATGATGGAGTCTCAGGAGTAGCTGTCTGGTAGTGTTGCAGAAGTGCTCTGTAAGACTCAAAAGTAACAAAGCAGCGAAATGACCGGAGATCTTAAAGTGTTGTGGCTTTGTTAGCCGGCATGTTGGTGAGTCTGCTTCATTTTTGCTCTATGACCTTACTATGTGGGAAGGTATCTCTCAAGACCCTGCAGGCCAGCAATTCACACCCAGAAAGACGTGAGTAATGCCAGATGTCCTCATCACGTTCTCTCCCTGCATGGGAGATGGGTGTGCGCTTATCGATATACACCAAATCTGGCCTTCCACCATGAGCTATGAGACCAGCGACTCCGTCGTACGCAAAAACAGCCGGCGCATCATACTACTGAAGCATAAATAGACAGATACATCATGTAGCAAGAATATGAAAGTTTACTGACCGGCAACACGTGTACAGCGGTGGCCGTAAGGCCGCCGCCAACACAACTCGTATGACTATAGCATACTACTAGGTATCTTCGTGGATGGAAACGGGAAGAAAGACGAGCGAATCCGACAGAGAGGCCTCGACAGGCAAACTGTCCGCTCAGAGATGTTCCAGGCAAACTATCCAAAAACCAAAGCAACTTATCGACGACCTTGAACGCGATGTGGGGACACAATCCCAGGTTAAGCCGTTAAGGAACCAGATAACCAAACAGACACGTATAAACGCGCCCAGGGAAGATATCAACGTAATAACTGACACGGAGGTTAAGTTGAACACTATTATAAAGCAAATCAAAACCCAAGATGCTGACCTTTAGAAGCTACATCAGTTGCTCCAAACCAAAGATAGGGAGCAGAAAAGGGCGCCAGAGGAACAAGAAAAGCAACACTAAGAGGAAATTATAAGCCTACAAAATTGCATTGATGGGTTGAACAAAACAATAGAATTATACCAGATCGATGAGCTAAAAAAGACTGTCTAAGAAATCCATGAGACTACATCCAAGACCACCCTATCAACAATACTGGCCACATAAATACCTAGCATAGGTAGAAGCTGAGCATCAGTAGTTACTGCATTATCAGCTATTTCACCAGCAATAGAATCAACAACTATAGCACTCACACTACTGAATGTAACCATTTACGTGAGAAGCGCTGATAAAAACACCAAGCGGGAACTAGCTGATGGAACCACTGCCAAAAGCACAATCCAAAACATACTCAGAAGACATCAGGACACAGGGTAAGCCAGAATTGAAGGGGCCAAAGTCACACCAGGGTCAATAGTCAGGGTGTTTCCTGCCAGTGAAGGGGATGTTTGCATGATGCAGGAACACCAGCAATGGCTGAAGACCTTCAACGGAGTAAAACTAAATGGTGAAACATGGTTCCCCATCAAGTTTGACAGTGTATGGAAGTCGAACATATTCAACAAGGACGGAGAAGTAAGAGAGAAGTTCTATAGAAAGTCCACAGACGAAAACAACACTGAAGTGAGGAAGCTATATTGGCTTAGTGGACCAAAGTCCTATGGGTCGATGGTGGTATTCCTCCCTCAGGAAAGTGATGTGACCCGGCTGCTCCACCAGACAATGGTACAGATCTGCGGAGAGGTCTCATTTACCTCTGAATATTGTTACATACAGCGACCACTGAGATGCCGTAACTGCCAGGGATATGGTCACAACTCACTTTATCCCACCTCCCTACAGTGTGTCATGTCAATGGTTTCTTTCTAAAAGCTACCAGTAAACACGAGTGAGATGGAGCACAACATTTTGTTTCAAGCGGCCTCCACACATAGTCTCCCGTGGATGGTATCCTTCGTCCACGGTGCCACCGAGGATATGAAGCGAAGATGTTCAGGTACGCTATCCATTGAAACAGAGCTCCAATACTGCACGTCTAGTTCAGACTTTTCTCCCGCTGTGCGCATATAATAGGGAAGTTCAACATGCGCACGACCACACTGTCCGCAGGCGGATTCGGAGATACCCGACTGAGAGAAAGGAATTGTGTATGAGAGGAATATACCCAGACCTGTACTTAGTATCCACACTCTTTGTAACTAGTTCCAGAAGTCCTTCCTCGGGCGTTGGAGTTGATGAGGAGGCTGGGCTGCGGTGAAGGTATAGTATAGTAAGCCACTTAACCCTCATTGGGTGGAACCCATAAGCCGTTCACTTCAGGTCCTGGCACTGGATGGAATTCGGTAAGGCGTTGCTAGATGACATTACCCTAAATTGTTTAAGACTATGAGAATTCACCCTGGAAGTATTGAATTGAATTTGTAAGCACTCTCGCTGGCATTTACCGGATTGAATATCCATGATGGACCCGTGCTAGGTATATAACCCACCGCCAGTCCCAACATCACCCACATTCATAATCTTCGCAGCCTTTCACTACTCGGTTCTGGTACAATCAATATGTCTCATCCTCTCGTCCTGATAACCGGCGCCAACCAAGGCGTCGGACGAGCAACAGCCCAGATCCTCGCCGCGAAGCACAACTACCACGTCATCATCAGCAGCAGAAACCCTGAAGCCGGCGAAGCAGTCGCAGCCGACATCCGCAACGGGGGACATCGAGCAACATCTCTCCAGCTCGACCTCACCTCTGAAGACTCCATCAAAGCTGCAGTGTCCACTATTGAACGCGACTTTGGCTACCTCGACGTCCTGATTAATAACGCCGGGATCCTCATCGATTGCGAAAAAAGCCTTACCCCATGGGAGATATATAACAGGACATTCACAACCAATGTTATTGGCACCGGCGTCTTGACAGAATACCTCGTACCACTCCTCCAAAGGGCAAAGGCCGGCCCGCCGCGAATAGTATTCCTTACTAGCACCATGGGGAGCCTGGACAAAGCTACGGATACATCGCTCCCCTGGTATCCCATTGATTATAAGGTTTATGATGCGAGTAAGGCTGCGTTGAACATGCTTATGCTTAACTATGCGCGTGTGCTGGATCCCGTTGGCGGGAAGGTTAACGCGGTTTGTCCGGGGTATGTGAAGACGAACATGACCCGGTGGAATGAGTATGGAGTTACGCCGGAGGAAGGGGCAAAGAGAGTTGTTGAGATGGCGACATTGGGAGAGGATGGGGAGACGAGGACTTTTAGTAGCTCTAATGGAGCTATTCCTTGGTGAGGGCAAGGCGTTTAACTTAGACACTGTTGACAAATGTACTTGTCTAATTCTTCAGAATAGCAATATATTCGTTCGTGGTTTGATTTTTCGCCATCCGAGCTGACCACTGGTGCGTAGCTGGGCTATATTATTCTATATATATATATTGTGCAGGTGCGGTTAACTTTACGGCTATCCATTCTGGTAAAATTCCTCTTTTTATGAGGAATGGTAGAGAGACAGTCCAGCCCCAGCCAAAATGGTTGAAATCGCATCGAGCCGAAGACTTGATTGGACAGCGCTGCCTGGTATGTTTCTGAGGGCTAGTTCGGAAGCATTTAAATACGCATTTCAAGTCCTCTTGGAGGCTTGAATGAATGGAGGACAACTGTGCAAACTCGCGGGAGAGAGAAGAATCTCCAGGCTTGCAATAGAATAATAAACGTAGGCCAAATATTCTCCTAGCCAACGACCCAGTTGACACTGATCAACACATAATGACTGCTTCAATTTTCCGAAGGGGAGGAAGGAAGAGTTTGCAACCAGGACTTGCCGACATATATGCACCACCGTATAGAGGGGCGAGTGACAGGCAAAAATCAGGGGGTGACAAAGGGCACTGACGAAGACCTCGTTTTGGCCCAGTGCCCTCTGGCAACTGTACTTAGACGAGAAACTAGTAAAGGTTCGTCATGGTGAGAAATTGCCCGCCGCCGTCTGGTGATCGATCTCAGATTGATCGCTTTGTTGTTTGTTTGCGGCTGTATTCTGATGGAAGGTAGTTTCTCCTAGGAGAAGAAGAGGAGGGTATTTATATCTCCATTTTCCCACGGTGTGATGTGATTGTCATGTCTGGTAGAAGTGGGAGAATTACACACCCTGCAAAGATAACAGTAGGACTCTGGGTTAAGTTATTAGCCCGCCACAGCACGTTTAACTGAAAAAGATTCGCTCTATCTCCGACACGATCTGGAGTCCGTCAGACCTTGCATCCAATCTTAATCAAATTCAGTCAATGCAGGAATTGGCAAAGGCTCTTAAGAACAGAACTCTAGGCTAAACGAACAGGGTTGCGGGTTATGGCGCGGACGGTCCAGTTCGGGGTGTCAAGGAAGGTGTGCGCGACGGAGGACCCTTGGTTTCCGGTTGCGCTGATTATGGCGAATACTTTCGACATCTTTGGGAATGTGATTTCGGAGTTGGTTTTGGAGATGTTGGTTATTGGTGACTGCTCGAATAGATTGTGCTTCTGAACAGGTATTGTGATGTTGCGTTGTTATTTGTTAAGCTTGGTGATGGTATGAAGATTCGAGAGACTGGTTTATATAGTCTGACGACTGCGCTGGATATACACAGATTCATTGATGACGCCGACATTGATGCTCTACTATGTCCAGCTCCAAACCATTCCATTACTCCATTACTCCATTGGCCAGAATCCATGATCAAGTTCTTGTGATTTGCATCTGGCTTATGGGCTTACTCGCTGTTGATTGGAGGAAAACCCATAAGCCACTGCAAATTTCCGGCACGATGAGACCACTCCACTAGGCGAAATTTGGTTAAATCGCTCGCTGAGTCTCATTGATCGAGACTCTACTTTATTTGCCAGTTTTCAAGCTCACTGCGGGTGTTCAACTGCCTCAAGTTCCCTCGCCGCTTCGCCCATCGCCAGACGCCAACAAGAGAGCAGCGTCAGCCAACGTCGCGCCATCTTCCTCACAACCCAACTCCGAGCAGAATCGTATGAGAGGCTCCCCGCCAGTAAGCCACTACCACTGCGAATCACGATGCAGCAGACGCCGGGAGCGCAACCGAAACCCAAATTCGCCAGGCCGAAGCGGGTTATTACCGAGGCACGGAAGTTGCAGAATAGGGAGGCGCAGCGGGCTTATCGTAAGTCGTTCTGAACTGGTTTTGGTGGGTTGGCTAATACGTATCTAGGTCAAAGACAGAAGGAGCGGTTGCAGAGTAATAGGGCTAGGACGGGGGAGAAGGGGGGTGCTAGTCGGTATCAGCAGCTTCAGCCGTATCCTACTAAAAATGTCGAAGGCGAGGCTTCGAGTGGTCCGGCTCATGAAGGTTTCGGCCAGTCATATATTCTGCCCGACGCACCAGAAACTCCGTTTTATAGTATATCCGGTACAGATTTGTCGGTCTCGACACCTTCTAGTGAACCTCTGCCAGCAACACAATCAATTAGCGGCTCGACTGTCGGTCCATACGGGGGGGTAGGCCTCTTGGAACTCTTGCTTTCAAACTCAACGCCCAACTGGAGCCTCAACGTCGATTATCTGCTGGCTGAGTCCAATGAGCAACCCTTCTGCCCGACACCCGCAGAAGAAGTCAACGACGAGAGCGCAGAACACTTCGCCACAAGCACCTCAAACCCGACCTCGGCCTGCACACCCCAGTTCTCCCGGCAGGGACACAGCCCCCATTGTAACACATCATCAACGTACCTCGCAGACCCTTACAAAAACCGCCTCCAAACCCCCAAAACAAACTTTTTCTCCGCCTGCCTGTACAATGCCCCAATAATCGGGATAAGCATCGAAGAGTTCTTCTCTTACAACTGTATGTCCCTGTGCTCGCCCTTCTACCGCCAAACAACCTCCTCCACGGACCCTCAAAAACTCCTATCCGACGTTTCGACGCCATACCCTCTAGTCCCCGCACATCTCCAGCCAACCCTCCCACAGGTCCTAATTCCGCATCATCCACTATTCGATCTCATCCCGATCCCGACTCTAAGGTCTAGGGCAATTATTCTCTCAGCGGCCGTGCCACATTTAGTTGATATGTTTGAGCTGAAGGGGGACATTCTTCAAGGGGGTTTACTTTGTTTGGGGTCGGGGAGTGGGAGTGGGAGTGGGCAGCCGTGGGAGGTGGGGAGCTGGGAGGTTGCGCCGTGGTTTTTCAAGAAGTGGAAGTTGTTGTTGGATAGTCATTGGGGGGATCTTTGAGGGAGCCCGCTTTAGTTAGCCCCTTTTCTTGTTGATAGGGACTGAAGACTAATGTATATACAAGCCATTTCGAACAAATATATTGACTTTGAATCTGGAACTTCTCTGGACCCCAGAGTTCTCGGTCCTGACAGAGACTTCACTGCGCCCTCTCTCAACGAAGTGCCCAACGCCTTTCTCCCCCACGACGCCTCCATTCTCCCGATGAATAGACAACCTCTTTTCTCAACAAGGTATAGCTCGGCCGCCGCGAGAGGGTCTTCCCCTCGAAGGGCGTGTAATCAACATTATGATGCAACATCCCATTCTTCAGCTCAAACAGCTTCGACCCACCCTCCGATACCAGATCCGCATCCGACGATGAGGGCGACGATGAGGCCTTCAGCTAGTCCTATAGCCTGAGATATAGTCTTCGTGACTGCTGCCACTGTCCTGAAGACGGCGCTCATCACGAGCATGATCACAAATGTGATGAGGATGTAGATGAAAAACTGTGACGCCTCCCTACGGAGATACCCCATGAAATACATGATGGTGTTAAAGACGACCGCGACAACGAATTTTACAAGGATATCACCGATTACTCCAGCAATGGCTTCTGTTGAGGGATGATAAAAAGTGTAGGATGCCTGTTTCACGACTGTGGGACTTTGAGAATAGAGGTTGTTAATCGCGCTCATCGCGGTGAAAGTGTTGAGTAGCCCTGCAAAGAACAGCAATCCGCCTTTTGAAGCGAACCCTGCGGTTGGATCGGGTGTTCTGTAGAAGGCCGAGCCAACGATGAGGGCCATGAAAATGATTGTCAGCACATCATCGCGCGCGCTATTGAGCAATTCGTGGCATAGGGACCGGGGAAAGACGTACGGAAATGGCTGCCTTCTTGCCTGCTGACTTAGCAGCCGTTAAGACACGCTGGATCGCAGCTTCCATATTAGCGACAGTGCCCGATCTCTGTGCGTGCATTGTTGGCAGAACAGCGCGGAGAAGACGCAGTTGGCTAAAGACATGGGCACTGAACTGTGGGCTTCAATATCCGCGGCGCTGGGGCCGTTCGCAAGGTAAAACAATGACTGCCTACCTGCACTCCTCGATGGCTCCCTCAAGAATATACCCCACGTTGTTCACCACGACATCGATACGACCTACCGCGGTAAAGTTCTCGGCTACACGGGCCTGGACATCGGCGTCACTGGCGCAGATATCGAGGCGCTGTGGAAAGATATTCCAATCAATTTGAGATCCTCCAATTTAGAGGGATCCCACGAAGTCGCGAGACTCGCGACCACGGTGTCGGCCATCTTGGCAGCGGCAATAGCAATCTGCCGGCCAAAGCAAGAGGAGCCCCCTGTGATGAGCCATACGTGTGCTATAGTGGTCAAGAAATGTATAATGTAGATAAGCCTTTGTAGCGGTGAAGTGGAGGCGAGGTTCAAAATGGTGACAGAGAAGTAGGAAACGATAAGAGGGCGAGGATGCTGCGGGTTGAATATATATATCAGCCATCTTCCGGCGTCTGGACAACCATTTCTAGCATAGTAGGAAGGAATGATAGCGTAGATCCTGGTTGACAATATCACATAGAGTGCATCATGCAGCTGGCGACAAATGGATATCTTATCAACTTGAGACTCGCCAGCTATGTTTCTCCGTGTTGCAGAGTTGAGGTGCCGCAAGGTGACGCCAATGGATCCCCCGAGGATTCGAGGGATGTCCGAACCATCACCAGATTTCGTGTAACGTTCTTTCCTCAGCATCCATTTGGTTTGCCGTGGCTGGCCTGCCCATCTCAGCGGTTTCTATTCTTCCTGAGCACACTCACAGCTATTTTTGTTTATGCTCTTGACAACACCATCACAGCAAACACCATTCCTGTATGTTGCACACACTCAGTCAGACAAGAAAAGACACACTGAGGATGAGATCCCCAGGCTATCGCCAACTAATTTGATGCTGTGTCCGACTTACCATGGCTCTTAGTCGGGTCTGTCCTAAGCCCAACCACCATAGTCTCTTCTAACGCTCATTGTATAATCTAGGTTCATGATTCCAGAAGATGCAAACCAAGCAGAGACAGCGCATGATACGACCAGTCACCTGCCCATCCATCGCGGATTTCCATGAGAATCTGATATTCAAAATAACAGTGGCTAGGAAAGGACAGAACAGAGCTTCCTCGTCTTGATTCCCACCTTCTCGGCAAGGCGTTCAATCGACACGCCCTTGTCTCCGTTCTCCGCCTGCAGACTCGGAATCCGGAGCACGGCTGCAATGCGCAAACGTCTCGCTTCGTTGCTGCGGGATGGATTCTTTAGGCTTGTTCTCTTGCAAGGTCTACCAGTGGCTCCTTTTGGTATGTGATCCTAGGGTGATGAGGACACGTCAGCGGCGGGGAAGTAAGTGGGTTTTAGACGGCACTTTGAGTATAATTCAGGCAGAGTGCAGTTGAGGGCGAACAGCGCTGAAGATCAGAGCAGCATTGGCATAATGAAGCAAAAAGACAGAACAAAAAACATACAACAGCCGGGATTCGCTGGTGGTCACCCACCCAACTACTAACCGGCCGGCGTGTGGCTTAAGTACGGCTGAGCGGACGGGAAGCCCTGTTTTCCACACCCTATGGTCGTATGTACCAGATATCAATAAGGAATGATATGTATAGTGTCTATCATACTCAGAACGATCTGGATCTCTTCATCGATGTCCTGGAAGCATGTTCCAGGAAGAATTACCTATCGTCATATTCCTAGTGATCAGGCATGGCTCCTACTTCAGCGAGCGTAAGCATGCCTCAGGACTAATGGATTCGTGGGAGCTCGACCTATGACGCCTGACTGTCTAGCGCAGAGCTTCTCAGAATGTGTGGTTGGACCTGGTTCATGAGCACTCGACAGAACTGACTCGCTCGATCCTGCTTCTGTCGGTGTTATGCCCCGAATAGGCGGAGTCTACGAAGTATGGAGAACGGTAGTCACCACTCCTCCTCAGTCAAGTATTTCTATCGAGTATCGAACCTGGAGACAGTCTGGACAGTCTGGACCAAGTCTGGACTAAGACTAGACATTCATTCCTATTGCAAGAGCGAAAATGGATGGCATGGCATGGCATGGCGTCATCGACCTGGCTTCGGACGAGGGTGCGTTTTGGGACGATAGTGCAGGTGCGCGGATCCACCTCGTCCCTTCATGGTTCGTGGCCAGTTTTGACAGTCATGTGTTAAGCTGGTGCGACAGCTAGTCTGGTCGACCCAGTATCTATCCTCTAGGGCTTCACTCCGTAGCTACCGTTGGTGTTAGTGACAGTCGAGAGTTGACAACGGTGATACTGATACCACATACCAGTCATACCATACCAGGATGGAGCGCTAGGTCTGAAGAAGTCAAAGTCAGTGCCAGAGTCGAGGATATATTGATACGAAGTGATCCCCTTCATGGTCCCCGATTGCCCGGCCCAGGGTAGCCCGTCGATCCCCTGCGATTTCAGTGCTTGACCTCTATTTGTACGTAGCAGAAGTGTAGTACCAAGCTAGCAGACTGCCACAGGGTTAGGTTTACTGCTATTTGCTCGCCTTGATTTGCATGCTGCGGGGATTAACCGGATTTTTACCGACATTTGCTGAAGGGGAGGCACAGGCACAGTCGTCTGTGTTTTACGCTTACCGTGAGGAAATTCAAATAACAGTTAGACTAGTTCCTGGGCGCTGGGACTCAGATTGAGTTTGGACGGTGTCGATTCGGTCTCTTGGCCGGGTGAACCATTGGCTCAGGCTGGTTGGGCCAGATCAAGGTTGATCCACCGACTTGACTTCACTAAGCATAATCAGGAGAAGTTGGAAACCTATTCGGGTGTCCTGGTCAATTCTGGATTAGCATACGGGGTATGGGTCTCTGAAATCCAACAGTTCGTCCAATGTACATGCTGTATGCTATGGTACTACACGGAGTAATGTACGTATTATTAAGATGGCTCTGGTCTCTTGCGGCAAACGTCCGTCATGATTGTGGTACACCGTTGAGGCGCCGAGTTAAACTGCACTGACAGCGGGAAGTCCGTTCATTTGTCTGAGATAGCTGGTTCAGCCGTTCAGGGTGCGGAGGGAGAAAACGGTAGAACCAGTCTGGACTTTCCCAGTCAGCGACCAGTCGAGGCCCTCAGTGCATAGGTACTCGTAGTCCGTACGGTGCCTTGAATCCTGGGACAAGGGCCGAGAGAACAATTTGTCAGATACGACAAGTCAGTTGAAGCTGAAGTGACGCAGCATCGAGATACTCAATAGTGCCATCACATCACATTGCATTTCCGCCAATCCTAGCCAGAGCACGCATCTCACGGGTGGCAAACATTGATTCTCTATCATTGGCGATATCGAGCCCCAACCTGAAGCCTGCTCGGATGTACCACCGGGGTCCGGGACGAGAAGCGAGCAACTGGTCATCGTGACGGCCATGATGACGAGAACGGTCATGCCCTCCGCCCCGCGCCCCACGGCACTTCTCCGAGCATAGATGAGAGGAAAAGGTGGAACGGCAGCCGCAAGCTCACCACACCAGTAGGAGTATTTGGAATCTCAGGACGCAAAGGCCTGCCACTTCCCGACACGATGACCCAGGATAGCTACAGACGCCGACACACACACAAGTTCTGCAACTCCCATACCATAGGTGGAAGGAGCTCTCTGCTAGAGTGGAATATCAGCACAGGAATGGTAGCACTGCGAGTGGAAGGATGTAGTGTACTCCGTAGTTCGTGATGGATGCGACGTCAACTCCCAATGGGGAAAATCGGGGTCTTCCCGTGTCGGCGCTTGGGCGTATCGGGAACCACATGGCCGCGATGGTCCCCGAGCGGGTACAAACTGAGACATGAAGCCCGAGCAATGTTTGTCTTGTTTGTTACTATGCATTGGGCCCATATCTTAACATTTTTAGACTAGACTACTATGAGTAGACTAATTACTCTGTACGCAGTGTTACTCCAACTAACTTATTTTGTAATGACATTGTTGACCTACGGCATGTATCTGGAAAAGGTCCCTTAAGGAACATTCCTACGTCATCATCCAGAGATCAATCATCCCGTTCATTCTGATTGAGTGTCCAAGTGAGATCGTAGACACGGTAATCTCGATCATCCTCGTTGAACCTTTGCCCGACACGGCCTGATACTTTCATACCAAACTTACCGACATACATGGATTGAACCCCATCGACATCACTGCGGAGTTCTCCGTCCTAGCCACTACTCATAGACTGTATAGGGGCTCCAATAGTCTGCCGACTGCCCCTCTGCCATTGCACGGCATGATTTGTAAGATCTGTGCAATGATCGACGCTGGTTACGTGGTGCTAGATTGCAATCAGGGCGTAGATTAATGATCGCTTCATGACATCTCTGGCGTTATCGTCAGGTACCTGCAGAATGTAGGTGCTTTGTCCTGATCACTGATAATCGCACAGCTTCTTTTACCCTTTTTGTTAACTGTCACAGAGTTAAACAACATGACATGTCGGCACAGTTTCTCTAATGTCAAGTCTATTGAAAACTCAAAAAACTCAAATCCTTGTCAACCAGAAAATCTCCTCGTACGGAGACTCCATTTTATATTGCTCCATACCCGACTTGGTAGGTCCGTAGCGAGTCTGCGCGACGATCATGCAAGCCCTGTCGGTCCCAAGAGTGGTACCTAAGGCTCCGAAATTCCGTATTTCCGGACAGGTTTCACTTCTTGGTCCTGTGGAATACAGGACTGGACTGGACTGACAGCGGACTGCCGCCGACAGTTGGGGTGCTCGGACCCCCTGAGGTTCGCATTTTGCAAGCTGGAGGCCCGACAGTCAGGAAACAGCGGCGGATGCGAGAGGGCCGTTCGCTCCACTCTTTGGAACAAGGGTGTTCTACTAGAACTTCTGCTAGGTGAATGCTTTACTTTACCCATTTACTCTTTTGGTCATCGCGGTACACGTATCGTATCGTATTACGTATTGTACTGTCCGCACGAAGTACTTGTGAGGCGTTCCATATATACCCTTCACAGGGATACTTATTTGTCAGTTACTATATAATGATAATATATAGTTCCATCTCCCCTCTGAATATTTGGAATCTGCTCCATTGACCTCAGGACAAGGGGTGATATATTGGTAGCCTCGAATTCAAAATGTCAAATTGTATGAGATCTCCAGTTGTCATGACAAAAACCTCGGATCTTGAATCGCTGCCTGGGGCATTCTCGCTAATCGTAACGCAACTGACAGGGGGTTATCCCTGCGTTGGACTAAGGACGCAGGCTAGTATAGTACCAGGATCAATCTCAAATACTTGCCGCGTCTTAGTTGGTACCCAGGCTAAGGGTACGCCCGCACCACTACAACTGCAGTGACCGGGACAGAGCGATTGCGGATTTCATCAAGAATCAATAGTCGCGGATTGTCACTCTTCAGTCGTCATTGGTAGTCAATGCTGCTAGCCTGCTAGTCAAGAGAGTACGGAGTAGATTAACTACAGGGTATATAATAATACATAATATATATTAATATAAAACATCGATTAATGTCGATATGACAGGTCATCTCGTATCACGTCTCCTCTCCCTGCTTCATCAATCTATCCATCACCGATCTAATATCGTCAGTGGATTCCCCGCCGACTCAGCAATATTCCCGTTGTTACACCTCCAGAACTATCAAAATGCATTGTATTGTAGGCATATGTGTCTGTTGCGGTCGCACTGTACCACGAGGGTGGATCGCGGCGACCCGTCCACATGGCTTTTCTCGTAACCTATCTACCATGATGCGCCAGCCTGACTGGCAGTTAGACACCAGTGCTTATAGTCCGATAATCGTCGCAGAAAACGCCTCGGGGTGAGACCGATCCAGACCGAGCATTACTCGTTGCTCACTGGTGGTCTGTTAGTGCGGGCATGCACCGATACATGCTGGAGTACAGTACCTGAGCTGGAGATGTTCGGCGATTCTTCCCTTACTAGTACTGTCGTTGTATTTTGAAAGGGCCTGATAATGATCTGCTGGATATATCGTCATTATTGAACCATTCCCTTGTCTGCCTCTGCTAAGGCTTGCAGATAATAGTTGGTTACTACTGAGTACTCCGTCCATGGTCATGGCAGTCACCAGACAGTAAAAAACCCCATTGATGAGGCTAGCAGACCAGCTAGAGAGTGGGCTGGCCCGTCTATCATTTCCTGAAACAAGCTTAGAGGGGTAGCCCCATAATGACAAATACCTTAAAATGAATCCACCAATCAGAGACATGCTTTGGCGAGAGTTCGTCATGTCATGACTATGAGCTTCAGGGGTTCGTGCTTCTATTCCTGTGATTGGACTAGCGTATTACCATTGCACCTGTATTTGTTTGTTCCGCTGTATTGTGTATTAAACGCAACGGTAATGACAGCCGCCCACATACCTACGACTACTATGGTTATGGTTATTCTGATTGCAGGGCATGCTTTGGTTCCTAACGGCTTTACAGAGTAGATAGCGGGGTGTCCTTCAAGAAGTGCGTGGTAGAGCCTAATACTTGCACACTGTCTGTAGCAGACGATCTCAGTCTCGATATCATACACTCGGCGCATTAAATAATAGGTATGCTCAGATCGAATCTTGCTCCGTGCAGACTGAGAATATCTACGACCGAACAGGGCCGATTCATCTATTTTCCAGACCAACAACATCACGCTGATCCTGATTCTAGAAGCGTACCAATGATGGCACTCTGTTCGAGATAGGAAAATGCTTAAGATAGGCGCAGCTGAAAACTGGAATTAGGATGATCCCAGTTATGATCAGCATAGTTGATCGTTCATAAAGCTTATTAGTGCCGTGCCATTGCATTGGTTCCATGGTTCAACAGGTAAATAGTCAACAACCACCACAGAAACCTCGAACTGATCGATCAATCAATCACTGGGTCGTGTGCACGAACCGATATCGCCAGCCAAATTCTCCGATGCAAACGGGGCGCCCAATGTCCTCGCGTGGCGGCTAAGCGCTGATCAAGGGAAAAGTAAAACATGTCAATCAATAATGATCGCTAGGTTGACACTTCCACATTCTCAAATCCTGTCAATTTTAGCTTTTTCTCCTGCGAGACTATTGTCGATTTGGTCCCCTGTCGCCCACTTATGACAGCGGACGGACGCCAAGTAACGGGGCACCATTCGGGGTAGCTGAATCTGCTTGATTGGGTAGTATCTCTTCGTGCATCGATGAGGAGATGAGGCTATGAATGGTTCCCGAGTTCCCCGATATGTCGCTAGTTAGCGATGGCCCTTGAGCCATTGAAGACAAAGTAGATGGTCAGCGTTGTGGCTGCATGAACACGACGCGTGGCTCAGCAGATTGGAGGCTGCGAGTCAGGCTCAACCAGCATCTCTATCCTAATCAGGACTTCGAACCTCGATCTGCCATGGCATGCATGCTTGCTTCTTTCGCCATGACTTCACTCGATCTATCATGCGTACCGTACAATTCTCCCACGATGCCACATTGGAAGGGGAAAATAGATCCAAGGAAAATTTTCACAGAAAAAGGGGTAGAATGAGACCTGTCAATCTTCCATTCGCCTTCTCGAATGGAAGCGAGTTGACACCCGCACTCTGGGTTCGGTCCCTGCAGCGAAACGTGAGTCAGGATCTCGAACATGAGGTTTTGGTGGACCGTTTGCGTGGTGTCACTTTTTGTTTTCTAGCTGGTCAGTGAGAAACCTGGGCTTTTACGTGGAGACACTATTGCAGCTGATCTTGCCGGGGTTCTCGTGAGCTGCGTATCCCATACTGCTTCAGCCAGGATTCCAGGAAATAGGACATCTCCGTAGCGCCCCACTCCCAAAATCTCATTATGATGGACGTTAGCTGGATGTGGTGTGGTCATTACTTGCAATGGAATAATCGGACGCAATGATATGATGTCAGTAACTACGTAAGTAAACGACACTTCTAGTAAGTGTGTAAGCAAACATGCAGTACTAGGTAACTATGGATGTACAGAGTAGTAAGTCTGGACATAATAATAAACATGGACTTCATGCCTGACAGTGGTGGCGCCGACAAGCAGGTAGCTACACCCGATTCGAGGCTGCGGATTGGCGAGATCCATGGCGATCGCAACCAGGCTTGGTTAATCTCAAAGTAAAAAGATTCCAAATTCCAAGAAGACGCTAGATGCAGAGGCGCCAATCATGATTCTCCACTAAACGGTTCATCTTCATGGTCTGGGTAACGGCCCACGGAAGAGTGGAGAGATCAGGATTGGCTTCAGGGCCAATGATGACACGAAATGGCCGAGGGCTGGACATGGCTGGCTGAGGCTGCCTCAGTACACATACATGCTTGGGGATAGAGGACAAGCAGCTCTTATGATTTGTTTTTTTTTTTTTTTTTGTATCTTGTTATTTCAGCAACACTGATCAACAATAGGTCTTTCATTGGATATAATTTGTTTAGATACATTGAGTCTGTGTACCTATTTTATAATTAGAGTGAACAAATCATGGAAGAATCCTGGTTGATTATTTGTCTGCAAAGCCAGAGCACCTTTCCTTTTTTTTTTTTCTGTAACCTCCTGTCTACAATATTGTCCATCTACATTGAATTCCCTTGATGGAGTTAGATTCATGCTCTGGTATGAAAAAGGATTCTAGCCTACGGAGTACTACCTTTTTAGTACTACATCTCTAAAGGCAAGCCCTAACTCCGAGCCCCCGATGACTCCTTGGCACGGATTCATTCGTTCAGACTCCATAGGAGACCGTTTCTGCCGCTCCCGTTTTTCTGTCAGGGCCTGAACTTTGAAGAGCATGGGCCACCATCGTCTTCAATGGCTGGCTCGAGGGTGTAGACTACCTGAATGAGAGTATTTGTGTTTTACACAGGGGATAAATTGAATTGATAATGGAATCAAGGATAACAATGAGACTGAATCTCTATTTGTTAACCTTCTTTCCTCTCTATATTGCTGTGGAGCACCGTCGCGATTTGATATTCAGCTTCACTTGATCTATCAAGTATCAATATGCTTCCAAATTGTTCCTACAATTATCGAACGCCCAGGATCGACTTGTGTCCCCCTGAATCAGAAGTATCCTGAACCAGTAATGTTTACTGTAGATTGTAGATAGATTCCTGGACACACGAGGTCCGTAGTTTTGGAATAATCCTGCGCCCCATAACCCTGTGTAGGTAGGGGTTATTTGCATAGCCTAGCTTCCCTATGCTCTTCCTGCTCTTCCATACAATACTCTGGCAATGCAACTGAATTAGCTCTATGTGCCAGAGAAAATGGAAGAGATCACTCTGTATCACACAGTATTGCTGACAGCAACAAGATCCCTGCTGCAATACCGAGCCTGTGGGAGACTACAATGGCCTCCCCCACGATCTGGAAACGCCCAGGCTGCTGCAACCTGCAAGCTTGCAGCTGATCGCTTTCAGTGTTGGATTATCCTTTTTTTCATTTTCATTTTTATTTCTAATTTTTTGCCGCCACTTTTTGTCTTTCTAGCTTTGTGTTCGCTGGCTGCTTGTGGCTTTGGGGCCCCCTGTCAGACTGATGGGTCTGGTCCCCTGGCCTTCCCAGAAGGGATACTGCGCAAAAAGCATCCACATACTTCTCTCTGTCTCTGCCCCACCTTCATGTGGGATCATTGTCATGGCAGAATTCACTTTCATGCCACTGTATACCTTATCTACACTTTCAGGTAAAGAGTACATCAAAGGCTCTTGAAGAGAGCAGTATAGCAATAATCCGCTGAAAATAAATATCAAGATTAGTGTTCATTAATATACAGAACTATAACCAGTTGCTGCCCTCCTGAGGCTCACCAGTCGGTGGTTACAACTGTCATACATGGTATCTTACAGACAGACCAAATACAGACCTGTAATAATACAGGAAAATATAAATATTTAAATCAAATAAAAAACTCTCAAAAGAAAATCATATTATTATTCCGACAACTGTCAGCTCCGAGATCTTGGATCAGATCTTCTCCTATAGCGTGCTTGATGTGTGGAGCAGTACGACCTAGTGCTACTGTAGTCTGTAGCCATTTCCATTTTTCTTTTTGACCCGTCTCCCTGGACTGGATTGGACTGGACTGGACTGCTACTCTGGTTCGCTGAGAGAGAATAAATAAGTCCATCGCCATCTCCGTCTCTCCTGTCATGATCATCGCTGTTCCATCCATCGTCCTGGTGTTCCCATCCGCATATAACTACAACCTCTTGCCACGCTCTTCGAGTCGACTTCCAATTCACAATCGGCTTGCAATCGGCACCAATCAACGGCTTACTTCGTTTCGCCAGTCTCCTTCAGCTGTCTGCACGCTAAACGGTCTGCTCCCCACTATTCGGGTTTAAGTCCAAGCCAGCCAGCCTTGAGCCAACCCTTTCCGCCCGCATCCCAACTATATTACCAAACTAGACCCAAGCTTGATTCTTCTTTCTAAATTATACTCCTCTGTCTTGCGTTTATCTTTACTCGACCAAAGCCGGACTCTATTTTGAACCCCCTCGAAATCGACATGGCTCCAACTCATCGTCGAGGACCTTGGGTCCCTGAGGAGGATCAGTTGCTCCTTCAGTTAGTCCGCGAGCAAGGCCCCAACAACTGGGTGCGCATTTCACAACACATGCACTACCGGTCTCCCAAGCAATGCCGGGAGCGATTCCATCAGAACCTGAAGCCCTCGTTGAATCGGGACCCCATCTCCACCGAGGAGGGCTTGATGATCGAGCGCATGGTCAACGAGATGGGCAAGCGATGGGCGGAGATCGCCCGACGACTCGGCAACCGCAGCGACAATGCAGTCAAAAATTGGTGGAACGGCAGCATGAACCGCAAGAGAAGAGGTCTCTCTGCCGCAACCACGAGCCCATCCCGCACTTTCCATGGCCGAGTCGAAGCTCCATACCCGCGCGCCTCGACGGCGCTCAGCAGCCCCATCAACCGCCCCCGCTTCTCCCTCTCCCACGACAGACCGCTCACTTCATGGACGAACTCGAGCATTCAGACACGACGCGAATCCTCTGCCGCTTCGGTCGACTGCCCCCGGCAGTTAAGTCCCATCTACACTCTTCCAGCTCTGAACCGCCCCGTCGAGACGCCCTTGACCTCGCCCGCCTTCTCAGATGTCTCTCCTCCTTCGATGGTCTCCGACCACAACTCGGTTTCTTCAGCTTCCCCTAGGACCGTTGCATCGCCACAGATGCTCCCGCTTCCGGTCGACCTTCGCAGACAAAGTCACGGATCCGAGGATGGATACGGGAGCCATCATACGTACTCCAATCTCAAGATCCTGGAGCCGTTCTCCGACGTGGCCTCGAAGCCACGCTGGGCCCCTGATCATCAGCCTTGGAGCCATCCGACCGCATCATTGACACCTGCATGGACCACGCCAGAGCCATGCAGATCGGAGCAGCAGCCCCGACGAGACTCGCGAATGGGCCTCAACAACCTGCTTAATTAAATGATGTCTTGCAACGATCAGATGAGCCTTTTCTTTGTTTCAGGCAGTGCCTCTGTATATATGACCCGACCTCTGTCTCTCTTTACATTTCCTTATTGTCTGCTATCTCCTTTGTCTTACGGTGTACAAATTCTGGGATGCGAGCGCCGCGCGGGATACGCGAGTCTCCAACCTAAAGCAAAAAAGCACGAGTGTGTTTATCCTCTGCAAACAGGGAAAGTGGCCTTGGAAGTTACTACTACAACTGGAGCATATTTGGACTTGATAATACCCCATTGCTGTTGATGATTCCGAAAGGAACAAATGAATCATAATGTTTATTCTACTATTGCTACCGTAAAGTACCTTCCATCAGGCTTTCGGATTCAGATTCCCTCGCAGAAACGAGATCTGCTGTGTAATCCACACCGACAATGCAAGGACGAGACCGTGGCTGGCTGTCAGGGTGGAATCGCCACACAGCACACGCACACAGACACACTCACGAGGATCATGCAAGGGGTGGAGGGAGGACGGCAATCCAAATCTCGCGCTCGCTACGAGCCTACGCCTACGTACTGTTACTTGCTACTTGCCGTTGGGTCAGATTCCAGCTCACCTCCGGCCATAGAAAATAAAGGAACAAAAGGAAAAAAAAAGCAGTATGCATGCAATCAAGATCCTGGCCAGAATCGACAGGTAGAAACTATCAACCATCGACTATCGACAGACAAACCTCTGCAATAACTTGCAGCAAACCCCCGATCCTATCATTCAAGTGGAGGAGACCACGATGCAGGGATCAAAAAGATGGTTTCATGCAGATTAGCGCGCCTTCTGTCACTCTCTTGTCTCTTCTCGGTCTGATAGGCTGGGGTACGGACTCCCAGTCTTCCAGGGTAGAGTTCGAGCCGGATGGGTTGGAGGACTGGGTTGGGTCAGAAGATGAGTAGCTAGTGGGGACTGCTGGACTTGGCCAGTGAGGGTGGTGATTGGCTTTTCTTCCGATTTGTCTCGCGTGCAGGGCCGCTAAGGTCAGCTTGCTGTAGGTTTGTATACACTTGGAGGCTGTTGGCTGTAAGCGCAAACTGTAAGCTTGGGTGTACCGTTCTTTACGGAGTACTCCCAACGGTCGTCCGAAGGTATAACAGGCTATCTGTTATGAATGTTGTGTAGGGTAGTTACTGACGAGCTTGGATCGCGTATCACCATCTATACTGCACTGTCTAGGAGACATAGCATCTAGTCTACAGGGTACAGGCAGCTGGTAGGTCTGGTTCTGGGATGTACTCAGGCCTGTCAGTTGACACCTCAGTCAGCCACAATGGATAGCCTCCTCCACTGATCGCTGCTAGCCCCATTGTCGCCAGTCAGTCGCCACCGCGGACTGCAGATGCAAGTGCGACTGCAAGTATCTAGTCCCAGTCTCCCTGCAGGACAGTTCGGCTCAAGCTGAGACGAGACGAGACGAGACGAGACGAGACGGGGCGGGATGGCTGGCCCATAGTCCTCCCGACAAGGCACAATCCATCCGCTTCTGACCTTCTACGAATGTAACTAGATGGCTATAGCGATTATCCTAGTAGCCAGGAGAAGGAATAAAAAATACAGTGTACTGAGTAGTTATTACCACGGTGCAGGTGTAGGTCCTTCCTCAACATTCCTAACTGACTCTGCGATCCACTCAAGTGGGGATTACTGACTCGGTAGTTGTCTTGTCCCGCGTCGGCATCACGTTCAGTCTTAAGACAAGGGAGATCCGACACAGCTGGTCGAAGATAAGGATCAGTATGTCACAATGACGAGGAGTTCAGGTCAAAGAAGAAGGTACTGCAAGTACTGCAACTGTAGATAGTAGGTACATACGCAGGCGGCTTGAGTGGACTGGAGGCGATCAGCGAGGCTGGCAAACCTGGACAAGAGTATTTGGAATTGTCTTGGTTAGTCGATTGGCTGGCGCCGCGTGACGTAGGAGGATACCTAGGAGGATACCCGGCTATCACGCACTTGGTACTAACACTGATCGCTCGCTGAAACCAAGGTAGCGAGGATACTCCATCTTGTTGAAACCGAAGTAATGAACAATGCCATTACCGTCTCTACCGTGGTGGTGAACGATGACAGCTAAAAATAACTGCCGTCGGAAAGCTGAAACACTCGTCCTGGTGATCATTAATGGATTTACTTTGGAGTTAGAGTGTTTTCCGCGATGCCTGTTTCTAATTTGTGGCGTCGTGGAGGGGACTCTTGTCTCGATAAGCGAGATCGCTGTCTTGTCTTGTGCGTTTATCCTATCCGAGTGGAGCTTGCCGGCAGAAGTTTGCCCTTAAAGATGACAATTCTATATCAGTATCTTCCGCACAAAATATGTCATCGCAGAACAGCAATCATTTCGTGCAGATTGGTACACGAGCACTGCTATTGCCAGGCTACTTCCCGATCAGGAAAAAGCACAGCATCTCCTCGGAGCAGTTGAACCCATTTTTTTCCATGGAACCGTTCCTGAACCGACAGCCGGGGTTCTCCAGTGGTCCCCGCTTGCCTTTGGCGGACCCAGAGCCAGAGCCAGACAGAGTCCAAAAAACCGTTGGTTGGCCGTTTAGATGAAACGGCCGGGTGAAGAGGGCCATGGTTGCCTCTGTCTTGTCCTTGTAGTGTGCTTGACCAGTCATGCGGGCTGTGGGGCAGTTTGGTATCTTTGAGTGGAATTATGAAACTGTACTCTGTAGTATTGTTGTCTTACTTTACAGAAGGAATTCACGTGTCAAAGTATACTTTAAAAAGTACGTAGGATTGGTTTGGAAGACTAGTCCAATCAGTGAGACATACTGTGGCAGCCTCGCAGGATCGGCTATTGATGCTTATAAGAGACCCATGCATATGCCTCATTCCAATCAGCAAACCATTAAAGATCGTCATAATTCAATCCGGCAGGTGTGACATTGCTATGAATCCTGCAGGAGTAAACAAGAGTATAATTCACTGGCTGCGCTTTTGGCAGAGTCTATTTACTGGGCTTCATATGCGTAAGCCGGAGCGTTAACAAGGATCTGGACTAAGTGTTGTGCATGTTCCTGCTTTGCATATCTGGCTAGGTACTGGTGTATTATTATTAATTGTAATTGTTGGTCGTAAAGGTCGATCACGCAATGCCGATATTTGACTGGAAGAAATCATCTCATAGTATTCCACTTGCTTGATGGGGTTAGAGTACCCGCTTGTGGATCACCTCTGATCAGTATTGTACAGTATTCTTACCTTACCTCCAGATACAGTATCCAGTATGAATGGATATACCCCAAGCCTGAACTGAATTGAATCCCTTGAATGAAAATAAGCATACCACCTATGCATCGCTTATAATACTCGCCAGTTAGCTCTCTCATCCCAGTTATTATATTCAGCTCCACACTGCACTGCAGTACCACCGAGTCAGTCACCACCCCTGCCCTGCGCAGCCAGTCAATCACCCTGCAGTCCCCGCTTGGCAATCAACTGAGTTTCTGCATTGGGATATATTCAGCGAGACCAGGGCAGTCTCATATCCTCAGCTGCCACCATTCCAAGTATTTGTCAGAGATGCAGCCTGCCCGACGGGATTTACATTCGCAGATCGATAGTGGCTCCCCGCGCGGGCTAATCACCGTCCAGATCAGCCATACACCCCGGCCCTGGCCGAGGTCAAAGCACAAACCGCTCATGCCTGAGGCGTTCCATTCCGTTCAGGTCCAGGGCGCTTATCCTTAGGTACGCTGGTGCTGGCGCTTGCCACGTGGGGCCGTCACATACCAGCCGTTGAAATTCTGTGGGTGTATTGTTGTTACAGAAGGTTACTCCTACTGCCTGTCAACAACATGGAAACATAGGTACTTAAGGTACCAAGGGGGGTACTTTGGGTACCTACCTTCTATTTCAGGGGAAGGTAGGAGTACTCCGTACTCAGAAATCAATTGAGAGGCTTGACTTGTATGGTCTTACCGATAAATACAGAATGGTACGAAGTAAGACTAAATGTGTGTCGACGGAACCCCTACAACAGTGCAGCCAGCTGTCATAGAACGGTTCTCATGCGATCATGAAATCGAGCGAAAGCATTGCGGCTGAATCGGGGTGGCCGAAAATCGAAATTGCTGTGGCTTAACGATGTGGTGCATATCGCTTGGCGAACTGGACAGACGAATTCTATTTGCTTGGGAAGATGAGCAGGGTGCTGGATATGACTTGCAGGATGGTGTTACGACGTCGACATGCGGGTCTACGAGATCTCTGGGAAGTCTGGATGAGGTATCCTTGGTGATTGCAATTTCGTGTGTATGCCGAGCATAGGGGTAGCTATAATGTTTACCCCTGAGTTAGCGTCCAGCTGAAAAGCAGCTTATGCTTATCCTTTGCTGGCTTGGCTTATAGCGTAACATGGCATGTCTCCCATCTTTCGCCAGGAATTACCAAGGCTTTGCTGATGAAAAGCTGTCGTTGGATTATCAACTGCTGTCCCTATTTTGGAATACATCATGTTCAAGGTACGATGAGAGTGCACTGCGCCCCTCTCAATTTGATACAGAATACAAATAGAAGAATGATTCTGAACGATCATTGTAGGCTCGCCTGATGACACCTAGGAGACAGACAGCCTGCGTACCCTCTAATTTCCCTTGTAACTATCTTGCTAGATTTACCCATTGAAATTGACATCCTACCAGAATGGCATTGAGATCTCCCTTAAGCAGTATAAAACAAGCAAAGACTCTCTACTCTGCGGAAGTTACTCCGGCATATGAGAGATCGACTTGGTGATGAGGCTACCCTGCCTGCCGTCCAGGCTACGCTTCGTTGTATCCCGATGAAGTGAGCTTAACTAATTTGACAGTCTCATAGAGATATTGCATCCAGCTGGAGCAAAATCTATGTCAAGTTAGCCAACCCAGATTCTGCTTCTAGGACCGTCACACCCACCTTCTCAATGTATTTCACACCGATCAGGACGCCATCCTCATCCTGGAAGTCCTCCTTGTCTTCGAAATCGCGATTGCTCTC
Organism: Aspergillus lentulus; assembly: GCF_010724455.1. The sequence goes on along the minus strand of NW_022983881.1, from coordinate 69,409 downwards.
ATCCATGCACGTGAGACAATTGACCACCACCTGTGCGAACTTGTTTTCGATCCGCTGCCGCAGCACGTCGGTGGCCAAGGTAATGAGAACGTCTTTCAAGTTAGGGTTGCCAATGTCGGGAAAGCCGGCCGTCGTTTTCGCGAGGGAGGGCGAGCCATTTTCGGGATCATACGCCACGAGGGACCGCCAGAGCCCGATCTCCAGCAGACAGACCCCAAGGCTGTAGACATTCGTGCTGCATTGTATATTCGGCGTCGGGGAGCAGCCCCTGCCAATCAGAATGGCGGTACAAGTTCCGGTCCCAGGCGGCATCTCCGTGCCGCAGCGTCTTGCCGTCGGCCATGCAAACCGTCCGGAAGCCCACGAGTTATCCCAGTGGGGATCTCGCGTCGTCAAAGACCAGGACGGTCTCGGGCTGGATGTTCTCCTGCACCAACCCCGTAATGTGAACATAGCTGACGGAGAGCGCGAGTCGCTTGGCGATTGCGAACACGTCGCTGAGCGAGTAGCTGGCCCCGGCGCAGAGGTGGTCGCGGAGGCTGCGTGGCTGCCGCATGTTCCTGGGTATCCGAAAGATAAAGTTAAACGAATCCACCCGTCCGGTGTTCTCGTCTTGGTTCTTAGCCACCCCGAAACACTCCAGCAGGCAGAACTTGATTGGCTCTAGCGCCCACGTCTTGCGTGACGACGGAGAGGTTGGCGTCGGGGTGACATTCGGCGTGATCGACGATCAGGGAGAAGCTCGAACTCGAACCAACCTGGTGCAGGATCCTGGCTTCTGAAAACGGTATGCGCGTGTCCTAGAACTTGGCAATCCCCGACACCGGGAGGAAAATCCGCTCGTTGGGCTGCAGTTTCGTGGTCAAAGCCTGTCGAAGTCGATTCGCGACCGAAAGCGCCGTCTCTGATGGCTGTCTCGGCCTGGCCCGCTCCACGTCGATGAGCGGGCTCACCACGCGGATGATCAGATACCACGACGGATCAAAGGTGGCTTGCCATTCTTTCAGGTCGTCGATCGCGCTGTGGAGGCATTCCTTCAATGTGAATGCATATTTCCATTGCTTCAGACGCGACAGGCGGCCCGAGCCACTTTTGTTATGTCCTGTCTCGACCTTGCTGATCTGCAAGACGGCGTGCTGGAGCTTTTGGACTAGTAAATGCAGGATTTCGTCATGCAGGTGTTGATGCTCCTCGTCCAAACTGGACCAGATCTCCCAGAGGAACTGTAGCTGCAAGGAGATCCGTTTCCATTGACCGGCAAGAGAGAGCGCGCCTGCTCGGAGATTTCGCGCTCGGCGGCTTTAAACTGTTATACCTCTCTCAACGAGTGCCTTGCCGTACCTGGGGATCTCATTAGCGCTCTGCCTCGCAGGGCCGTCGAGCCGGCTACGCACTTGAAACAAAGATCAACAGTGCCGACAACTGCCAGGCCGAGCTCTGCGCCTGACATTTTTCAATCTCGGCCAGTGCCGAGGAGGTAAATGTCTTTTTCGGGTTCGGGAAACAAGCCGTCAATGCAGTCTCCGATGCACAACAAGGCTGACAAGGCTGACAAGTGACGTGTCAGGTTGTTCCCTGAGCAAAGCGCAGCAGAGGCTTTCCACGACGGCATATTGCCCAACAACGCATGTTATTTCAAAGCGCCAGACATGAAGAAGAAAGGCGGGCTCCGCTATGCCGGTGGTGTTGGCCCCTCACTATCGAGTGAACGGAACATGATGCGCGCCTAGGAATCGAAAAACTCCCGATTACCAGTCCGCTTTACGCACGAGTACACGTGCCATAGTACATCCAGAGCGGTATTTGGGATCAAGGTCGAGGACAAATGGAAGAAAAAGCGATTTCTCGGCAAGGGATCTTATGGCGAGTTCTGGTTGCAGCAATGCACGACGGACAGGCCAGGGACGGCTGCGAGCGGTCAAGGAGATACCAAAGGCGAAGTCCTCTGCTAATAGCATTGATTACACTTGAGAACTCAAAGCGATTGCCATATTCTCCAAGAAAGAAGTGAGTTGCTCGCGATCTGTTCCGTGAACAGGGCCCGTCCCTGACCCGTTCCAGTACGCACCTTATTTTGTCCGGTCTTCGGCTTGGTACGAGGGTGAACTCTGCATCTTCATTGCCCTGGAATACATGGCGCTGGGCGATCTCCAGGGATACTTGGGGAAGGCGATTCCTGAAACGGAAGCCCGGACGATCACAGTCCAACTGCTAGAGGGCCTGCGGCTCATGCATGACGAGGGATTCGCCCATAGGGACCTGAAGCCCGCTGTAAGTATGTCTGGGGCAGGGCATGGGTTGGTTGCTGCCGAGTACTTATTGTGCTGCTATAGAATATCTTTGTCACGTCCAAAGGCCCCAGTTGGAAGGTCAAGATTGGAGATTTTGGAGTGAGCAAGCAAGTGGATCAAGACGTGACGGTCTTTTGCACTGTGATCGGTACTCCAAGTTATCTGGCTCCTGAAATTTTGCAGCCAGAAAGAAGCCGCGGTCGATGGTTCGGGCTTCGCCTATACCCCGGCGGTAGACATCTGGTCTCTGGGTGTCATCACGTTCTACATGCTTACAGGGAGACTGCCCTTTGAGGGACTGCGGGGGTTGTTCAAATATATGGACAAACCTGACGACTCTCCGTTCCGTGCGAAAGTGAGCAAGTTGGCCGAGAATGAGGCCATGCAGGAGGTCGATGAGGAGGTTGTTCCGGACTATCGCCGAGGTTTAAGTAACTACCTACTGCTTCAGTTCCAGGCGAATTTTGCAATATTCATGGCTTCGCTCATAGCCCCGGCCCAGTAAAGTAGATGGGGTAGAAGCAGCGATTCATGTTCCAATCCAGTCCAGTCCGGTTGGTATGCGGCGCTTGTATTGGTATGGCTGATATTGCGGTTCTCCAAGTAAGACTAGAACCCCTTTCCTTACTTGATTTGGCATTTCTACTCTGCTGCATTTCTTCAGACGTCCAAGCGCTGAGGTGGCGGTGGGAAAGGCTCTCTCAGCAGCCTCTAGGAGCTTTGGGATAATGTACTATAGGTGGTCCTGGCTGCATGCGACTCGCTCGCCGTTCCCCCTGGTCGGTGCAGTGGTGGGTTTCACGAGAATTACTCCAAGAGCTCGGCGTGCTGTAGGGTCTGACCAAGACGGATCGATTAGAAATCAACATTACCCGAGCTCCCCCCTTGTGCTGGTCCGAAGAAGGATTCTTTGCTTTTGTCTCGGGCTGATCTGTCAGCCAGCATCAGCGATGGCTGGCGGGGTGATGTGTCAGAGCGGTATGCCCCGTCTCTCTGACAGGGGCCAGTAGTAGATGTGTGGGTGGATGGAGCTAGAGACAGCATAAAGAGTCTGGGTCTCATCCAGCCGACTGCTAGAGCTTACACTTTCCTGACCATCTCTAAATAATATTTCAACAAAATGGTCTCTCTCCAAACGGCGCCGGCATGCCAATGTGGGCGTTGGAAGCCTCCCCGCCAGCGTTGTCGCAGTCTTCATGGGAGCTATATCCAGCATCGACAGAGACGTACAACCTCATCCAGGCCGGATGTCTCCATTATCTCCGAGATCGACAGGATCGTCGCCGGAATAAAAGAGAATGAGATCAAGGCTGACATCCTCGTCATGTCGGCCGGCTCATGCCCTTTGGGGGCCGCAAGGACACACGCGAAGGCTTAATCTGCAGGGCGAGAGCGCCGATAACGAGCATCTGCTGGCCGGCCTGAGGAGACAGAGCCGTGGGATGGAACCGTATGGCGCTCTACAGAAAAGCTATCTACGGCTTCGACTGCTCAGGCTCGTCATTAGGTTCCCCCCTGCCCGAATGCCCCCGGGCAAGCCTCTGACGTCCAAAATGACGGCTGCGCTCAAGCTGAAATGTGCAAAGATAGCGGTTTGACATTCAACGCTCTTGGGAGCTGAGTAGGGATACATGTCACGTAGACATGTATAACTGATCCAGGGGCACTTGGTAAATTACACCTATTGCTTAGACCCATTTGGGTGCAGTCAGTTCGCTACTCTGGTGGATCAGATCGTCATTATTCTTTAAAATGACGTTGGTGAAGTGATGACTATATAGACCGTCTCCCTCAAAGCACAAATACCCCTGTGAATTCCTGGAAAGAAAAAATGAAAATTCTACTGTCCGGCAATAACGCCCCTTCTGAACGGAGTCCAGGAACTAATCATTCATTCTAATTCTGTCCAAGTCTGGTGATGATATCAGCAGACAAGGAACTGAGGCTGTTCCGCATATCGCTCCCCATCTGAGCCAACGTATTCGAACAAAAGGGTGTTGATTGCGTTTTGTCATTTCCATTTGCTACCTGGAGACCGCCCCAAATAGCGTGTTCCATGCCTCGAGCATCCCCTTCCTTACTGGCTGTTAGCTTTGGTGACAGCCGATCCACTAATCTTTGCACCCGGTGCAGTTCGCCGAGGACAAGCCGAGCGGGGGCGTAACCTCTGGCGCTATCGTCCCAGGGCATGGTGTATGTACGGCTTAGCACCCTCACCTGGTCCTCGCTGCTAGAGATCATGCTGTTTGCTGACCTCGGCCCCGTGTCAGTCTCCACACTGCCTACCTCTGAGCCGAAACCGAAACCCTGGATCCGTGCCGCAGAGGCGTAGCGCTCCAGGATCTTGAGCACAATCATGGAGACGATTACAAGCTGGAAGGCGTCCTCAGTGCACGAGGAGCATGAGAGCAGGTTGCTTACTGTCTCGATGTGGTGCTTGTTCTCTGCCAATACCGCCTGCGCAGAGATCATAGCGGTCATGCTTGACGAGAGCGCCGGACGACTCGTGCCGGAGATCGAGGAGGTCGGGGACGACTGAGCCGATGACAGCGTCTTTAACAGATCGAGAGCCTGGGCCACACAGCCACAGGATATGTCGGTGGTGGGGGGCGTAGGTGGCGCGCGCATCATCATCATCATCATATTAGGGTCTGTAGTAGACGATGTTGGAATGCTCGAAGCAAGCGAGGGTACCCAAGACGAATCCGCGAATGGCGCACTCAAAGGATCATTAGAGTCCAACGCACCCCAGCCAAAACTGATGGTCTCCGGTGTGAGAAGCGATCCGATATCTCGGTCGCCATCGATGGCGGGATGTCCAAAGTAATCCGTCATGCTAAAGTCCGTGTCTTTGGGGTCGGAGTTGAAATCCGAAAGCGAAAGAAACATATTCGAGTCCGCCAGCACGGAAGAGATGTCTGATGGATATTGGCCCAGAACATTATCAGTTGTCAGCGCAGCTTCCGTCATCAGCAAGCTCTGAGGTGTATTGAGAAAGCCGTTGCTCGCAGGTAAACTGGTGGGGGGAGCTGTGCCGTTTGTCGCGTATCCCTGCTGGGGAGAAAGTCCCACAACCTCGATTTTGTCACCAGATCGGGAGAGGGCGCTGTGAGTGTCTTTGTCTGGGATGGACTTTGGCTTCGACGACGAGGAAGAGGATAAAGAGGACGGGGAGGAGGAGTTGCTGGTACAGCTGGTCGGGTGCCCCGAGCCGTCGTCGCGTCGACGTCCCGGGCGCCTCGCATAGAAATACTCGCACTTGATGCCTCGGGCTTCGCACTTGGAGCACGAGGGCTTTTCTCTCGTGCATTTGATCTTGGAGGTGGCACAGGAGTGGCAGCTGTCTCGCACTTTGGTGCAGCCCAGGGCGCTGCGACGGACGACGGGCGGCGCTCTGCGATCCGCCTCCGGCTCACTGGGGTCCAGGGTAGGCATGGTCGGTGTGGGTTGAGCGTGCTTCTTGACAGAACTCGCTCTTGTAGCATCAAAGAGAAGAGTGAATAGAGACGATGGACAGACATTCAACAGAACGAGGATCAGACGATGGCGACCAGGACTGCTGATAAATGCGGGTGGCGTTTGCCCGCTCGTGGATACTTGTTTAATTAATCAATAAGACGCGCTAGTCAAATCTCTTATCGTGGTATATTGGGGAAGCAGTTGACTATTCTAGAGACGGCTTGGGGGACATTCCTGCCAGACGTGTAGTCCATAAAGTCCAGTTGTTTATCAGGTTAGACCTCCATTACTATGGCAGCTGTTCGCTGCCTCCTTGGAGCTTCTTCGAGCAAAAAAGATTCTGTCGTCTTCCTGTCCTGGAGTCGTGACTACTAAAGTCTGACAACACAGATAGTGTCCTCGTTGAAGCACGCCAGCACAGGGAATGGATTCCGTCTTGCATCACTAGCGCTGACTGTACTCGACGGCCCTCGCCGTTGGGGCCACGGCTAATCCACCTTGTTTGGCTTGGCTCAGCCGAAACCTTTCTAGCAACAGACCTAATTACTAATTGCCCCGGAGCGCCATAAGCTAAGAGGATCAGATCGTTCGGGGCGGTTGGTCAGCAAACCCCCCAAGATCTCCAGCTAAATCCGCTCGCGCCGATTTGTCATGGTCCCAGAATGGCTAGACGGCCTCTCTGTCAGAACCATGGTGGAACAGATGGCCCTGATGGCCCTGATGGCCCAATGGGCGAGCTCCTTCTGACTAAACAGCCCGGAGCAGCTGGAGTATAAACCCTAAGTTGGTTACCAGAGTACAGCATCAACCACCTCGTACCTCGTCCAACACATCCAGCAAGTCCAGCGAGTCCGGCATTTCATTCCCTCTCAGCAGTCGGTCCGATCAAAGTGAAACGAAAACGCTTCCAAAATGGCGACAAAAGAGGAAGAGAGTGGGGCGACTGACGGCGGCTATTCCACGCCAGATACGGCTGTTCAGGAGAAGCATGGACTGCATGATGATGGTGCGGCCCCTGAGCCCGAGTACGCTGAAGGCTTTCGGCTGGCCGCCGTCATGGGCACGATCTTTCTCAGCACCCTACTGGCGGCATTGGATATTGTGAGTACTATTGAAAACCTCCCAAACTCCTTGTGCTGGGGCCATGAGACGTGGACGGAATAATGGATGTGTGTGTGTGACTGTGTGCGTCTTTAGGGCATCGTCGCCACGGCAATCCCGGGCATCACGGACGACTTCCACCGCCTGGACGACGTCGGTTGGTATGGAAGCGCCTGTTTCCTCTTAGTCGGCAGCTCCTCACCTATGTGGGGAAAGCTCTACAAATACTTTTCCGCCCAGCTCGTCTATCTCACCTCGGTGGTCATCTTCCTCGCCGGCAGTATCTTGGCCGCAGCCGCGCCAAACAGCGCGGCCTTGATCGTCGGTCGAGCGCTGCAGGGTTGGGGATGCTCCGGGACACTGGGGGGCTCCGTGCTCATGATCAGCTACGTCGCAGAGCCCAAGAAGCGGCCCATGTTGATCGGATTATGGATGTCGGTCTTCATGTTCTCCACCATCATCGGGCCTTTGATTGGTGGCGCGTTCACCAGCGAGGTCACCTGGCGATGGTGCTTTTGGATCAACCTGCCCGTGGGCGGTCCCGTCCTTGCGTTAGTCGTGCTCTTCTTCAAGGTGCCAAAGCACATCAAGCCCGCCTCCGCCACATGGGTCGAAATCCTGCGTCAGCTCGATCTCCCGGGCTTCACCTTGCTCCTCTGCTCGCTCATTTGCTTCATCTTGGCCCTGCAGTGGGGCGGCCAGACCAAGCCGTGGAGTGACGGCTCTGTCATCGCCACATTGGTTTTGTGGGTTGCACTGACTATTGTGTTTTTCGTGGTCGAGTGGATTCAGGGAGAGTACGCCATGGTGCCCCTGGCCCTGCTGAAGCCGCGTCTAGTGTGGACCAATGCCATGTATGGCTGGATGTGAGTAGAAAAATTCCCAAGCAGCAAAAAAAAAAAAAAAAGAATTCGCGGTCGTTTTTGCGGGCTAACCCTCTAATTTCCGTCAAGTGCCAATCTCGCCAACTTCCAGGTGCTTTTCTACCTGCCCATCTACTTCCAATCCATCCACGGCCAGTCGGCCATCGCGAGTGGCGTCAACAGTCTTCCCTTCATGGCTTTCTTTGCTGCAGGGTCCATGCTCAGCGGTTTCCTCATTGGAAAGACACGCTTCCTCCAGCCGTATGAATTCGCCAGCGGAGTACTGGCCACAGTGGGCGCTGCCCTGCTCTACACCCTCGACGTCGACTCTTCAAAGGCCCGTTATATTGGCCCTCAGGTCATTTTCGGCATCGGCATTGGCCTCGGGAACCAGGTCCCAATGACTGCGCTGCAAAGCTTTTCCAAGCCTGAACATATCGCCCCCACCACTGGTGTCATGCTGAGTAAGTTCCCCCGACATCCTCTCCCCTCCTCTTTGATCTACGTGAAGTTGCAAGTTCCTGACGCTGTGGACCAGTGTGCAACTCCATTAGTGGTGCTTACTTTGTCACCGCGGCACAGTCCATCTTCGCCAACTATATGCTCAAGGAACTCGCCAGCAATGCTCCCAACATCGACACAGTCCGGGTCTTGACCACTGGCGCATCTGAAATCTCCCATGTCTTCCAGGGCGCTGACCTAGCTGCTGTGCACAAGGCTTACATGGTGGGTATTAAGGACGTCTTTGCTTTCTCGCTTGCCGGCGCAGCATTCACGGTTCTCCTGTCGCTTGCGATTCCCTTCAAGAAGCTCCCTGATCCTGCTGCGGCCCCGACGAAGACCGAGCAGAAAGACGAGAAGAATGGCGCGACTGAGTTTGGTGTCTAGGAAGGGAGATCCCACCAGCCCAGCCGAAGAAAATGCATTGGGAGATTCGATCTGGGGTGATAATCAGAGACAATCGTTGTCATTTTCCTTTTCTTATTTGCGCCGCAAGGCGGGTTTTGCTATTGTTTAGATAGGTCATAGAAGAATAATACAGTTCTACAGCTCATGCTTTGACCATGACAGTCAGAATTTTTCGTGTAGTGCTGTTTAGCGCTGTACCAGACCATCTCCAATGACCTGCGTCCTATACAGCTCTTACTACAGACAAATGTTTCTTTCTAAATCTCAGTCTACGCTCTCAGATCATGTGTCTTTGTGGCAAACAAGCAGTTTGGAGAGCGATCAGCGACGCGAGTAGGCATATCTTCTGTCATACATCTCCCACTCAGCCAAAAGGTGTCCAGACAACCATCTCTAGCTAGTTGGGATAATAGTAGTCGTGGAAGTAGGGTAAACACAGCATGGATGGCACGACACATATCTTCCAAGACGTGATTGATCATCACCCCGACGGATGGCGTGTCAGTAACCAACAACTGACTGCTGCTGCGTGACTCGGGGCAATGTGTCAGACGATGACAAAACAAACCGACTTGAGCGGAATTAACAGGATTCCGAAGGCCGAGCATGTTTTTGCCCAGAAAAATAGAACAGTTTCATTGTACATATAGTCTATGGTCTGACCGTCTGAGACGGCACATCACAACTCAGTCCGACTACCACTGTCATACCGCATTTACGATGCCTCCGATTTCCGGTCAGTCACTTTTGGTAATTGGCGGCTCGTCTGGTATCGGAGCCGCCGTCGCCAGATTAGCAGCCGAGCAAGGCGTGCGCGTGTCCATCGCGTCATCCAACCCTACGCGGGTGGCCCGCGCAGTCACAAAAATCAAATCGCAGGCGTCAATCCCCGACACGCACATCCAGGGATTCACCATCGACCTTTCCCGGCCCGACGTTGAGCAACGCCTCGAGACCCTCCTCGCCGAGACCACGGTCGACTCCCCGCTCGACCACATCGTCGTCACCGCGGGTCGAGCGGCCATGCTGCCCATTACAAGCACCAGCCGGGAGTATATGCTCGGCCAGGCCCAGCTGACCCTTGTCGTCCCTGCATTGCTCGCCAAGCTTGCCCCGCGTTTTCTCAAGCCCAGCTACACCTCGAGCCTCGTTTTCTGCGGTGGCAGGCTCGGTGAGAAGCCCATGAGAGGATGGCCGGCCGCTGCTGCTTACGCGGCTGGACTGGACGGGTTGACTCGCGCGCTGGCGCTAGACCTGGCTCCGCTCCGGGTCAACGTCGTGCATCCCGGTGCGACGGAGACTGAGATCTGGGGGCCCACGCCGGAGCAGCGGAGGGGGACGAGGGAGTTCTTTGCTTCGACGGCCCTGCTGGGCAAGGTCGGGACGCCGGAGGAGGTGGCTGAGGCGTTTGTCTATTTGCTCAGGGATTCGAATATTACGGGCACCAGCCTGCATTCAAGTGGAGGCGTGCTGGTGCAGTGACGGAAGGGAAGAGCAAGTGTTATTAGCTGGTTATGAGATGGATGAGACGGATGATAAAATATTAGGTCGTGAATTGCCTATATCTGTTTGTAGCTGACTTAATAATAACGGTTTTCCTTCTACCATCCTTCTTTCGTATCATGCATACAATATCAGTAACACTTCAGCCCTAGCTTAAGTTAGACCTAGCCAGCAGGAGCCTATCTATTTGGTTAACTTGCATCTTACATCTCACGGATTGATCAAGCAAGGACATAAAGACGACCTGCACACGGCCAGCTCGGGAGACAGACTTCATTACTTCCAGAACTCACGACATCTCGCCCAGCATTTCTCCCAGCGATCTACCGTACTATATCTGGACCTAGACCCCGATTTGTCTGCTCATCATTTGTCAATTGTCCGAGGCACGTTGGCGAACTTGATCCAGGTTGAGGTACAAGTAGATCTAGACTAGAGCGCAGCTACTCCAGGCAGTCTTCTTAATCCTGGGCTACCAACCACCCCGAAAATTCAGCTTTTTGAAATACCTGCAGTGGATGTGTGGTGCTATTTTCGCACTGTTTCTCCGGCACTTTTCGTCTTCGCATATTGATTGGTGTTGATTAACAACAGGGCGATTGGCTCCTGTAGAATAACAGGGTGAGTATATTGTTGGCGCTTTTCATATCAGCCACAGGTATCAAATCAGGGGTCGCTCATCGGTTGTGATTGGCCAACAAGGCTGGCAAACAGTAGGATGTGGAGGAAAGCGCTCGGCTTTGGACGTGAGAAACTGCGTTACTAAACTCTCAGATGACCAGGCTGCTCAGAAAGGGACAGGAGCTCAGGAAATCTGCGACTACGTCCGAGAGTTTGCTTTTTGATAGTGCATATGTTGGGTTGCTGAGACTTGCGCAACCCGTCGTTGTCTCTTTAATCCCTAACCTAGGTATATATATATAAGAGTGCTACTGCCGATAGAGACTGGTCATAGTCATAGAGAGAATAAGCTGGTGCTTACTCTTGGGCATGAGGATTGTATTTAAAATATTAACCCATGATTCTGATTCTAAGTTCTTAATGCAAAGCCTGATTATATAACACAGATGCGGTCCTTTATCATTTCCAAACATACTTGCAAGTGCCTAATGCCTAAAGTAGAGAATTGAAGTCTTACTGCACATCATGCCGCGACAATGCTACTCAGATACGGAGAGCTGTGTCAAATCAAAGTCCTCACGCACATTAAATCATAGAGTTCCTTCGTCGAGTAGAGCATTTCAGATCTTCAGGGCTGGTGGTATGGTCTAGTGGAGGAGTGGTTCTCACTATAATCTTCCTAGGGTTCCAAAAACCCCTGATCAAAATCTTCGTTGAAGATCCAGCTTATTGGGTCGGTGTCACCCAGACTGAAAGGCGCATCAGGATTCTGCAATCCGGTCAGCAACCGGACGGGGTACTGCAAACATGGAGATACAATACACTCACTAGAAAGTTCCAGTCGTTCGTCATCTCGTCTGCCATGTCATCCACTGGCCCTCCACTCTGCTCTTGTATCGAGGCTGCCATCTCTTCCAAGATTGGCAAGCATTTCTCTCCAACATTTTCGACGGCTTTGACCAGTAGACTAGTAGCTTCGTTCTCTCCAAGGCCGCGCATTAGTCCTTCGACCCGGGCCGAAACGATGCTCATGAGCAAGTAGCCTTTGACATTGGTCTCACCGGCCTTGATAACCCTCAAGCACCATGCCTTTGCGTCCTCCAACACCGAAAGAAGGTCTGGGCGCAACGGAGTAGGACAGAGGCCGTCGTCCTCCTGTAATTGCGTGCACAGCTCCATCCCAATGAGAAAGGCAGCATGTATGGCCACGCTTGGATAAAAGCCCGAGCTGCAGGTAACGAGTCGCGGCAGATCGTTGCTGTACAAGGAAGCGTCGCTGGTGGGAGGACCGGTCGTCAGCGATGGGGACGGGCACACCGCTCGCCACAGTTTAAGCGACGAGTCGACCACCGTCTTTTGCGAGAAGACGTAGGCGGTTCCGTGCCGTGCCTGGCCGAAGAACGGAATGTGCAGAGCAGAAAAATAGCGGTGCATGAGGAGATCCACGACCTGAATCTCGAATTGAGAGGGTCCCGCGCCAGACTTTGTGTATCCTCGCAGGGTCTGTGCCAGCATGCGATACACCTCTCGCAGGACCGCACCGAGCTGGAGAGTCTCCTCATATGTTCTGGGAGTGGCTAAATTGTTCAAGAACGTAACCACTTCAAAGCGATAGGGAAAGGTGCTGCGGAGTGCCACTGCCATAGAGACCTTGGTAAAGTCCCCTTCCGGTCGTGGAACTGCATCGTGAGCCTCGAACTGCTCATCGTCAAAGTTGCTGGGAGGGGCCGTGTCAAAGTCGTTGAGAGAGAATAAAGGAGGACTACCAGAGGTCAAACTAGACTGCAGATTGACCTCGAGGATGGTGTTCCAGAGTCGTCGACGCATTTCTATTGCAAAAGTCGTCATCTGGGGTAGCCGGCCGGGATCCCTGTGAAGGCCCATATAGATCGCTTTCCGCAGCAGCGTGCCAGCCGATACCCAAGGCAGATCTCCATTAAATCCCACTTGTTCCTGGGCAAACAAAAGCAGCAGGTTCGCCTGGAGAGATTGAATGTTCAGCCTTGACTTGTACTTTGGACCCGAGATCCAGAGCTGGGCTTCGTAGACCCATTGAATGGCCGAGGCCCGCAACGAAAACCAATCATCATAGGTGACAGCGCCGAGGGCAAGCACAAGTTTAACCTGCATCAGGAAGGCCATGTCGGGCCTTTCATCCGATATCCAGAGCGCCTCATACTCCCTGCGGAAGGCGGGAACGTGTAGGATTCGATAGATGGACTCAGTCGTTCGGAGATAATTATCAACGAGCGCGTCGGCTACCTCTTTAGAAGGCAGCGTGGACATCGGAGGTGATGGCCATGAAGGCCATGCGGGTGCTCGTGCCGCTTTGATGCACCGAGCTAGGTCTTTGCACTTCTTGATGCCTATCCAGGCTTGAGATGATTCGTCACGAAGGTAGGGTTCAAGTATATTGAAGATGTCGCGAACCTGATTGCTTTTAGATTCTGTATAATCCATGAACGGGAGGCAACTAAATTGAAGGGTGTGTGCACTCACCAGACAGACACCGCTGACGGCCCAATGACTTTGGCCGAACAAGCGTGTCTTGAGGCTCACATTGTGGGGGTTGGGCAGCGGCTGGCCCGATGCGCCTCTCTTGCGATGGATGTGAAGCATTCCGCTCAGACGTGAGCTTATTGTTTCGATATCCGAGTTAGGATCTAAATCATGGGACGGCTGATTCATGGGCCTGGAATTTGCTTGGGCCAGCTGATCCTCAAGTTGTTGAATCCTTAGTTTCAACCGTGTGACCTCGGCATCTTGACTAAGCTGCTCGCTCGGAGGCCTCGATACATTCGACGTATCGGCGGCCACCGAGCTCAGTAAGTGGCTTGGTGGGGTTGACAAACTGGCACTAGATGCACTGCCTATTTGCATCGACTCTTCCCGCTCGACCGTGAGACCTTGTCCAGGAGAGTGAGGCGAAGGACCCTGGTTCTCGTAGATGCAAGCGCCGCTTCTGGATCGCAGACAGTTGCTGCAGGGTCTCTCTCGATTACATCGGATTTTGCGTCTCCGACACAGCGTACATGACACTGTCGGCCTTTTGCGCCGCCCCTCAGACAGGATCATGAATTTTGCCATGAAGACAAGAGGTAGAGGCAGCCATGAAATCTAGTAATATACGACAGAAGCTGAGCATTGCATGATGATCTGGAAAAATGGATGGATGGATGGATGGATGATGATGGATACCTGGGAATGATGGGATAGAAGTTCGGCCCAACTTTGCCAAATCCGGAAAGTCAAAGCCGAGTCCGCCCCGTCCCGCTTTATCTCCGTTAGCCCTAAGAGCAGGGACTAGGGAGTATTGAGGAGTATTTGAAGGCAATGCTGTCTCTACAATGACGGCAGACCCAGATCTCTTGCACTGCAATCTCTGACTACAAGCACGAATCCTATTCGCTGCATTCATCATATTCGACCTACTGCGCCATGGCGTCCGGAACAACTGACCAGTCACTCTCCTATGACGAGGAAGCACAACTACATCACCGCATCAATAATGACAAAGACCTTGAGCCTGGAAGTACTCCCGAGAACATGCCTCCAAATAATCCAGCACCCGATGGTGGGATCCGCGCTTGGTTCGTCGCCGGCGGCGCTGCATCGATCTTCTTGTGCACTCTCGGCCTCGCAAACTCGTTTGGCACATTCGAACAGTACTACCTGAGTCATCAACTGAAGGGGGATTCGGCGTCCAAGGTAGCCTGGACTGGGTCACTGCAGTCCTTTCTGCAGTTCTTTGCCGGTATGCTTGGCGGTCCGCTGTTCGACCGCTACGGCTCCATGGTATGCTGTCCTCAGTTACTGTTCGTAAGGAGATTGGACTGACATGATGCAACAGGTCATCTACCCTTCGTCGGTGGCGTACGTGTTCGCTCTCATGATGCTGAGTTTGTGCAAAACATACTGGGAGACAATGTTGGTGCAGGGCGTCCTGATGGGCATCGTCATGGGTTTCTTGCAGATCCCAGCGTTCGCTGCCGTGTCGCAGTATTTTGACAAGAAACGCGCAGCTGCCTTGGGTCTTGCCGTGTCCGGTTCGTCGATCGGAGGGATCATCCTACCGATCATTCTGTCCAAGATGCTCAACGACTCTTCGCTCGGCTTTGCATGGACGGTGCGCATCGTGGGCTTCATCATTCTGCCGTTCATGGCGTTTGCGAGCTTAGCCGTCAAGCCTCGCCTGCCGCCTCGGAAGACTCGACTCTTCCTCCTATCGCCCTACAAAAATACACGTTTCATCATGCTCCTCATCGCCCTGTTCTTCATGTTCTTCGGCATGTTCACTCCCTTCTTCTACCTCACGACATACGCCACCACACGAGGCATGAACGTTGCGCTGGCCGGGTACCTCCTCGCCATCGTCAACGCAACCTCGACCCTCGGCCGGATCATCCCCGGGATTCTCGCAGACAAGTACGGCCGCCTCAACACCTTCGCCATCGGCGGCATCGCCACGGGAATCATCGTTTTTTGTATGACCTCCGCAACCACAAACGCCGGCCTGATCGTCTACGCCGTCTTCTTTGGTTTTACGTCAGGCACAATCATCTCCGGCGCGTCGGCGGCGTTTGCGACCTGCCCCAAAAACCCGCAGGAGGTCGGCACCTATATGGGTATGGGTATGGCTGTGGCTGGCCTGGGGGCGCTGATCGGGCCTCCCATTAACGGGGCTATCTTCGATGCATCGGGAGGGTTCTTTCAGGTTTGTATGTTTAGCGGTGCCATGGCGGTTGTTGGGGGATTCGTCGCGTTTGCAGGCAAGTCTTTGACCAACGAGGGGCTTCTGGGGTGGGTTTGATGATGCACTCCCTACCTAGCTGCTGGATATTTTGGGTCGTTGCTAGGAATGGCTCACTTTGAGACCCAGCCATGCGGAAATCGAGTGCTGCACATCCACTAATTTGGCCTTGTGGTTGAGACTAAAGTCCTTACTTAAAAGATAATCTGTATATAAGGATTGTGCAAGAGCAAGTTATAGTAGTCTTGGATACATCATACTGGTCCGTGATAACAAAGAAATGTCTCCCTTTCAATTTTCTCCCATTCAGCCAGAATCCAGCTGTGGTTGAGATAGATCAGTCAGTCCTCTTCAAAAGACGACTAACAACCTCAGCAGCCTCCACAACTACAGCCCTAGTCTCCCCGTCCAGAATCGCCCCCTCAACACTCAACCCCCGCAGCCTTCGTTCCCACAACTCCCACCGCTCCCGCGTCAGCCCATCCTCCCTCGGCCACAACTCCGTCTTCTCATCCAACGCCGCACCCCAATGCCGCCGAAGCTCCTCCCGGTCCGCCTCCCATAGCGCCACGCCCCCATCCCGCACCCACGTCGCCGCAACCCGGACATCCAGCGCCCAGACTTCCTCCAACGGGATCCTGTGCGGTTTTCTTTGCTGCTGGTCAGGGTCCAGTCGCTCACGCTCTAGGACATCACGACACGCATAAAAGACCCAGATGGGATGCACCCCACCTTTCCCATTCGTCGCTTTCAGCAGCGCAGCGGAGAAGGCGCAAAAGCGGAGAAAGTACTCTGCGCCGCTGCTGCTACTTACTGCTCTGGCGGCAGGAGAGGGAGACTCACGCACCCCGTCCCAGTCGCGCCTGGCCTCGAGGATATCATGCACGTCACGCCACTGCGCGCTGAAGCGGGGTAGGGCATCCCAGTTGAGTCTGCCGTCTGGCCCGAGATAGCTGCGGAGGGTGCGCTGTGCGTCTGATCCGGCGCGGACGTTGGTAGGCTGTATTGGTGGTTGTGCGCGGAGGGCGTCGAGGAGGGCGAGGTGCGGGGTGTGTGTTGGTGAGGTGGCGACGGCGGTGAAGAAGGCGTCCCAGAGTTGCCAGAGGGAGTGGGCGGGGTCGGGAGAGGTGGTGACTGCGTTGACTAGGTGGGCTGCTGTCTCGTCTGGTGTTGAGGATGGGTTGGTAGAGAGTAAAAGGGCTTGGATAGGGGTGGTGAAGGGATTTGGGGGGTTGGTGCCTGGGATGTCGAGAATAGTGGTCATTTTGGTGGAAGGTCAAAAGGTGAAGAAGTTGGAAGTATTTTCTTTAAGTTCCTCGTAGTTTTACTCTAAGTGTCTTTATCTTGGCATTTAACTAGGTAGATAACATGACTTGAATCTCGGGTTAAGTTAGGTGGTTGTCCCATTTATCGTCAGGCAAGTTGGAGCGTCGGTGGGGGTCGGTACTTATAGATTGGGGGCGGATCATGATCAGGCTGCTTATGGACATCAAAAACGAGATCTAATCAAGTATGTGTATATGCATGTAAGCAGTCCAATCAAGAAAACGGGCTGAATTGCTTATCCAGGCCCCTGCATAATTTGTAATGACGCAGTGTCACATCTCCAGTGACTTTGGACTTGTATGCAAGTGGGGCAGCAGTCTCAGCTCTTATGTAGATTCGATAAATCAATGATAGAATGGCTGTCTAGGCAATATGTCGATATGTTATTGCAGGATCAGATTAGTACTTTCCTATATCTTGTGCGATATTAGACTATCCTGTCATGATAGGTGGCCCAAGTATGCTAGTGAACTGCATCATTAACCCTTAATAAGTTATATGGAAACCATCCTACCTAGGAAAGTAATCTGACTACGTGTGTCGCTAAAAAATTGATGATAAAAATAGCCTTGTATATATAAGTTACCACAGTGGAATAAGCTAAGAGTATCTAGTGGAGTTCGGATGCAAATGGCTGCCCTGTGGCCTTTTCTTCAAGGATATACTCCGCACTAGTGCATTTGGCTCTTCCGCCGACCAGCATAGATATGGAGAACTGGAATCCCTAAGCATATCACGGAGCTTCCGGGACGCCTATTACCGGATATAATGGAGCTGGAATTCTACTACTCAGTAGACACTACAACTACATGCATGTAGTCAAATGGCGTTGTGGCCCATCATGTTTAACCTCAAAGGATCACTATATGGCATTAGCACACTAGTATTATCAAAACCTGCCCACAAGCCAAAAGCAATCTAATGGATCTGGGTCCGCAGCTTTATAAGGACCACTTTCACATTGATGCTCCAGACGAAAGCATTAGGAGTGGCGGTCTGCATCCTCCTCAGTTAATTTCTTGATTTCCTCGACCAGATTCTCAACTGTATAGTGGTACTTGTCACATTGCCATTCATAATCGTCTCTCGAACACCACTTCTCACCAGCGACACGAACAGTGCAGCTGAAATTGGCCTCCACAGCAACACTGCGTTCGACACTGCTGATTAACAGATTCCGGCCTTCATGTCCGTCTGCGCATGCCTTAATTTGATCATAATCAATGCCATGCTCCCATGCACATTCTTCAATTAGTTTGGGTTCAGGGACCCGTTCGTAGTCGGATAATACGCAGTTGACAAACGCCAGGCCATCAGCAACGGAACCTGCGTACTTTCCAGCACATATAAGCAGCTTATTGCCGTCACATTCGTTCCACCCATGTTGACAAGTCACTTCTTTCCTCGGCTCTTTCCAGACCCTGAATGCACGGTGGCTGTCAGCATCCTCGACATGGTTGGCAAATGATGATTCTGGCTCGTAACATACTCCCCAACGTAACTGATCCTAAAATCCACCTTGTCTTTCACTTGCCAATATGTTGGCACAACCAGTTTCTGTAAACAATCTCGAGCGTCAGGACACCTGCTTTCGATATGCACTTCAAATGGCACCTTCCCGGTCCCGACCCAAGAGCCGCCATAATCCAGGAGTGCGGTTTGTGTGCCAGCGACGACGCCCAGGGGAATGGCAAAAGGGAGCAATCCAACTCCAAAGATTAAAATCGTGCTAAAAAGACTGTGCCGCAGCAGGAAGGGAACTTTGACACGGGTCTGCGCGATAGTAGGGCGGCTTGAGTCGCCCGAGTCTGAGAAGGTTTCTCCGGAGTCTACCACCATATTTTACTGTGTTCGTGAGTGCTTAACTTTGAGCTCTCATCCCAAGACGGCTCAGACATGGGAACGATTCTTATATCCATGGACAAAGGCAATTCGCCTTCCGGATGTTCCCGCCAGTGGACTTACCTTCATTCCACCTCCTACATTCCAGCAACAGAGGTGTGGTTACATCAACAGTTGAATCACCAACTTCAACAAGTGATTGATCCTATTTGTCATATTCCAAGAGGGTCTGCTTTTGCTACTCCTCTGGTTTCATTCCTTTCGTGAACAACTTTGGATCCTAACGAGCATGTTGGCTAGTAATCAAGCGTACTCGATAATTCCAGAAAGCGCAGAACAATTGAAATAGTGGCAATAAAATCATTCGTTTTCTGCCTGTTATTACCATAAGTACATCGCACCGTTTCTCATTTCCTGTTTTAGCTCTGACGTGTACATCGCAGATCTGCATATGCATTCCTTGTTGTTCCGCTGCCTAACAATGCGTCGATCGGAACTCGAAAGTACATAGTAGGTCTTAAGCTGGTCGAGCGTAAGCCAGCCACGAATTCACCGGAATGATGGTATGCTGATCGAATTGGACGTCGCTGTACGGTGGTTGTGCATCTCTCTTCCAGTCCAGTTGTACCTCTGGCCGGAAAACCAAGCAGTGAGTTGAACCTCCTAGATGAAACGTGCCTAGTTCATCCCCCTTCATAACTTTCTGGCCATCATGTACTGTGATATCGCAACTGGAGATCTCATCCATGCCAACAGCAATAAAGCACATGAGCCCGATGGTCGGGTTATCAGCTTCTATGAAGACAAGAGCCCGCGTTCCCACAGCCGTGATATACCGCTGGGAGAGATTTGGACCAGAAGGGTCAGGTATATTACGGTCACCAACTACCTCTGGGAAGCCATACTCTCGCAGCGCAGAAAAATAAGTTCCTTGAACCATTTTGGTTTTTCTAACTGTGCCAGAGACGGGCGAATGCCAACGATGGTAGCATTCGGCAGCGAGCCATGCTTGGTAGACTGTTCCCCCGACGAACTTGTCCACAGTCTCATCAAAGTCCAACATATCAGCGAGTGAGTACGGCTGGCCTTTAAGCCAAAAGCGAGCCTTTTTCTGCACATTTTCCTCGCACCGGTAGACCACCGACTCGCAGGCATTTACGACAACGGCCTTACTCGGCTCATCCGGATCATGGTTTTTGTCCGGGTGGTCAACCGGTCGGACGCCTTGACGGAATTTGCGAGCAAAAAAGTCGTCCCAAGTGGGAAAGCCCCAGTATTTATCGTGGGGATCGCAGACGTATATCTCCTCAAACGATTTCTTGGTGCCGTCCGGCCAGTATGGGGAGGCCTTTTCGGTCATGAGGTTGCGAGGGTCCTCGGCAAACCAGGACGGGAGAACTTCCTTGGAATCCCTGTTCGGATCGCGAAGATAATCTCCGTGTGCCTTGAGAATGTCTCTCAGGCAGGCATTGACTTTCGGGTTTTTGAAGAACTTGTATCCGCTTTCTGTTGCCAAGGGCCAGTTGAAAAGGGCATTGAATGGGACCCCAATCAGACCGGCTTTGTACGCATCTTGTTGCCAAGCCGGTGCGGTGTACAAAATACCGTTGATACATTGCACCATTTGTTGATAGTCTGAGATCCGGCCAAATTGACCACTAGGGTCGAAGTCATAGGTAGGTGTTTGTGGAACTTCATTGAGCATTTTATTAGCCAGCTCCCCCAGTCCTAGTTCTTTCTTGTTGAGTAAATCTAGGAAATTTTGAACCGCTTTGTCCAACTTGGACGCCGGACGGACTGCGGCCTTCTTGATTACGTTCGTGCGCCATTCATTGATAGCTCCAAAGTTCGTGGACGCCCATGGGTCACGAAGAGGGACTTGCACTGCAGATGTTGCCATGATCGAGTAAAAGTGTTAAAGAAGTTAAAAGAAAAGAAATGGTGTCAAAAGAGTAAGGGAGAAAGTACCACTTGAGAAGTAGATAGTCAGTCTCAGAACAAGATTGGAATAGACACCGACACGCAGTGAAGACGTGCACACCCTTATTGCTTCCTTCGGGACATTTTATAGACAGTGTTGGGTGTTGCAAACGTGCCAACCGCGTTGATTCCCGATGCTTTTGCTGATTCAGTGGCGAGATGCCGATTTCGTAAATGAATCGTAGGGAACCTCCGGCACTTGGAGGGTCCGTGGTGGCATCGGCACGAGGTCGATCAATGATCCTTCCACAACTGCTCAACCGTGGACATCATTTCAGCCGTCGAAATACAGGGCCTTCACCCAGATGTTGTACATCCCGGATACTAGTTGGTGTCGGAGACAACTGAATACTGCTGCGAAATGTCTTCTGTCTTTTTCTGGGGGTGCCAGCGAAAAGAACCGCCATGCAGTTCTGGGATAGTAACAGGTTAAGCACAGCCCGTTTGTTCAGTTCCGCCATTCACATTAACATACATGTGTCGTCGTTGGCATCAGGACCTCCTGTCCCTTAGCTAATGCCACTTGCCAACGTCAGAAGTCCGTTCACGGCCGTGAACGGCCGTATTATATCCAGTTGACTTTGGTAGTTGATTAGTGTTTCATTCTGTTTTTCTATGTGTACAGTCTAGAAAAGGATGACGACAGCCGGTAGACTCTTCCCAGATTGGAGTTGGAAGTGCAAGATCCACGTCATCGACGACTTCTGTGATGTCGTACGGCAAAGTATATGCTCAATACAATGCTCATTAAATGTCACTCTCTCTAGGATTATCTATCAAAACATGTATTACACTACTATTGCTATTAAACTAGAAATGGTATTCCTGACGCCTATTTTGGCCTACCGTAATATGGCTCAGCACTAACTACTTCGCAATGCGCCAAAAAGGGAAGCTGTAGGCACGGTGCTGCCAATCCTACGATAGCCCCTGTAAAAAGGACAACAATATACAAGAGACTACTAATAGACGTCTGAGTCGGCGAAGTTGATCTGTTGGTGAGATTCTTCGTTGGGTAGAATTGTCCCGAATCCTTATCCCACCAATTCCCAGATCTTGACCGCGCGCAACTACAAGTCCAAATCTAGAATCTGTGCACAATTGCGTCGTAGACTGTTTACTGCGGGCCATGAAAATGCAACGTATGACACTGTCGTTCCACACAGCTGTAATTGCTTGGCAGTGGGAAGACGTACCAAGCTCAATGATCAAAGTGCGATTCCTGCATGGATCCTTAGCTGCGAGCGGAAGTAGTGTCTGGAATAACCTGAACCTCAAAGAAGGTCTATATTGCTACTTGCGGGAAAGTCAGTATTGAATCGATGATATTACACCTAGTTCTATGTGGAAGAGACTCACATCAGAGACGTTCTTTGGTCGCGAACCCGAGTATAACGGTCAGGCCATCCTCCACCGACGTACCGACGGTTTATAGGGTCGATCTAAGCAATGGAACTGGTGGAATATACTCTTTCATCCAGTCTCATGACTTCAGAGATTTCGTGACCGTTAGGCCGTGGCGCGTGATGATGAGAGTGCGATTCGTACTCGGATATTGCTGAACTGGTCAAAGACTAAGCAGATAAAGCTATGAAAAGGCGCCAGTATGCGCTTTTTTGTGAACTGGGTCACATCCAGAATTTACGATAACGCACTGCGAGCTTCTCATCTTCCCAGCTTCTAGGACTCGTTGTAAAGAGGTAGGTAGTATGGTAAGTAGGATCACAAAGACCACGCACAGCCATCGGTATCCTTGGTATCTGTAAAGATCAGCTTCTTCAATTGGTACTTCATCTAATAGAGCCAGTGATACAGCTGCGATTATGGCTTGGCTATGAAATATCTTGTCCTTGGTCCCAACCTTCTCCATATTGGCCGGGTCATATAAGGCCGTATAGATCGGCATTTCTCTCAATCAGAGATGGTGCTGAATCCTCTTCGAAACATTAGAGATTTGAGAGGGAGTGAGCAGACTCCGATTACCTGCAAAGCAGGGATGATCATTGTCGTATGTATAGGTAAGACGATTGCTGGGTCAACTTCCATGACGCAGATGATAATTTCGATATGGAGAACTTGATCGGCAGGGTTCAGTATAAAATAAAACCATCCATCCATCTTCACTAGGATCACCTAGTTCGAAAAAGGTCAGTAGCTCGAAAGCCACGCAGTTCATCCCCATCAAGCTCCCAGCCCTCATCTGTCAGACAGTGAATCAGATCTGTCTTGAAATGCTCCACATCCTGATATTCATAGTTCCAACACTTCCGTACAATACCACCAAGGTACTCTGTTTCAAGCAACGGCCGCTGGCGATTCGGGAACAAAGACCGGATTTCCGCATCTGATCTTTGTCGCTCATGCCCAGGCCAGAATCCTGTCATGAGTTGATAGACAAGACATCCCCAGACAAAGAAATCGGTCTGAGTAGTAGCTAATAGACTCTCCCTTCGGGGTTTATGACAGGTATGAAACGGTTCATACTCATATCGTCCGCCCTGGTTGATATATCGTTTTGAAAACCCGGGTGTTTTATAAACAGCATCGAGGAAGCCCAGCAGCATTAGAGAAAGGTATTTTTCCAGCCAGCATACTTCGATTCTGAGGTCGCCGAACGCAGTATCCTTGGAATGCACAAAAGATAGTCCAAGATGAGATGCAGCGCCCACTGGTGGATTGACGGGTGGTACTTTGGAACTATGCGATCAGCATCGTACATGATCGCTTTATGCCTGGTCAAAAGTCCTCCAGGGTTGTCGACGGCATTTTCGAAATGGGAATTCCGAAGAATGGATCCCGATGGCCGAATCGGACAAGCCGTGGATGGTCCTCGGCTATCTGCTCATACACAGCTGTTGCCTTCCACACGCGAGGCAAGTCGGAGGTGGTGACTCGAGGTCCTTCCAAGGTATCGTCAGCGTATTCATCTAGCATACCCTCTGCCATGGCGTCGGTATGGTCTGAGGCGAGAAGTGCAACAAATTTATCATCGAGCTGGTCCTCGCCGATGGTGTCGATTTCTGCTCCGAATATTTGCTCATGTGGTACACCGGTACGGGTGGCATCATCAAACGCTTTAGCAGACTAGGACGAGACCCAGGTAGAGGTTGTAGAGAGGGGCCGGATTGGCCGCCAAAACGTGCCATGATCTGTTGTGGTTGTTGGTAAGCAATAGATGATAACTATGATATTGCTTTGGCGCTGTGTTTAGGGACCCACGTTGTTCCTTTCGAGCCGAGGATGCCCAAGGTACAATTGACATATACACAACAAGCCACGGTAAAGAAACCATGTATCTTGGTCCAGTGTTTTGTAACCTTAAAAATCATCTAGACATCCAGAATTGCCCTGCTACAGTTTCTCGGCTCAGCTAGATCAATGATGTAAGACTCTGCTTTACCCGACGCATTTCGGCGACGATTTTGGAGTCTGTGATTAACCACCACAAAAGTGAACAACATCGGTTTACAGTTATCTACGCGGTCATCACTCGGATATTCGTCATCATGATAGGCTAGATTTTGTGGAAGAATGTGGATTGCTAGATATCCACCAGTCGATCTACTAAACCATCTCCGAAGATTGTCGGATACCTTCCCCAATCTTTGGGTTTGCCAGTTGCCCCAGTGCGGAGCGAACTACATAAAAAGGATACGACCACCAGATGCAGGATGTAGGATGTAGACTGAAAGATAATCCGAAGCAAACAACCATAGACAACACTATTACAATGAGCACCCCAGAAAACGTCTCCTTCCTATCCCGCCGGTACAAACTGGCGGCACACTTCTACCCCCCAGCTCCCAACTCCCCCAACCGCAACGGAGCAGCCGTCGTCATCGCCCACCCCTGGACCTCCATTAAAGAGCAGTCACCCGCCAACTACGCCCGCATCCTCACCCAAGCAGGCTTCACCTGTCTCGCCTATGACGCCGCCTACCAAGGCGAATCCGAAGGCGAACCCCGCTACCTCGAAGACCCCGCCCAACGCGTCGAGGACATCAAATCCGCCGTGACATACCTCATCAGCCGCAAAGATGTAAACAACGACCTCATTGGTGTGCTGGGCATCTGCGCCTCCGGCGGCTATGCACCATTCGCAGCACAGACCGACCTCCGCATCAAAGCCGTCGCGACCTCCGCAGCCGTCTGCGTCGGCACAATGGCGCGCCGCGGCCTCGACAAGGATACCTCCAACATGGAGATCCTCAAGACGCAGCTTGAGGCTGCAGCCAAGGACCGAAATAGCGATGTCACTGGGGAGAAGGTCCCCATCGTGCACATGCTCCCGGAACGCATCGAGGATATGCCTGCCGACTATCCCGATTCATTCCGGGATTTGGCGGATTACTATCGGACCAAGAGGGCGAATCACCCTCGTGCGCCGAATGTGTGCCTGCCAAGGAGCTGGGACCTCATGGCGAACTTTGATGCGTTTGCGTTCAATGAGATGATTAGTCCGCGGCCGTTGCTGATGGTTACGGGGTCGACGGCGGCGACGAAGTGGTATAGTGAGGATGGGGTGGCCAAGGCCAAGGAGCCAAAGGAGCTTTTTGTGGTGGATGGGTTGACGCATGCGGATCTGTATGACAAGGTTGAAAAGCCTGGGGCTAAGATTGTGGAGTTCTTTGGCAGGTATCTTGTCTGATGATTTTACTTTAGCTACAGTAGTTATAGTCGAGATTGTATCTGACTGAATTCATCATGGAAATCTATCAAGATACGTGAGAGGATAAATGAAGACTTGCCTCTGTGCTTGGTATTTTGGTGCAAATAACAAGTTTGCCATATAGGATGTTATAACAACAGTACTAGTTAGTAGCACGTACCAGTGTTTCAAGTACAGGACTGAAACCTAGTATCAACACGGAATATCGCTATAGACTATAATAGTATGGATTATATACACATCCCGGTAAATACTGCTGCCTAAACCAGCTGATATATCGTCCACAGAAAAGAGTTTTGGCAAAGTCTTGTAGCAGTGGGAATCAATCAAGTCCAACTTCACCCTCGATTTGCCTCCTATTCCATTCATCAGATCACAAGTTCAAACCTGTACCAAGGCCAGCTTCTACCTCCACTTCCATTGAAATGCAAGACTCAGGAGACCTATACCCCAGCAGACCCCCTAGCAGGGATATGCACGCCTCAGCCTTGGAATCCTCCCCTGGCTATAGAGAGTCCGTCCAGGATGATATCCGACGGGGTAACTTTGACGAGATCCGGGGATCAATGTATAACCTTGTGTGGTATCTAAGCATGAGATACCGCCACGATGGCTATTCCATGGAGACGCTTGAGCCCATATTACATGATTTCTGGCATGTCTGCTACCACGGTGGCAGGCACCTCTCCCACGAAAGTCCGGAACATGATCGTCTGGTCCTTGACATCGTCCGTTTCCGCGCGATGGGTCCGCTGAAAAGACCAGCAAAGCAGAACCACCAGGACATTGAAATTGCCAGAACAACCGCTGGCGTCGTCTGGGAAGATCTGCCGTTTCTTGTTGCAGACATGACGGACTACTGGCTGAACGACTGCGCGACCATGAATGCTACCCAGCGCTGCAACATTGCCCGTTTTCTGGCCAAGCTTTCGTCTGCAGGTCTGAGCAACGATGGGCTTTTCCAGATTGCTCTACTGGCTTTTCGCGATGCACTGGAGACGGCGAGGCCGCTTGGTAGCCTCGATGGCTCTGGTGATGCCAACCCTGATCGCAGGATGGGAGACCTTACCGTTGCCGACTTCCTGCCGGCGGTGTATGCTTGGATACAGGAAGCAAGATACAAGATACTCCAGCTCTCAGATGAATCGTGGAACGGCTGTCCTGATGATCTTGGGCGAGGTGGTGCCATGTTTGTCGAGTCAGATCTTGGCAAAAAGTCTCCCTCGGGATTCAGTCACTGGAGATGGATGTTCTGGCTGAAGAGACTGGAAGACATCAATCAAGAAGCTAAACAAGTTGGCGAGAAGCGTATCGCGCAGCAGGTCTCGGAGATGATAGACATTATGACGGGCCAGCTTGAGGACGGAGATCCTCTAACCTTCAGAAAGTTTGAGGCTGCGGAGGCGTTTATTCCGGATAAAAAGGAGTTTAGCATCAAATATCTCATCGAGAGGGTAAGCGACGAGTGGAACCAGAGCCAGGAAGAGGGTGGTCAGGAGATTGAGGAGAGTACTTAGCAGGATGCAGACACCGAAGCAGAGACAACAGAAGATTTACTTATAGACTGTTAATGATGTACTATACTCTCTTTTCCCAAGTACTTGCAAATTTCTCTCCGATCGCATAACCGAAACAAGGGGTCAGTAATGAGCGGTAGCACTGAACACCCTTAATCGGAACCCATCTGGGGTCAAATTGATCCAATTGGCCTCTACTTGGACAAACTCAGAATTACCCGATAGGCAAGCAGAAACACGAATCAAGACCAGAGTTTGGCATTGCAGTGGTATCAGCGTTCTAGACTCGCACCTCTTTATTGGGAAGCAAAGTAGCCAACGCTAAACATAACTGGGTTTCGGAACAATATAATTGATGGGAGTCATCTTCTCTGTGTCTGTTCAATTCAGTTCATCTCCGTAAGAAGCAGAGAGAGGGATTCAAGTCGATGATAGTTATTCATTCCTATCAGTAGAACTAATTTGCAATATCCGGCCTCAAAACATTAGTATGATACTTAAAGTTAATCATGACAACCAGTCCTCATACATTTCATCCATCACACCCCTCATGTGTTGTACATCAAATAGCCTGGGCTTCTTTCTATCTGGTATATGAGAAACTGCCTTGTCAACGTGATTCCTCAACCTCTCAATAACATCAGTTCCAATTTCGGAACGATTTCCATTGCACCAACGGTTGAATATCAGCAGCGACAGCAGGCCAGCGGGCAGACGATCAGACCTGCGACTGAACAGTGCCAAGATCGGGTTATAGTGTCCTGAGAAAATATCCACCGCCTTGACAGACGCCATAATGTCCGAGTATCGACGGCCATTCTCCCTATACGAAATCCCAAGAGTTTGCAACATCTGCGGGGGGGAGAAGCTGACCGGGCCGAATGGAGACAACTCATCGTCAAGATCAGTACATGCTGGAAAGAAATATTTCATCCTTGTCAGAAACGGAAGGTGCAGAAAGTCCGGTAGAACAAGGTATTCCAGGGGGGGGAATGCACTGAGAATCTGTCGAACAATATGCGCATTGTAATACCACAGGGCAAGGACCTCCTTGAAGAAGAAATCTTTCATTGCTCTGATGGCAGCGTCCTCCAACTGCCGGCTTTCAGCTGGACTCCCACCGTTCGGACGGTGACCAGCGCAGTCCGCAATCTTCAGCCCTGCGGCAATGCATTCATCTACAAAGGTGTCCACCATCTTCTGCCCGATGGTCCCATATCCCATGCCTCCAACAGCACCTCTCATCACATCCATAGTGTCGTCGCATTTCCAGGTAACAGCACAGATATATTTGCGTGAATCCACTGACGACTTTGCCAGATCCTGCTGGAGAAAATGGAGCTCGCGGAGCGAGTATGGATGACAGAGTTCCACCATGCAATCCCTGAGCAGTGGAAATGTGCGAAGGCCTTCCTCTGTCAAGAGACGGGGAAGTAACAGAACCAATCCATTCCTTGTTGATTTTCCTCGAAAGACAAGGAAACGGGTAGCGATGGCCCACGAGCTGCAGACGCCACGGATGCTCTTTGTTTTGCGGATAATTTGGGAGAAAGACAGGACCCGACAGGATAGGCGCCATTTGATTGACTTGCCTGTGTAAAGTTCGTTTATGAGAATGTTGTCCAAAATTAATTGGAGGATTTCCTGGGGAAACGATAAAAGGAGGCCTGGCGACTGGTCTGTTGCCTGTGGCAAACACGTCATGGCTTGATTTGTTGTCGTAAGAGACTCAGATTGAGTGCGTAGCTGTCAGCCATAAAACCACCACTAAAAGGTGTCTAGAGTCGTGTAGTAGGAATAGGATTGTAATAATGTGTTCAACAGTCTTAGAACTAATAGAAGCCGGCAAAGCTAAATTGTGACTGCCGCGCACTTTGATTGGTCAGCTAACCCAGTGCTCTTCCATTTCAATATTGGTCAAAGAGACAAACATCCAGGGCATGATTGGTTGAACCTGTATCTGCAGACTACCTTATAATTCATCCTGCTCTTCAACCTGTCCCACTGTCAGTTTATTACTACATTCAGAGGCAATAGCTGGGAGTCGGTAAACAATGCAAAGTACTCACAGACTCACTATGGCTGCCATAAGTCATCCTATATGCAATGAGAATCGAAAAGGTTCCCCTCTGGAGACACTCGCATGGTTTGTCAGCTCGTAACCAAAACAACGCTACCCCATAATCAGGTAGGTCGGAATGAATCATTGTCTAAGAATAGATTTTTACTCCCAGAAAAATTGCATTATTATTATGCATGATGGTAAATACACAAAGTCTGATATGCTCTATTCTGCAGCAGTATGTCGAGGATTGCCATAACCCTAAGCCCAACATGACACCGAGGCTGCCCTATCCTGAACGCAACAAAAGAATAATCAAAAATATCCGCAGGAACTTAGGACAAGTTAGAAGCGATAATTATTCCTGCACAAAAACTGTTGACTAGAATGCTTATTCTCAACAATCACATGTTGGGGCCAACGACGCCAACGATTACAAACATATTATTGGATCGCTCGGGTCAGAGTCATAGGTATTGCTTACGACTCGGGTAGATAAATGTCCGCTCAGGCTGAGTAGATTAGTGTCAAACTTCCCTCACGAAGCCCTTCTGTAGCATCATAAGTTCATAAGATCAGATAGTTGCTGTTTAAATGGCTACTCCTACTACCGCTACTGGCGGTTGTTTCTGCGGAAAGGTCCGCGTTGAATATACCGGTCAACCCATGACATCGGTGGGTTTATCTTCAACAACTTAATCCGACTGTTCATTGACACTGGCCTAATCTTACCCTGCTTTGCTTTTCCAGGGACTCTGCCACTGTCTCGACTGCCGGAAACTCTCCGGGTCCCTGTACTCATACAATTTCGTCGTCAAACGGACCGACCTGAAAATAACCGGGAGCCCAAAAGAAGTGCCCAAAATAGCAGACAGCGGAAAGCATATCAAGAACTATTTCTGCGGAGATTGCGGTGTGTACAATACAGTCCTTTACAACTCTATGGGAAAGACATCATCTGATGAGATCGCCCAGGCACACCGCTCTACGGGCTGAGAATGAACTCTGATGGTGATCCTGAGGAGACGACCATTCTCCGGGCTGGAATATTTGACGATATTGGTGTTCTGAATCAACGGAGGCCTGAAGCGGAAATATTCACCAGCGGACGTGTAGCGTGGATGAGTCCTATCGAAGGGGCTGATCAGTTTGTTGGCATGGTGCCTCTGCCTTGATTCGATGGTTGAGCTTCGAGGGGTGAAGCTACTTGAGCATGCACAAACTATGGTGACAGCGGACTCATTTTATGCATCAGCAAAACCTAGGGAGGATGAGGAGGTCATTTTCATTATAAGGCGAACGAGGCAGTGTCAGATGCAGGTAGTCATGGCGAGACAGATGTATTTATGTTTTTTGGGCTATACTAGGCGGCTTGAGCTCCGCCCGAACTAGCGGATCATTTTCCGGATCCAACTAACCAGTCTGAGCTCTAATACTTGCGACAACATACATGGGCAACTCGCAGTAATCCTGTCCCCTGTTCTGCTACAGCTTAATAAAGGCGGCCGCCGTTGAGTAGTGCCATTGTTGTTTTGTATACCGGGACGAGTACGGCATTTGCAGGAGAACGCTTTTGCGAGACACCTTGAAAGGGAACAACGTAAAGATTTCCCTAGCCTTGCCCAAAGCCTCCTGGTCCATCTCAAGGAGGGCATCTGGGTCGAGATCCGTCTCTACTTGCAGTACTCGCATGACCTTGGCTTTTTTGGCAGCTTTAACGGAAGCGTCTTCTTGTGGGCCATCGGAAAGGGGTCGTCGAGAGGATCTACGTCTTCCAATTGTGTGAATTCCCGCGTGCCAATACGCGTTGTTTCAATCGTCTAGGACAAAGATAGCCACTGTTAG
Organism: Aspergillus lentulus; assembly: GCF_010724455.1. The sequence continues at coordinate 38,671 of NW_022983881.1, read as the reverse complement.
TACGTCACAGGTCCGCTGAGCTGCTTCTCTCAAATGAGTTCAAATCTAATCAGGTCAGATCATTTGTAAGATTAATCTATGCTATAATAGTGGTAGTGGTAGTACATACTGTATAGCGGTTATCTTCTCCCATGTCATTTTCTGGACAGATACCACTGAGTACTTCGATAAGATCCGCTTTCCCCACGGAATTAATGATATATCTGTACGGAATGTGCCTCATATCCCCATTGTCTTGATTCAATAGGTAGTCCATGATGATAGTGAGTGTTTGTTTGAGATCTGGGAACGTGATGGCTGGTGTGATGAGGTGGGCGTTCTGAAAAATCTCAGCACCTTACTGAACGGGGGTTTATGGTAGCCTTACCTGTTCGTCTTCCTGTCCCACTGGGCTCGTGAATCGACGTCGGCACTCTTTAGTTGGTTGAAAAATTCGCTGGTTGGGACGGGGGTTTCTGCGGCGTAGAAGTTCGAATGCCTGGCTTTGAGCTCTGAGACTCACGCGGTCGAGGATTGTTCAAGATATGGAGCTTGCACCTCGATGCCTTCGCGGTGTAGGGGTTTCAACTATTTTCTGATAGCGATTCCTTCTTTCAGGACAATCGGATGTATGGCCTTTCTGATGCCAGGATTGACAGACAGGCCAGGTAGGGCACTCTTCTATTATGTGTCCGTCCTGACGACAGTACGCGCAAGGAAGATTTGAACATCTCAAAATAATGTGCGGTCCTACAGCACCACATCCTTCGCAGGCAGGGGGGCTCAGGATTAAACATTTTGATGACCTATTTGATGAGGTAAAATGATAGAATCTTTGAATTGCGCTGAGTTGTTCAGATGGCACTGCTCTCGTACGTGTAGGCGGAAACAAAGGATGAAGGAACACCAGAACTCCTGTGTAGAATGTCTCAGTGAAGGTCCAGGCATCAAGGCAGATGATCCTCGGAGGTTTCCGGGAGTTCTGATGATACTTGCGGCGATATATTCACCAGTTTCATTGATCAAGTCTAGGAGCTGGTTAGGTATAGATCTTCTGTGAGGAGCAAACATACTCCACATTATCGTCTACGCACAAGCCTCGTCTCCTTAGACCCTGACAGCCATTGTTGTCTTTCTCCTCCTCTCTCTTTATCTCTCTCTTTACCTCTCTCTTTATCTCTCTCTTTACCTCTCTCTTTACCTCCCTCTTTACCTCCCTCTTTACCTCCCTCTTTACCTCCCTCTTTACCTCTCTGTGTCTATGCACCATATGAATAGTGCTAAAAGTCATACACAAGACCACCTTGGGATTCACTCTGCGACAAGATGCCACATGCCATGTTTCCTTGAAGTTGCAGATGCCTCAGATCCACATGCATCTACCACATCATTTTGTCCACTTAACATCTGTGGCTTCCCAAAACATCCAAGTACGCAGCCCAGATACTAACATCTACTGAGAGATTACATACTGGTCGCTGATGCAGATCATCTGTGTGTGTTGTATTTCCTTTCTCTTCTCTCTCAATCCTTCAGTCCTACCATCACTAATCAGCTCGTGCCCGCAGCAAAAGTCAGAGTCCCTCATCGAATGGGGAAATGGGTATGTACTTACCCTAGGAGGAAGGCCTTCAAAAAGGGCAAAAAATACTCAAGGACAGGAAGGAATTTGATCCAAATGACATCGGCGCGATCGAGAGCGACTCTCAAGAGATTATAACGAGGACAACAAATGATTTCTTATTCGGAAAAACGTTTATATTGTCAGGTGCGAAGGAATCCTCCCTCCCAACCCAAAAAAAAAAAAAAAAAAAAAAAAGAAAGAAAGAAAGAAAAGAAAAGAGGGTTGCCGCTCGGGGGGAAAAGGGGAAAAACGAAAAGAACGCGACAAGGCAGGGATTTGAACCCTGGATCTCGAAAGAATTTGATCTCGCGATGAAGTCAAGACCGGCATAGCCTCCGGCCTTACAGCACCAATTCAAGTCAAACGCCTTAACCACTCGGCCACCTTGCCCGTTGTTGGAAAGTTCGCAACTTTCACCCCAATTCAGGAAGGACCTTTGATGCAAACTATCAAAAAAACGACAAGGGCCAGATTCGAACTGACGCTCCCTAGGGAATTCGATTACCATTCGAGTCGAACGCCTTAACCACTCGGCCACCTTGCCTTTCTTGGAACACGAAAAATGGGTGGCTCTTATCTCCAGGCGGAACACCGCTTCCCTTGAATCTGCAGGCCTACGGCCATGTAAAGGGCCCGACGACAACGCTGCCTAAGGAATCAGCTATCGAGATATAAGATCCTGACATCCTTCGCCCTTATTTCAACCCTTCGATACCGTTTCGCCACCTTGCCTGTTGATGTAAAGAAAAAGAGAAAAAGAAAAAGGAGATCTAAGGCCGACTACGCCTTAGGGACGGCAAAAAAAGGGGAGAGGATCTTTCCCTTTGTTTAATAGACAAGGGCCGGATTCGAACCGGCGCTCCCTAAGGAATCAGCCAGGAGGTTATAAGATAGGGGTGCATAGCCTCCACCTTATCTCATACCTATCTATTCTCCCAACAAAAAGGGGAGGAAAAAAGAAAAAGAATAGAACACGACAAGGCAGGGATTTGAACCCTGGCTCACGAATGAATTTGATTTCGGGATGATGACAACGCCGGCGGCATAGCCTCCGGCCTTTCAGCACCCAATTCGAGTCAAACGCCTTAACCACTCGGCCACCTTGTCTGTTGTTGAAACATGAAAATGTTGATATTCTATATCAAGACAAAAAATTTGAATTTGCATCCACTAAAAGGATTGAATGTAACCCGAACTTCCGCCAGACCTTGGTATGATTATGGCCAGGTCTCATTATCGAAGGATCAATTACCTGCAGGTCAGAGTCCAGAGATACTGTTGATGACGTCCTGAACCAGAGTCGCTGACAAATAGTCAGTCGTACCTCCGTGTCCTACAAGTTCGGCTTGAATCAACCCTTCTATTGGAGGCGAAATCATTTTTTCGGTCATGATAGGAGATATCAATTTTTGATATTTCAACAACAGGTAAGGGGGCAGTGTGGTTGGAATGTGATAGAGGGGATGATTGACAAGAGGCCAGCAAAATTAATTAGTCGCCTTGACAGATGTAGGAGAACTATGTCGCATAAAAGGATTAACATGTCGGGTGTGAGAATATATATACACCATTCCCCGAATACAAATACAAGGATTCTCGTATACCCAGACACATAATCATTAAGGTAGTTAAGATCAAGGACATGTATAATCAAAGATGTCGATGTCCATATATTTAATAGATTTGATAGATTTAATCAGAAAATCACTCACGGTCTCTCTCATACTCATGTTAGGAGATGTCGTTGAAACGAGTTCTAAGAGATAGTTACCTTCCGGGACGAGAAGCAGAATGCTTTCTCATTTTCCGGCTAAAATAGTATTAACCCTTGACATAATGCCCCAAGGTAGAGGTCGAAACGCATCGAGACAGGGCTTCTCACTCTTTCCCTCTCTTTTCCTGACCATCACCGCTTTTTCATCATGACCGTCGCTGCAACTAACTGTTGGATCTCATCCACGCTCTAAATATTTGGCTAAATTTAACACACCCTCCTGCACCATGTGTGCGAATCCTCAAAATAAAACGAGCTCTTTCCTATGGCGCTAAATCATCATCCCCCGATACAGCATATACGATGTCCTCTAACTGCTCGCATCCGTAAACGACAGCTTGCTATGCCATGGAACGCGACTAGGTTTCTTAGCAACCATGAGCAAGGAAAAGCAGAAGGATACATGCGTTTTCGAGCCTCGATGATTCGCCCCTCGCGGCGGGCTGTTTGAGACCGAGGATACGCACACTTACACGCCTTTCCGTTCCACCAACGGCTCGAACAACTGCCACAGAACAAAGCTCGCCTATAGTATTCTGGTAAAACTCCACTTCTTGCACTGTTCGCATGGACCATCCACCTCGATGCCTCGACGGTACAAAATAATGGCGGATTGTAGGACCGAAGAGCTGACAGGCTTTGCCGTCGGTCGACTATCGCGACGCCATACTAATTCTACGGCCCGAATAGTGTCGCGACTTTGCACACATAATGACTCCGTGCGGGTTAGCAGAGGCTTCACTTCGTACTGCGCGGCCTCGAGAGTACCGCACCTGTCGCGGGAAGACTGAGCGACATAATGAGCGAACGACGACCGTCGTCAGATCCGGCTCAGGATGAGGGTTCTCCTGCACGCTTCTCACGAGTCCAGCATCACTTTGTCGCGCCTAGCCGGTCATCATGAACTCTTCTGTGTGAGGAACGGTCTGTTATTCCTGATGGTCCATGACAGAGCGCATGTGGATCGTCACAGGAGGACAAGACGCCCACATTCCCGCAATATAGCCCGATGGGGCGCCGTGCGCGACCGCCCCAGTCGCCGTCCGTCGTACAGGGATTGACTGCGGAAACTACTGGACATGTCTGATAGAGTGACTAGATAGCACTATATTATGTTGTTCCACCAATGGGTGGCTTCACCTCGGAAACAGGTATCGAGGTTCAGGACCGTCTTGCCTAGTCTTTGGATTGGGGCCACTGGAGGCGGTTGGCAAAGGTATACGCAGAGTGGTAATACGCTTTATCTTCTTTGCCAACACTCTTGACAGACAATTATTAGTACCCTCATCGAACTGTAGAGCATAGCTGCAAGCCTACTGTGACAACTTCCGTTTCGAAATCCTTTCAGAAGATTCTGTTGTCTTCCTTCCAGCCCGGCTTTGACTTCTATGCAGGGCGTATTTGTCATTAAAGTGTCTTTACCCTATGAGGGGGACAGACAGGAACTATCCTCATCTTTGACGTCATGGAAACTTCTTTGCTGTGTCATGTAATTTCTGTTAGAAAATAGTATGATGCCGCTACGATATGGGACCTCATCCGACGCCTTTTCGGCCTAGCGGTATTATTTCAACTTATCCACTCTCGAATTCGGTCCGTCCCTGGATCCCCGCGTGGCGTTTCTTGGCGATGAGATCTACATCGTGGGCCATGTTATATCATACTGTCAAGAATGTAAACCATGAGCATGGGAGCTAGTCTTGAGGTATCAAAATAAAGTAGATTGGTAGGTTATGACTTACTTCTAAGAGGTTAACATTTACTAGTTATAGGTAGTTACGGTGTCTTATACGCCCGTATATAGCCATTTATAAAGGGTGACCTCTGCTCTGCTCTGTGAAAAGAATAAAGACTATCTTGAAATTATTCCCACTAAACCCCCATCCTAAAGGCCTGTCATCATAATGATACGCACTTGTCAGATTTTACAAGCAACATTCACTGCCTCAATCCCTGTCTCCCTCCCTCTTCTTCTTTTGACTGAAGAATTTTCTCCTCTACACCATCTTCTTCTTTATTCTGTAATTGGACTGTCAGCCAGCACCTGCCTCTCCTGGTCAGTACATTACGTGAACACATTGCTAATTATCAGTTCTAATACTTAGAACTAATTGTCTGGACGTCTTTCCATTTCAGCTCCGAAGGTTGAGTGTGTTCGACACTTCCACTTTCGAGTCTTGTCATCTTGTGGCTTCTTAGCTATTACTGGCGAAGAACTTAGGTGAAAGCTAATTCGGGAACCACGAATCAACTCACAAATAATTATGAAGGCACCCAAGATCATTATTTCCGGCGGCGTCGGGGCTGAATTCGAAGATCCTCGCCGCCAGGAGCTGATTGACAGGCTGGACCGAGCGCGAAGTGACGCCTTTGGCGAGGAACCCCGGAGTGCAGACTGCGCTCAGGAAGTCTGGGCCGCGCTGTGGCTCTGTTCTGTTGACAAGCTAGAAGAGTACGTCAGGCAGATCGAGATCAGCCCGGCTAGCCTCGCTGGGGGATCACTGTATACGACGGTTGTCTGCAATGACATAATCAAGCCATGTATGTTTCAATCTCTACGGAAGTGACTATGCATTTCGAATGCTCAACTACCAGTAGGGTTAACACCTGCAGCCGGTGCCGACTCCGTATTATCAATGTCAGCTGACGAAGAAGTACGTGTATGACTCCAACCTGGATTTACAGACGGCTGACTTGATTCTACCGAAGGCTCTTGGAAGGGATGGCGGGCGATGCGTAATAACCGATATGGGGTTTGGTGTGGAAAGCGCTCATATCTACCCGCACTCTCTTTGGGGTCCAACACGCAGTAGGTTTTGGACTGCGCTCTCCAGGTTCTGGCCGGAAAGCGTCATTGAAGATTGGAAAAGAGACGTGTCGGGGGGATTTTACACTGCGCACTGTGCCAACCGAATCACACTATCCCCTAATGCACATGCATACTGGGCGAGATGCCTCTTCGCGTTGAAGCCAGTTGCTCTCAGCCAGGATCAGAAATGCCTTGAGCTCGAGTTTCACTGGCTGCATTCGCTCCCCCGATCTGCCAGAGTCCTTCTAACCACCAAACCATCCCTTCTAGAGTCCCTGGATGGCAGCGTTGACAACGCTTGTCTCTTTGACCCTAGCACAAATAGCAGGGTTTTGTCAGGTCGTAAGATATGGCTGGAAACGGATGACCTTGTCCATCGGCCCCTTCCAAGCGTCAAGTTGCTGCAGCTCCACTGGACTATGCAAAGACTGGCAGCACTTAGTGGCGCTTTAGAGATTTATAATGAGTTAAATCTCAGTTATGATTATTAAATTGTTGACATTGTGAAACTCTATGATTCTACCGACGATTCTTGCGAGGTCGACGAGATATTTAATGACAGTGTTTGTTTTTATGAGCAATCTCTCTCTGGCTCAATACTAACATGAAAGGTCATGATCGACCAACCATGAAATTGCCATCAGGAAGTCAGCATGGCAATTTGGAGCCGCTGAGAAAGGAGTATCGGATGGAATCATGCTCTCGAGAACTACTGTAGTAACGACTCCTTAGGTCATGCTGTCAAGGCCCAGCGTCATACCGTACATTCGTTCTGATGGATCATCCAGTCACCGAAACTAAGAGCGCAGGCGCTGGACTCGAAATCGAAACCGTCACACGCGTTCTCAATTGACAGCCAACGACCCCGTAGCAACGCGCAAAGAATGGTTTGAGGTTAAGGGTTCCCCAGAAGTAGCGCATTGAAGTCACTGTATGTCATCCAAGCTGCCTAGCCTCTCGACATGCACCGAGGATGAGTTCAAAGACTCGTCCGAGGTTGCATCCTCAATTGGATTGGCCCAAATGCTCTGGATGCTACTGACATGCTCCAGATCAGTGGTCAAGAACATGCCAAAGGCTTCGTCGACATAGGCGCCGTTTTCCGCGTGGTTAGCTTTATCCACTCTGCGGAAGAGGCCGTGGGCGATCGGGACCTCCATATGCTCATCATCTCCCGCGGGGAGATTGTATAGATAGTCGGTCTCAAAGCTTTCGCTTGTCGGCGTATCGGATTCCCGAGAAACAGGGACAACTTGGACTGACTTGCCGATGGTGTTGCTGGACGCATGTAGATTATTAAGGCAACCATTCATGTTCTGAATAGCTCCGACAACGGGGCCGGTGCAGTCGTCATTCCCGTAAACATTAACCGAGTATCTGTGGACATGGACATTGTCAATCTTAACAGGAAGCGACGAGATAGCTCCCTCGTCTAGCTTGATACATGCACTAGGCCCTGCAAGCCGGTGAGCCCTAACTTCAGCGCCTGTGCAGCGTTGGCCTGTGTACTCAAAGATGCGGTACCCAAGGGTAGTTGCAAAGAGGGCCGAGTAAACCAAAGGACGAAACATTTCGCCAGAATGTGTACCTGAAGAGAATGAGAAAGAATATGAGAAGGTGGTAGGGTTTATCGAGAACTGACCGACTTTTAGGCGTTTCTACTTGGAAATTCCTCGGTCCTTCCGTTAATAGCCAATACTCTTCGATGGGTCCTGGGCCTTGGTCATAACGCTTGGGCGCTTGGCCATGCCATACGGTTACATCGCTTGTTCTCACATCCTTGCTAGGCTTACTAGGGCAATAGCCTAGCGGCTCCGCAAGGCCCATTATTGCTAGCATCTGCATTGGCATTGGTGACTACTGTGTAGACCGCTCTTACAGACTCGCCTCATTTGGATTGGCTGGTGTGGTCAAATTGTGGCGTCATAGCTCTACACAGGAGACACCATATACTAACGAATCCATGAGAATAGTCTGCGGGCTGAGCTGGGGAAGCAGTTACCAACGACAACGCAAGATATGGTCTAGCGAGTGAAGGAGTGACAACGCTTAACAGAAGCAAAGGCAGCAAGCGGAGTCTCCTAGCTAAGTATGGCCTGTACGCTTAAGCTGACTGAGTCTACAATTGTATAACTAAAAGGCAATGTAGGAATCGACCGTCAGCAAGTTCAAGGCGACGCCAGAGGCTAATTCCTCAAGATACTGGTCTCCTCCCATCCACGAAGCCGCCTGAAACCACCAACTATCTTTTCCGAACATCATTGCTGTTGTATACTCCCAGTATTCAGGATACCAGCCCGCAGACTCCCAATCCAGAAACCCAGACAGATGCTCTTCCTCATCGACAAGGATGTTATGAGCCTTGAAATCCCCGTGGTTAAATGTTATCCAATGGGAACGTTGCTGAATCTTCTTCGCACACGACAATGCTTCCTCGTACTCTACAGTTGAACCAAAGCCATGAGGAGAGGCCGGGCTGAAGAGAAAGGCATAGAAATCCCTTGAGTCCGCAAAAGGACCCATGGAATGACCAGGAACCCCGGAGCTTTGTATACACGTGCCGAGTGCGGAGCATATGGAATCATGATAAGGAGAACGCCATTGACGCATATATTCTATGCATGCTTTCAGTTCATGCAGCCACGGTTCATCGTCTACGTTCAAAGTATCAGATGAGTTTTCTAGATCCACACCGGGCAATCGTGTCATCAGGATTGAAAATATCCGGTTGAATGGGGCATCTGGAGGTGCACGGAACACGGGAGGAGTAGTTTCGGCGATGGGATGTCGTGCTGTCCGCGGCCAGGTGAAGTCCGGTTGGAAGATATATAAATGAGGCCTCCCAACTTGCGGCGCAGGATAGAGTGTGGATTACGATGGTAATGCTGGAGTCGAGGGTGATGAAGCTCGGGTGGGCGACGCGCAGCAGAAACCCAGCTCAAAGGTCTACTTTAGCGTACATATTGCTTCCTACTGATGCCTAGCACATACGACCATGGGGTGTGGAAAACAGGGCTTCCCGTCCGCTCAGCCGTACTTAAGCAGCATTGATGATTGCGGTCAAACAATAGCTGGGTCCTTGACTACTTGCTGCTTTGTGGGTGATAGATGCTAAATCGCAGGGTGAGTGGGGTGACTAAGGGTGAGTAAGTAACTTAACTACTAAGTAGGCGAGAAGATAGGTAAATACTAAATAAGTAGATAACTTGATCTTAAGAGCACTTTTATAGATATAAGTAGGCCCAGGGCTTTTCCATTCCCCTGACCATCACCAGCTACTTATTATGCAAAGTATCTTGGCCCTTAAGCTAATCAAATTTGTTAGTAATTGAACTCGAAGCGATACAGCTTTGTTTATTGCAAGTGAGGATGGAGATGTGTGCCCAGGTGCAAAAGGTTATGATTGGGTTACAGCAAAGGTACAGAGGTCAGGTTACGCCACTGCAGCCCTGAACAGCTGGTGGTCTTCCAATTCTTCCTTAAAGGCACGGTTTCTTAATTTTTTGTCAATGAAATTCGATATCGTAGGTATACTTCGTGGGATGTTTTGCCACTTACTGGGCATTGCCGACGTTGTTTAGCGGGAACAAGCGGAATAACTCTGTTACATAAGGTGGTCTATCTAAATAATCTCAATCACAGAACGGAAACTCCTCACGCCGAATCCTTGATTAGTATTCTCCATAATATTCATCAGATGCAGGGCATTCTTGTTCAGGATCAGCGGAATCTCTGCCTGATCGGTCTCCCCTTTTCCCATATTTGATTTCTCAGTCATGCCCTGATACAAGCCTGTCGATTCCTTCGCCGAGATGGCAATCTCGATGGCCCCGACTCGTCGGTAGACGACATCATGATCAGTATCTCCTGCACGTGCTAGAAGCATCCCTTGCATGGAATAGGCGGAGGCGTATAAAGGCACCAGGAATAACTGTCCCGTGTCTGCCATCTCTCTAAGCCAGTCGTCTTGTTCTAGGTCAATCTGTGTACCCTCTGGTTTATCATTTTTGCTGAAGCGAAGCTCATGATCAACTAGAGAAAGACTCTCGATCATCCCTTCTGACCAACTAAAGTGCAGTGGGAAGAGAAAACCTTCAACCTTGATAGAGCTGTGGTGCGGCATATCGGAACCCCAATAGAAAGAGCGGTCGACGAGTAGCGGGTCCTCAGCCATATGGACAACCCTCATGAAATATTGCACATGACTCTGTAATATTGACGGAAAGCATATCTCGCCATCAAAAGATGCCCAGGACCAGCTTGGTGCACGGCATTCAACGTAGTCGCGATTAGAATATACGCGCCCACGCTGATGGATGCGGTACCAAGCCAAACTATACGCCAAACAGCTCTGCCACATGCCCGCTAGATACCGATCAGCTGGCCGATTCATCGCGACATATTTTGCTACCCCCGTCAAGGCGATCAGCTTATCCTTCGCAAAGGTAAATTTGCATCGAGAATATTCTTCCATTGCACTATTCCACCACTCGGCAAATTGGAGATCAGTGGCCGAAGAAAACGGCGCGTTCTGAGCAGCCCGTGGATTCGCCACGGCGGGTTGGGATAGTTCTTGTAAGGCCTCGTAGATCGCCGGCTTACTCCTGGAACCCACAGTCAACGTAGGGGGTAATCCTCTCGGGAAGGTTTCCAGGGCTTGCAATTGCTGACACTCCCATCCTATCTGTTGGGGTCCAAAATGGATGACTCTGCGTGCTAGGAAGCGTTCTTGGAATACCCAGCCTCGCTTGCTGAGTGGCGCATTGCTTATTTGGTCGTGCCAGAAATCGCTGTTAATGATGTACTGCGTCTCGATCCTTCCCTGAGCATTTACTTCAACTCCAGGTGGCGCAGAAAAGACATGCGAATGGCGAGGGCCAAATAGTCCCTCGGTGCCATTCTCTGACAATGTCGCGGAAATATTCACGAATGCGTGCGAGTACACCTTGTCCATGGTAAGGGACTCTCGGTGCCAGTCTGATTGATCGTCAGTATCTTGAATGATGCATAGGGAGTCGATCCACAGATACTCCACGCCTAGCCGACGGGTTAACAGGATTGCGTCCTGAAACGCCCGAGGCAAGCGCTGGACGTTAATTCCCTGCTGCAGTTGTTGAATGGTCGAGGATCGTAGCATTGGAAATCGATGTGAATTTTGTTGCCATCGATGACTGAGTGTCACATACGGACCCTTGAGACGGGCGCCCTTGGTTATAACCAGCTTAACACCGGCCCCCTGGCCATCGGGCAGGTGCAGTAATCGGGTCGGATACCATGAATTTGCCGAGGAGTTGACACACCTGTGGTGATCTCGAATACAATTATCGATCCACGTTTGGATGAGGGTGAAGTCCGCGGTTGTGGATTGCTGGTTTGTTGCGATAACCATTGCGCGACGGAATTCTGCGCTCGACAGGTTAGTTCCTTGGGATTTGTCCCAGAAAAATCCTTTAATTTGGAACAACATCCTTACCTCCTTCTGACATAAAGTCCAAATTAATCACGCATTCATCGCTATCGACGACCTCGCCTCGGAAAAGAGGCATGGCCACCATCTCACAGGGGAGCAAATGCCCGGGGCCATCTCGTATGGCGACGACAGATAGTCTGAAGACAAACGTCATAGGCAGTCCTCGCCATTTCTTGAATAGCGTAGGATGAGTGAATTCCATCCAGGCAACCAATTTCTTACATATCCAGCAGGATGCCTTGAGTAATCGAGGATACGGGGGCAGCTCGTGCGGAGTAGATCCACCCATCCCACGGTGGAGGGTCTCCAGGATCGTTCCGGTACAGCTCTCGCAAAGCTCCATAATGTGGAGTAAGCATATAGCAGTGGGTTTGTATGAGAAAACCGGGTGTAGGGACCTCGTGGAGATCAGTCATCGAGGTTCAGGGGCTCCTTGCAAAATGTCTGCGTAATTGCGCTAGTTTCGTGAGGTAAAATCGCGTTTTCGCGTCGCGCGTCTTCAACCCACCACATTCAAAGCATTAAAAAGAATGATTAATTCAAGAGCTCTAATTCCTATAAGCCCTAATATTATGCGCAATCAGGAGTTGAAGCCGTAGAATTCACTCCTAGACTTTAGGTCTATACTATTAATGAGAAGAAGGCAGACTTTCGACGATCCTGAGCCGGAGAAAAGCAATCAAACGAAGTCGCAGAGGAGAATCTGAATCTGAAGACATGGTCGAAAAAGGCGTAGGATTGTCTCAGAGATCCTCGCTCCCTCCATAATGGTCAGGCATATTTCAAGGCCACCACCTCGTATCGTTTCAGCCGGCCTTTCTCATTTCCCTGCAAAGCCAACCATATCAGTTATTACTAGTCTCATACTCCTGGCTCGTAACAGCTTGCTGATTGCAAGGTTACGGGTGTTCCTGAAGGAGGAAAACTGTGAAACAATGCGGGAAATGGGAATGTCACTTCCAGTACGCTGACAGACGATTCGACGATAGTGGAGATTATGAAGCTCTCTAAGCCTAACCCAGAGGTACCCGCGTCGGTCCAGTCGTTGGCGGCAAAACGTGAATTTGGTACATCTCCAAAGACCGCCAGCGAGGGTACAGAATTCAATCCGCAGGGCCTGGTTGGCTTCAGATACAGAAGAGTACTAGCTCCAGGATTGTATGGATGCACTCTAAACCGGATGCCCCCAGAGCTCAACGAAAATATTGCAACTGCGTGAACAGCAGCTACGTCATTCTGTCACTGTTGATTAGCAGCAAAGGCAATAAGGTATAAGTTGGCGACAATGGAAATATGTATTACGTATCTGCCCGATGTCACAAGGACTTCCAGAAGTAAAGATCTCAACCGGGCGGCCCGCCCTCCATCTTAGGCAACGCCACCCTTCGCCTTTTCGAGCATAGTCCAGACTCCAGACCCTCATGGGCATGAAGAGAATATGGAAATATGTATGATTATATCCAAGCACAGCGACAGTTCTGGCCGTAGCCACAAAAATGGAAGTATGGTTCCGACATCTGATTTGGAGGGGCTCTGTCCCCGCATTGAGACAGGAATAGCATTCACCTCACCTATATTTATGAGGTACAATGCCGACCCAACCAGAACAAGAGAAGTCCCAGTAACCACTTGCAACTATTGAATACGATCTTTGCATAGATCTCACAATGTCCGAGACCGTTCTAATTACCGGCGCTTCAGGCTTTCTAGCCGCACACATCATCCAAGTATTCCTTGAAGCTGGGTACAAAGTCCGTGGAACTGTCCGATCCCCCTCGACTGCCGAAAGAGTCAAATCTCGCTATCCTCAGTTCGCCGACCAACTTTCATTCTCGATTGTTCCCGACATTGCCGAGCCAGGGGCCTTCAACGAAGCCGTCAAGGGCGTATCAGGCGTCATCCACACCGCAAGCCCATTCATCCTTGATGTGGAAGACAATGAGAGAGACCTTCTCCAACCGGCTATTCAAGGAACCCTCAATGTTGTCAAAGCTATTGCAGAATATGCTCCCACCGTGCGGCGCGTTGTCTTGACCTCGTCCTTTGCCGCGATATTAGACCTCACTCAGGGATTGCGACCTGCATACCGTTACACCGAGCAAGACTGGAACCCATGCACATATGAAACAGCAAAGGAAACCTCAAATGCTAGCATAGCATACTGTGCGTCCAAGGCGTTCGCTGAACGAAGCCTCTGGGACTGGGTGGCTGAACAGAAGCCCGGATTTAGCGTGGTTACAATCTGTCCGCCGTGGATCTTTGGGCCGAGTGTTGATAACGGTTCGGCGAAACTGAACGAGTCCACGGAGGTTATCTGGAAGTTGATCACCGGAGCTCGGAAAGAAGTTCCAGAGAATGATTTTGCTGCCTTTGCCAATGTCAAGGATGTTGCGCTGGCCCATTTGAGGGCGTATGTGATGGAAGAGGCGGCTGGTGAGCGCTTTATCGTCGCAGGGGGTCAGTTTCTCTATCAGAATGCGTGCGATATCATCCGCAGGCGGTTCCCTCTGCTGAGAGACAAGGTGCCCAAGGGTGTGCCAGGTGCGCATTTGGATACGTATATCGCTGATGGCACCAAGGCGGAGAGGGTCCTGGGCCTCCAGTATCGGAGCTTGGAGGACACCTTGGTCGATACCGTGGAGGATCTGTTAAACAAGCATCCGCTCTTGTCTTGACGGCAAGGCTTCCTGTGCGATAATACTCACTTTGCTGTCACATGCTATTAGGAGATAATTACAATAATTGAAATGCAATATTATAGAATAACAAACGAGCATGGTAACTACATGGCTATAGTTTTTTCTTCGAGTCCCGAGAATTCGTTGCATAGTTCATACTATCATTGACTAACTATAGACCGGGAGTCCTCGCCCTGCGAAGGGTTAGGTTACCATATTGAGAATCACCATCGCTTAGAATACACAATATACAGAACTCTGAGTACGGATCCGGCTCAGAGACTCGATAAAATCCTGCTACCATGAGTAGCACTACTCTGGCAAATCAAGCATTTCTCCATTACAGATGTCTGGTATGCGTTGTTGTCCCAGACCAGAGCTCGGGCTCGACCCCCGGCGCGTGCTGGCTCTGATCAATGAGTTACCATGTTTTCCCTATTGGAATTGTCCATGAGTAACTTTTCACAGTGTATATTGGTGTTCCCGTGTTTTTAGTGCTGTATTCTAGTTACTGGCTAACCTTCTGGCATGATCCGTGGGCGTGGCGCAGTGAGGATGTTAAATACATAGACTGGGTTGGCGGAGGTTGTTACAGCGGAGTGGCTACCTTGGGTTAGAGATATGTGGTGCAAGAAGATGATAGTCATTGTTGAGTAGGTGTACCTGTCCCTGTATATTCTAAATCAACTGTTATTTCTTTAACCTGGTATTTCTATAGTAACATATAATAGCGGACTACATATCCATGGTAAGGATTACAGCTATCACTAACTATATCAATCAATGACGACACAAGATATGGATGGCGACTGTCCCACTATGGATAAGATAATTGGTCACTAGCAATGCTTGACTAAGTGGATCACATTCCTCACATCACTAAAAGAACATTCTCATAATGATACGTTCCACAGATAAGATAAAAGATAGAGAATTTATGGCGACAATCGGCACACCCCGTCGGCCACATCCGTTCTTCACCATATATAACAAGCCATCTCCCTCCCAGCTAAACATCCAGAGTCCGAGTCCCAATGTCCAGCAAGTAAAATGCCAACCCTCACCCCCCTCTCCCACCCTTCCAAGCTCGGCGCCATCCTAACAGACATCTGCCTCGAAAACCTCACCCCGAAACACTTCGCCCTCATCTCCTCAGCCCTCCACAACCACCTCGTCCTCATAATCAAGAACCAGTCGCGTCTCTCCCCGAAAGCCCAATACGAGCTAACCAAGCGCTTCGACCCCGCCGCCACCTCCTACGGCCACGGCAAGACCATCGATGCGAAGCGCTCAATCCTCCACCCGGATCTGAAGACCATCCCGCATCAGCCCCAGGTGCAGGTTATCGGGCACGGGCACATAGACTCGTACGAGGGGCTGGAGAACTTTACGCTTAAGCACCCGCATCATCGCACGTTCCATCAGACGCATGTTCCGGACCACGAAGATAAAGCCGTGACACGGTTCTACAGGTGGCATATCGACGCGGCGCTGTACGAGCTGCATCCGCCCAAGGTGACCAGCCTGCTGGCGGTTAGGGTGCCAAAAGGGAGGACACAGACGCTGCGGTATGATGACGGGTCAGGCGAGGAGATGGAGGTCCCCCTGGGCACAACGGCATTTGTGAGCGGGGAGCTTATGTATGAGCGGTTGTCCCCGCAGGAGAAGGAGTTTGTCTGTGGGAGTCGGGTGGAATATGCCCCTCATCCGTATGTCCCCCCAGTATCAATCTAGTGCTGGCTGGCTAATTGTGACTGTGTAGGTATGTCTGGATGTCGCGCGCGCGATCCCGGCCCACGGGTTTGGGTCTGGTTTCCGAGAACCACGAGCTACCGCTGGATGAGCTGCCTCCGGTAGAGGAGGATAAGATCCAGATTCTGCCGATGGTGTGGCAGAACCCCGTGACGGGGCGGCCGGCGCTGCAGATCCACCCGTCGGCTGTGCGGAAGATCCATCTGAAGGATGGGACGGTGATTGATGACTTGGAAAAGGTGCGGGAGATTGTGTATAACCTGCAGCGGCCGGCGATTAGCCCGCAGTATGTCTATGCGCATGACTGGGAGGAGGGCGATCTGGTCTTGTTTCATAATCGGGGAGTGCTGCATTCTGTTGTTGGGGCGTTTGGCGATGATGAGGTGCGGTTGTTTCGGCAGTGTAATCTGGCAGCGTCGGAGGGGCCGTTGGAGTATCGGCCTTAGTCCAGTATGACATGTACAATATCATTTCGCAAAAGGCGAAGTCTAGAAAAGAGGTTCAAACTGGGGTAGAGGACATGTCGATGTGCACTCTGTGGCACAGCCAAATAGTTGACAGTAACATTGCGACGATCGTGCTTTGATAGACTGCCATCTGTTGGCTCGCTCAAAAGTACGAGGGCGCATATCCCCGCTAATAGGTGCTATTGCAATAGTCCTTGAACACCACGTCAAGCGAGTGGCTATGGCTAGTCGCTGCGCCGCGTTAATACATTTCGATCTTCCTATTAACAGCGGGAAGATCTTTACTAGCGACGACTGGAATCCGGTTAGTTGGGAGGAGGCGTGTAGGACCGACGATCTCTCGGTTGCTTACAGGGCAAAGTAAGAAATATGCAGAGCGTGCAGGTGCGTCGCAGATCCTGTTCAACTTGGATCAACCATCATTGATGCTTTCACAATGCAGCCTGGGGCTCCCAGCCTGGGGCTCCATCGAGAACAAAAAAGCGCAGTTCGACCTCGTTGTGCTCTGTTCCCCCATGGTTTATGGGCCTCTGCAACATACGATCAATAATATAGGTCTAATGGTCGGATCTGGACGTTATTTCTAGACTCCTCTTCCAACGCACCGTTACCTCCAAATGGTGTTCACTAATACGTGGACGTCAGGGCATGACCGTCCGTCCATTCTAGATAATGATTGTTGACTAACATCTATTGGAATATGCAGGACTTAGCACGCGCCCATATCCTCGCCGCTACGAGCCCCGCAGCGGCAAATAAGCGAATGGTTATTGCCGGTGTGCGTCTCAGACAATCGCGGATATCAAACGGGGAACTTTCCCTGCAGCGGCTGATTGCTGTCCAATTGGCAACCGGGCGTTTCTTCACTCTCTGAAGATGCGTACTATGTAGATGTCTCGATGGCACATGAGACGTTGGAATTGACGTTTCGACAGGTTGAGGAAACTTTCGTTGACCTTCTGGACAGCTTCTGCAGCTCAATAGCAAAGTAGCTAATTTAGTCTTGATCCTATACTATAATACCTATCTCAGGTCATCTTCGACTCGATTATATGAATTTGTCAGCCGCCGGAGACATTTGAGGCATAGTTAAAACGAACCCAAGTTTATGACTCACGTAGTCGGAGCTGGCTGAATAAGCTTAGTACCTATAAAGTTAGGTATCGCATAATCAATCAGTGGGGCCTCTCAAGGTGATTGAAGGGACTATTCGTTGGATGAAAGGAAGGCTGACTCCCTGACTTACCCCGCTAGAACCTTGTTGTGGTGCGCCATCTCACACTCTAGAGTCTCTGGACCCTTGCCCCAGGCAGCAATGCCAGAGTAATAGTACTAGATAGAACCATCACGAAGAAATGATGCAACAGCAAGGACAGTATAAGACACGCCAACTTGACAAAAACCTATCTCCGGTCCGTAGACGATTAACTATCAAAATGACGGACTTTGTCCAGAAAACCCACAGAGCGCCCTATGAAGAAATCAACCCCCGGCTTCCAAATTTAAGCCAGCAACGCCGCACAATACTTATCACCGGCGGCTCCTCGGGCATAGGATTTGCCATTGCGCGCGCCTTCGCCCTCGCCGATGCTGATCGAGTGATTATCCTCGGGCGTCGAGAAGCAGCCGTCACAGAGGCCGTTTCTTCGCTGCGCTCCGAGCTGCCTTCCTCCTTCCAGGGCCAGATATCAGGTCGCGTCTGTGACATTTCCGATCAAGCACATATTGACGACCTGTGGGACCAGCTCGCACGGGATAATGTCGATGTTGATGTCGTCGTCCTGAATGCGGCGAGCTTCTCCCAGGTGAAGCCGGTGCTAGATCTGGGAGTCGATACGCTGCTGGCCGATTACCGGGTGAATGTGCTAGCTCCGTACCGGTTTGCGCAACGATTATCGAGACAAAATGCGAGCAAGAAGAAGGTATGTCGTTATTCTTCTCCTACCTACGCTAGTACTGTTGAAAGGTTCTTCCACCAACTTTCCGTTCCAACCTACTAGTACCTGATCAATGTATCCACAATCGCAATCCACAATTTCGACATGGCACCGAATAATCTGAACTACGGCGCAAGCAAGAACGCAGCTGCTCTTCTTCTGCAGCTTATCGCCAGAGACGTGCCACCCAGCGACTTGCAGATTGTTAGCTTCCACCCGGGCGCTGTCCTGACCGAGACAGCTAGAAGCCATGGATACGATGAGAATACCCTGCCATGGGACGACGGTAAGCACCTTTCCTACTCTTTGCAAGCCAGTTCACTTCCTGCAACACCTTAATGGTGCTTTCAAGCAAGCTGACATTGCCCTTGCCTTGCCTGCGGACAGTCAATCTCCCTGGCCAATTTGCAGTGTGGGCAGCCTCCGACGAAGCGGAGTTCCTGCACGGCCGATTTGTACATGCTTCTTGGGATGTCACTGAGCTTCAGTCTGCGAATACTCGGGCCTTGCTTGATAATGACCATGGCTTGCTGAGGATTGGAGTGAACGGCCTGTAAGGAGTGATTGATGTAAGTGAGATTTATTGAAGATGGGATGACGGCCTTACATTCCTGAGTACTATTACATAGTGAACGGACGGGAATTAGTTTGCCAATATATGATATTAGACGCAACATTTTTAAAATCATAAATGGTCCTACTATGTCTTTTGTTGGACTGTAAAAAAATCCATGGAGACCGGTAAGGGACAAGGGTGCTCTTCAAGGCCGAGAACTTCCAACGAACAGGCTCGTTCAAGCTCCGCGGCGCAATGTCCAAACTGTCGGCCTCCTCCGCGAGCGGCAAGAATCTAATCACCGCATCCTCCGGTAACCACGGTATTGGCGCTGCTTGCGCGGCTCAGACGCTGGGCAGGGACCTCACTGTCGTCCTTCCGGAAAATGTCGTGCCTGCGAAGCTAGAGAAAATCAAATCGTACGGTGCGGTACCCTCTGTGCACCGTTTGGTAGCCTAGCAGTACCAACAAACAAATGTATGAGACCGCAAACATAGGAATCCCAATTTGCTTGCGAAGGTTATTGCGCAGGATATTGGCTGTATGGACGTCCTGGTGCCTTATGTTTAATCGGGATTTAAGGAAAACCATAGTCTCCCCGTTAGCTTACCCTTCGGCTGAACCTTCTGCCCTACATTTGTTCTGTTCTGATTGAAGAAAACCATCGAGTACCCTGGGATGTAAGAAAATGCTATGACAACTCACAAATTAACCTACCTTAAGTGGATGAAGTATAGTTACGCTCATATGCCTTTACATTGGCATCCTTATTACGATAATTGACGGTAATTTTCTCTATTCTGCACAGAAATATCAGGTTCAAAAAAGGACTTCATCAGACCGCTCAACCAGTACCCATGCAAAAGCATTAGCAACGCTGGCGAGATTATCCAAACGGGATCCACCTCGGCATCCGTCGAGGCGCACCCCTGATCAGGAATCTCGTCATAATCTTGCTGACCGCGTCGAGAAAGCTCTAAAAGAAGCTGGCTTGCGCACCTGGGGCTTCCCTATCTATCGATGCACCTATCAAAATGATTCCGACTGGGCCGAATTGCTAGACCGGTACCGATGGCATATCTCCGACATGCTCAAGAACCATAACGGTCTAGATATGCTTCATAGCTTTCAGACTACTGTCTTCGAGCACCGAGCCCTTTTTGAAGGTGCGAGCACGGCGACAATCCGTGAGCATTTCCAGAAATGGGCGACGACTGCTATTCAGGAAGAGTCAGGCGGCTCTCCTGATATGATTCGGTACTCTAACGTTGAAGCGGCGCGTTATCGGTTCTGTCTTTTCGTTGATGAAGAGTCATTGCAAAGTGTTCTTCAGGCACCTATTGACGACTGCCTCAATAAAGATGCATCCTTGAATATGCTGCACGGGTGGTGGAAACCTGAGTCTATTGAAGATTTCATCCAGGAAGGTCTTGAAGACGTAGATAACCCAGAGGACCTACTTGATGATGGTTATGATCCTGTCGGAGGGTGTACTTTGAAGGATGTTGGGTGGATGAAGGTTGCTTTATGTGACGCGGGGCTGGAAGGTTTTCAGGAGATGGGTAAGGCTGGTGCGTGGGAAAGACTATATGAGCGTCCTCAGGAGATTTGTTATAATATTTCGAATTTCCATGCTCGGCGATAGAGCCATGGGCACATTAAGAAATGAAACGAATCAAGAATGTACATATGTAGTGGATGCCGATTAGCCAGCAGTACCAGGTCTCTGGTAGGAAGAGGCAGTGAACCACTACCTGTGGCAGGTAAAAGAGTTTCCTGAAGTACCTGCTCCTGCTAGACATATACAACAAAACTAGTATCTTAAATATTAAAATATAGAAGCTAAACCTGTCTACATACTATATAAAACTCTCTCTGACCTGCACTATAGAACCTAATAATACTTTTCTTAACGCCTTTCTTAATTTATACTTAGCTAGTAAGCTATTAAAGACCTAGAAAGCCCTTACTGCTAGATGACTAACTACTAAGAACCTTAAACAAGAAATTTATACTTACTACTAAAAGAGTATATCTAGATATTATAGCTATAGACTTAATAGGAGAATTCCATCTCACAGTTTGGACATTTGTAGAGCCACCCTAAATCGTCGAGACCATTGTCTATATACTTCCGACGCTGGTGGTAAGCGTGGGCTATATTGTCAATTTCCCCCTTGGTAACTCATACGCCCCATTCTCAGGTTCCAGCTACGGCGTTATAGAAGAGTTGCTTTCCGAATTTTACTAATCCTACTTTATTGCTGAATCACTTTGGTATCCGTGGATTCGGAGAACTGACTGTGACGAACAACGGCATCGATACTCCTAGCCACATGGCTGATATTGGATTTAGTCAAGCCCCTATGCTCGTTAGCACGGGAACCGCAAGGAAGAGAAGTAATTTCTCCTAATTGCCACCTACGCTATAGAGAGTCTGCCAGTATCTTGCAAATAAACATGGAACGACTCTCGGAGCATGTCGATCTGCCCCGAGCTTAAGCCAGTGTATCTAGTAGAATGTCAGGTTAGCCTCGTAATAAGTTAACCACATATCAGGCAGCCGAGGATGGAAATCAGAGACGCACGAGAACATCCCAGCTTGGGTCGTGAGAAAGGACCAATCTCGCGGAGTGTCGAGTTCCTCCAGCAAAGTTCGAAGGTGAAGACGTCGCCTTTTCAGCTCTGCAGCCATGGTTTGCAGGTTGCTCTTCCATTCCTTTGCAAGATTCTCAAAGCCCAGAATTGACTCGACGAGTTTCGATCCGAACACTGGCATCGCCCCCGTCTCCGCTCGGGCCAAAAGCTTCATATGTTTCTCGGTCTTCTTTGCCAGATCGGCGGTAGGCAGCGGAATAGACAATGAGCCTATTCGTTCGCCGTATATTCCAAAGGTCTTACCGTAAGAGGTCGCACATAACATGGGAATCCCTTTTTCAACAAACAGCCGAAGCGGGGCGCTGTCCCTGTCGTAGTCCCCAGAGGCAAACCCTAGATAGGCTGCATCGAAGAATGCGAAGTGGCCTTTTCGGCGGAAGTCATCGACTAGGGAATTCCACTGTTCCTGAGAAAGATCACACCCCGTCGGATTATTGGCCGCGACTTGGAGGACGACAACGGACTGATTTGGTATCTGGTTCAGCGCGTCTTTCAATTCACTAAAAGCAACCGCTCCGGATTTGGGACTGTAGTAAGGGAGATTGCTGACAGCAATATTCAAGTAGCGGAAGACATTGGGATGGTTCGCTGGTCACAGTTAGAATTACCATTGGCCTGAATGAACGACTGACTGCCATACTCCAAGTTTCTTTGGGAATGTACACTCTCTTTGGAGCGCCCTTTTTCCAAGGGCTGTAATGCCGATCCAGAAACACTGCACCCATGTGGCACGCTCCACTACCACCGAGTGTCTGGATAGTGACAATGCTAGGTGTCATACAGACCTTGGTCAACGCTCAGTCCACCTGGAGGGCCTGCTCGCTTACCACTTATCCTTGATGTTACTGGATTCTCCACCTAAGATCAGCCTGGAAGTCAAATCTCTAAAGTGTTGGGTGCCGATATGGGATGGCGGGTACTCGTGATCCCAGAGTGGATCGTTATATAAAAGTTCCCTAGCCTAGAATGCGAACGGTTGTCAGCAGTGGCTCTCCAGTTGAGCGCTTGATTGCACCTGTTTCACTGCTGGTAGAACGAAGGGTTTTCCCTCGTCGGTGCGGTAGACGCCGCACATCAAATCAGCTTTTAGAGGACTTTGATCCTGGTTAAACAGCGCCTGCAGGGTGTTTAGGCTCTCTGTGCATCAGGCCAATTAGCTTGGGCTCACCCACGAGGAGAATACAAACCTAGCTCTGGATCCGACAGATCATGAAATGGGGTCTCCGTCATCTTGGGACTTTTTTTACCCCTTCTTCACCAATTCCCTTCTATGTTGGGATCGGCGGAATATCTGTGCGTGGTGCGCCGTCTGCTTGGTTCTCGCGCGGACTGGGCAATATATTTGAGCTCGTGAGCATCCGCCTCCGCAGTCACTTGAAATAGGCTCAGATAAGGTACCCTCTTTCTCGGCCAATATAACAAGTGCGAGGCTCTTGTCTGCTGTACAGCCGCCTAGTCTAGTTGATCAGCACAATCCATTACTCTTTGTCACCTTGCACTGCAACCTCAGTCAACAGTGACGTCATTAACACAGTACTGTGCCCACGGGTACTTTCATTATTTTGCTAGAAACATTCGCAGGAGAAACTACCAAAATGAGTAGAGCAGTATTGAAACTTGAGATGTAATATGCACGGTTTCAATGTACTGTCAAAAAGCTCGAGCCTCGGAGCATTGACGGCATTCTCCCGCCGCGGTGGCTTTGGAACATGATAAGAGACCATTCTCTTAGTTGACGCGTTTAAATCACTTCATATCAATGACATCAACAATGATGATATTGTAGCCTTACGGAATTCAAATGTTTTATTGCTATCTCAGGCATTAAAACAAACAAAAATTTGCAGTACCTAGACACCCAAATCTGCTGCCTGGGCTGGAGTGACCGCTCTTTCCAGGCGATCTTCCCCTGCAACGCCTACGAGTCTTTTACTGCGTGAACTGCTGGCCTGGGATATGGGAGATCATACTATATCTTTTACTCAGTTATCTCTAAGGAATTATTCATGCGATGTGTCTACACTACAGCTACCGGTATCCAGTCTGCCTATTGAGCATATCTAGCTTGAGGGATGTAACCTTGGTTCACAAGCTATATGTGTGATGATCAGGAGCTGTAAATGGCTAGTGAGCGCTTCTGCTATCTTTATCCTCTTCTTTGCTAAGAAGCTTTTATAGCAAGCTTCCCTCAATGCTCATAATCTATAATGAAGCCCTGCTTCTTCACAAAGGTTAAGTGGAGGAACTTCATGTGTAAGATCATGACTACCTTATACCATACAATGAGACCCCAAAGTTTAGATCCTTTGGCGACTTTGCTGCTCTGCAGAGGCTGGTTGTGGAGTGTAACACAATCTCTGTGTAAGACTCTTTACCGCTGTCACTTTGTTCAACTATTTGATTAAGTCAGAACTCTATGCAGATATTCGTCATAAAGAACTGGAGGACCTAGAGCCTGATTCAACTGCAGAACAAGTAGTGTAGGAATCATATAAGGATGGTATCTTCTCTGACAAGAAGTTCTGGGACAGGGCCAGTATCGAACAGGTTCACCAATTTTTTACTGAGTATCTCCGTGCTAGTAAAGGTCGCGGTGATGGTTGATTTGAAGGATGCCTTATTATTAATGAATGATCCCTTAAGTTAATTATTGCTAGCCCTATTACCCCTCAAAGGCACAGTTAAGCTTATGGCTTCATTAGTATGATTGATGGGTGGTATCCTGAGACGCGGTATAATCCGCAATACACTGGCTCTATATGGGTTGAAATTTGTTGCTTATGGCCTCTCTATATAGAGTTGGCTAGTAAGTACATATAGGAACTGTGTCCCTCTGTTCCTGAGGGCTTAATCCTGTTTATGATAGTGGAACTGGGAAAGCACATGATGAAGAGGGAAATATCCATCTAATTGCACAGATCGGGGCGTTCAGCTATTTTGAGGGTTTTATTTGTTCGCATAAGCTTTGGAACTGCCATAGCGCACTTCAAAGCAACAGGAGCGTGGCCATAAAGCTAGTGGGTTATGGAGAACCAATCATCATGGAGATAAATCAAACCTGGCCCTCTATTATTTTTTCGGCATTATGGATTAGAAAACCCTAAAGGGTCCGATGCTGCATTTAGCTATAGAGCTCGATGATTGTTGAAGTGTAGAATATGCAGTCAACTTTTCAACCTCGTCAATACGAGGGGTTGCGCAGCAACTACAGGTCGGACGAGACGCAAAATGCATACTGATGTAAGCCACCTACAGGGATCGCGTATGCTTGCTGGATTCGGCATAAGCTGTTTTGCGCATTGTCCGTTCTAGCCAACTATAAAAGAACGCTACGCCATTATGCGAGAATACTAAAGAACACCTCCTCCCCCGTTTGAACGCCGTTTGTTACCAGACAGAATCTGCCTCATCATGAAAGTCTGTCTCGCTCTCTCTGCTCTTGCCTTCCTTCTTCCTTGCCCGGCCGCAGCGGTCGACCTTGATCCAACAGCAGACTGTGGCACGCACAGTATAGGCTGGATCAACCAGTGCACCCGATCTGCCTCCAATTGCTGCTACTACGCAGCCGAAAAGGCCAATACAACCTGTCCGATGACTCGTGCAAAACATTATGCCTTACGAGGACGGTGCGTGTCGCTCTTCGAGGGCAGCGCAAATCCCTACAACAAAACCGACTGTGTCACCGCCACTCTCGCCGGCATAGCCTTGCTTATGGGGAATTTTGACCTCGGCTTCAGTTGTACTATTGATGACATCAAAGACATGCCGTAGGTGGTTTCGGCGTTTCCCTGTACGAGGCTTCATTGAGAATCGTCCACGAAAAGTCGAGATGGGGCATATCGGCGATGTAAATGTACAATTTGAGCACACTATTAGTACAGTAGTGTCTATAATACAAAGCATCGTCCGCACTACAGCTGGTCAGCAATGACTTTACACTCTCTGGAAGGGAGGGATGGTCTCGACAGTAAAATCGGGCAAATCTCCTGCAGGAAGGGCTCGACTGGCCAACGAAAACCGCCTGTCAACAGCCAAGGTTTATGCGGGGGTCTGACCCAGCCTCTTCTGTACCTTGAATCATACTATATCAGTATACTCATACTCTCATGAGAGAATATGAATATGGATAAGTTACTGAACCTAGTATTTACTCAGAGTAGGATATCTTAGTTGTCTGTCCATGTAAAGACTACAGCAGCAGCTTGCCCAAAAAAGACTAGCCGCTGAGTTCATGAGTTGCCCGTGGTCTGCCGGCACTACCCTAGCTTTAGGTCCTTGCGGATTTCAAAGTCAGTCGCCCCCGCAACACTTGTTTAGTTTACGTGTCTCGTAAGCAGTTTTCTTGAGGGCCGGGCCGAGCCTCATTGGCTTAGATTCAAATGAAAAGGCGATAGCTTCTGCGGCTAGGGTGGTGAAAGCTTTGGTTTGACCACGGTCGTAGGCCGTACGGAGTACTACGATTCGAATCCCTTAGGTCCTCCCTAATTGCCACCATTTCAGCAGAAATTGACGACGACCTCTTTTGCTGTTTCCTACTCAAGCAGAAACTTCCCTGATCCCCGGCAACAGCCATACCCATTATTCATGACAGATAATTCGGCCCCAGAAACCTGGAGAGAATGTCATCATATAAGACGGTTGCACAAGAAGAAAATCCAAGCTCGGCATCTCCTCGAGAAGCTGAAGGTAGTCGCTTGTTGGATGCAAATCTAGAATCATGCTTCAAAAAGCTGCTACTCTTTCCACCTCTGCTTCTTTGCAATGGGATCAGCCTTTTCCTGATCACAGGCCCGGTTGACGGATGGACATTCAAGGGCAGACAGTATAACTGGATCTCAGCCAACCGAGCCACAACGCAAATAATCGTTCAGACTCTGGCTAGTCTCTTGGGTTTGACTCTGGTGGCTACGGTCAGGTCTTTGGCTAACTTTTGGGCGCGCAATTGGCTGACCCAAAGGCCGATGCTTCTTGATACTGTGGCTTTCTTCAGCTCCGTGACAACATCCCAAATCAATTGGTCCTTGCGAGGAATTAGACTGCCAGCGCTACTCTTAACTGCCTTGGTTGCTCTGGTTCCAGCTGCCGTCTGGGCCGGCGCTATCACCCCAATCCTCACTGTTTTGACCGACGAGACACCGCTCTCAATCCCGACTGCGCGTTGGACGAATGCAAGCTCAAATCTCTGGAACAACAACAACTGGTACACTTATCAGATACAAGGCGGTCCACGAGTCTACAGTGAATTAGGTGTCTTCTCATACGCATATCATTCAGATCGGTTTAGTTACTTTGTCAACGATGGCTCGACTGCCACCAAGACGACTGAATCTCCGCAGCGATTTTCCAAGAGTGACAATACCAACTTTACATACTACGGGCGGTCGTATGGTATGGGTGCCGCTGTTGGTTTGAATGATTCGTTTAGCTTAAACCCGTACATTCGAAGCTACGATTATAATGATACTGGATATCTATCGCAGTACACTTGCGACTACGACACCACTTTCGCCATCCAGCTCGACCTGACTACTACGTCCCCCGTCCCAGTCTACTATGTACATCTTCCTGGTAACGATGGTTTCTTCGTGGCAAGCCAACAGGGGATATCGCTCGCCATTGCAGCAGCAAATACACATAACTGGGCGTTCTACATGGGTGCTTCCGCTAAGTACAGCGTCCTGAATGCGACTGTCTGCAATGCCACTTATTCGCCAACGCTGTTTGCTGTGCACGTCGATCTTACTGAGCGCCTAATCACCGTTAAGCCGCAGAAGACGCTGACCCAGGTGGATGAGTTCACACCTGCCCCGGAGTACATAGTCTGGAGCGGCGCCGACACGGCAGCCTCCCTCTCCATGATCGGCACGACGTCCTACACTTCCCTTATTGGAGACATGTTTATCCGCAATATTAACCGTACGTACTATGCGGCCGGCGTCAATGGTACAGTGAACCCTTTGCACGCGATGCAGGATACCGCTGAGGTGCTCTGGGACGCAGCTTATATAGGCGCATCAAGTGCCCAGTTGGTGATTGCACAAGAATATGAGATCCGAAATGTTGTCGCCCAGGTGGTGGCATATCGAATCGGCCAGCCTTTTTATATTTATCTGATCACGGCAATCAACGCGGCAGCATTGCTACTACTAGTGGTGGAAGCAATACGAACGCGATTCTGGGCGTCACTGCCACAGTTAGACTTTGCGGATGTGAAAAGCACTGTGGTTGCCAGCTCAATGGGCGGCACAGCAATTGCTGAAGTGGTGAAGGATGGATATGAGAAGATGGGAGGACGGCCTACGGAGAAGTTGTGGCGCGGCTCTCGAGCAGATCGGGTAGCTGGAGAGGTAGCAGTGATGATAGTGGAGAAGGAGAATAGTCCATGTATCACAGCTTGGAAATGAGGTGTTACGGTTACTTTACCACAGGCTAGGTTGAGTGTCAGGTCAATGAGCCCTAGTGTTAGTATAATATACCACATCTTCCGCGAGACCGCGACATATTTGCTTGACTGGGAGGGACCGAACTTCATTACTTGTAAGTCGACAGTACTAGACAAGGGGAAGGAAAAGAGGAAAACAATAACATAGACAACGATAAAGACGCCGCGCAGTGGGGACAAGCGGAACCACTTCCTAGCTTCCTAAAACTAACTTGTTATCTAGACCCAAGTGGTAGCAAGAGCATTGACAGGTATTGTTAGTTTCCTATTGTGTATGGATATCTGTCAAACAACGCCCTGCACGCCCATTACAGTGTACGCTGTTATCACATCTAACTCCTGGATCCTAGACTTCCCTTACATCAGAACCCTGTGCGATTGGGGGAGGAGCCATCTGTACCTCAAGGCCCAACATTTTTGATAAGTCCGTATTGCATGGCCAATCATATGGCCTGGTGAGACTGTGAGATAATAGTTAATATTAGCTTCTTTTTTAGTTTAAAGTAGATCTTTTATATTTCTTACTAGGAATTCTAGAAAGCCTTTATAAGGTTAGATGTTGGGTGGGGAGACAGTAGTTATGTGTAGGGCAAGGAACCTAAGGCCTGTTAGTATCTGACATTTATCCAGCTATAATAACTCACCTGTCCTATACCTGATGGGCTTGGGCATACTTTGCTTCCTGCTGAGATGCTCTGGGACACAGCTTATATAGGTGCATCAATGGTTCTGTAAGGCTCTGACTACTTAGTAGGCTATGGTAGAAATGCTATGGGTTGTAAGAGTAGCTACCTATCATTTACCAGACCTTTAGGATGAGGCTTATATACAAATATAGGATCTGTTTACTAATATAACATAATCTATACAGGAGAAGATAGATATTATTAAGGTTATTAACTTTATATAGGGCTTTCTAGTGTACTAAAATCTTTATCTCCCTTCGTTTTCTATTTGGCTGCAGGGCTAAAGAGAAGAAATTATCTAGGATTACTGTATCAATTGAATAATTTACCGAGTCTGAGATGGTGTTGGTGGTGTCTTCTTTCAAGAAATGAAACCCAAACGAGCATTAAGCATCATTGAAGCTACATTAGCTTGATTCCTAGCGTTAGGCTCCACGAGCCTGGCCAACATTGGTCTCCTGAAATTATCCGTCATGATTACTATCTGCTTCCTGACTTCGGCTTTAGTATTTATTCAATTGTTATGACTCCCGGTCCACCGATTAAGATAGTCCTTCATAGATTTGTAGCGGGCAACCTAGGCAGCAGAAACCAGAAAACTATAAAACAAGCTCTATCCACTAGACAAACAAGTGTGAAGAGCATCAACCAAGGATAGATTAACATTCGGATTTCACCGAATATCACCTGATAAGCTAACGCACTAATATACGCTCAAAAGGGTGATGCCCCGTGGTGGGAGCGGCAAGCAATAGTTCGACTCTCTGTATGGCGCGTGGTGCAACGCTAGCTTTATTAAACCGATAAGCGAGAAACCAAACGTAGGATCCATAGCCGGAGCCAGAGAAGGAGGATTATCTCAATCATAGGTCGACATTGGCTTCCACTCTCTCTGTGTGATGCACGGCTCCAAATCGGGCTATTGAGGGAACGTAACAAAAGTACCACCGGATCCACGGAAAAGAATCCCCGATGTCACTTTCTACGCACAGGGCGATGGTAGAAGCTTTTTAGGAAGAACCAAGCTTTTAGCGCTTATGGCATGGTCAGCGGATATTGTCCGTAGTCCGTACCCTAATCAGTAATCTCATACCGCGGTCCGCGCCACTAGGCTTTGGGCACATGCTAAGATCCGATTTAAGATCATGGTATGTTGTTTGGATATGTTTGGCTCCGTGCTGGTTATGGCTAAGGTAACATAAGCTGGCGGTGTTCCGGCGGATGATCCAGGAAGATAGTCAGGAATATACGACTAGTTGGTTTTCAAGTCTCAGAGATGTGGTTGGGCTCCGCAATCGCAGACCCCATCCCCGCTTGGCCGACACAAGTTCAGATCAGGTTTCGGGGCACGACTGCTCATTTCACAGAGGTCATGGCGCTGGGTCTGATTTAGTTCATGTGTTTTATTGCCATTACATACACCCAGGGTAGATTAGATACCTCGATCCGAGACCACGGGAACACCCCCCTCCCATGGCGCAATCAGGGGATTGATTATATTTTTTACTTTGTCATGCTTGTGTACACATTTAAATTGCTCTCCTTCGAATTACAAGTCAGACAACTCCATTCCACCCTGCGTTGCACACACACACACCCTCTAAAAGTCGAGACAACACGCCAAAAGCAGCCTCCGGGAGACCCTTGAAGCCCCTAGAGGTATAAAAGCAACGAGAGAGGTATCGTGAAGGGTTCACCATCCTACAGCTCATGATCCTTACTCGCTTAACTAGCAAGGAGCCGCTGTTACTAGACTAGGAGACGGCCAAGATTTAGCTCCATGCCACCTTACTGACATACTAGTCACAGGAAGGACTGCTCCAAGTGATAAAGAGCGAGTCAAACTAGAAATGAACTGACTCAGGGGGATTTGCCTATACTATACGCAGTTAGAGCACACAGAGACTAACAGAGCTTAGTAGTCTTGGTTAAGATATAAAGAGGAGGGGTATGGGGGCCAGGCCCCCAATATTGATAAGTGCTGTGGTATTAATGTAATCTACTACTGAGCGGGCACTACCCTGAGCAGCCACTTGATTTTTGACCACAGTCAAAAATACTAGATATCTAGTCCCAGGATAATTAAAACGACTAATTTTTATAGACAAGAACAGCTATTATTTTACCCTAGTATGCGTTACAAGTGCTGTAATGTGGTGGCGCTTGCTTTCGTAACTACTCACCCCCCTCCTCTTCCACCTCTTCTGGCTGATTAGCAGCCTTCTGAGTGCGCTGTTGGCCCTCTGCCCCAGTCAAAATACCCCTTGAAGCAAAAGGCCTTTTAGTTTCCCGCTTTCGCTTTTTATATATTCATTAGCAGTGGGTAATTGCTTAGCTTCATTTTCTAAAAGCAGTGCGTTTTGCATTGCATTTTGAGCACCCTTTACCACTTGATCTACCGGACAGCTGATAGGGCTTGGTGGCCATGTGTGCGCTGCCTCCAGAGCCTTTGATTACAGCTGATTGCTTCTGCAGCTGCCTGGGAGTAGTAGGGGTCTCTGCAGCCCAGCTAGATAGCTTCTTACTACGTGAGCTACCTGGTGGAGTAGGTGTTTCAAGTTGAATGTGAAGCTTATCAAGCACGCTTATATGGGACCAGGCCTGTAGCAGCAAATCCACTGTACATTGAAAACACTTCTGGTTGTATTTGTTGGTAGATGTTCAAGGAATCAACACTTATCAGTATGTTGTCGACCAAAATGACCGCTATCTCTCCCTGGAAAACCTACTCAGCGGTGTTTCTTCCTGCTATACAGATCATATTCTATACGAATACATCAATTTCGGGATACTGCCTGTTGATATCGGGATACTACGTCTAGTACGCCATGTCGGTTTACTATATCCAGAATGGTTTCATTTGACCCCTCTTTTTAGGAGTTAAATAGCCGTTCATTTTCAGATTGTTAGGAGAAGTAAGACCTTCCATCTCATTCCTCATGTGTAGTATGTTTACTAGTTAAAACGCTGTCTTGCTCTGCTTGATATATGATTGACTCCTAGTTGTACCATAGTTTATGTCTGCATACCGTATGCATGCTTTAGGGGCCTAAAACACGCAACATCAAGCAGCTGAAGTAGATGAAATGAATGTGGAGGCATATTAAAAGGTATAATCTAACTGTCCTTGAAGGAGGCTAGATGGGTTTTATAAGTACTATATAGCGTTAACACCACGCTATCTGATGGGTGGAATGTATTTTCCTACCACGTCTCTGGGTCACAGCCTGTCAACATCCCACAAAATACCTGCTAATCTAGCTTATTTGCATTAGCTATGCTCTTAGCTTAAAATGCAAAGCACCTGACCAGTTTCCCCTTAATCACTGTCAATGACTTCCCGATAGTTCGTCATGCCCCGCCTCCAGCCAGCTCTCTCCAAAATTCCCTGAAACTGAGCGTGTTTATCAGTACCCTCACGGCTTCTAACTTTACACCACAGTCAGCTACTGGGCCATCAAATAGCAATATGGACTCACATCTATGGATTCCAGAATTGTTCGCGATTTCTCTATTTACGATACTTTGCTTCGTAGGTGATATCCTCTAAGGTTTCTTTTTTTATGTTTTGAATCATAGAACATTCAAGCTAAACCATTCATCAAGGTTCTATACACATACAGTGCAGTAGTACCTGTACTTGCAGCAGTTGAAACTTCTCCAACAGCCCTACATGGTTCTTCGGATGAGAACTCCGAAACTAATAACGACAAACCTGCTGATGAAAAACGCTCTACACTTAGAGGTGCTGCCTCAAAGCCCAGTCCCACTGGCCTTATCACAGTGGGAAAATGTCTTGAGCAACACCTTGGTCACTGGTATCGGTACCGTGGCTTAAGCATGGCTCTAGCCTACCGGTTGGCCAAAGCAGTCTTGATCTACCTTACTCCTCTCAGTCCTCTCCGGGACAATAATATCTTCCAATGGTTCCTCTATAACGCAGCCATCGAAACGTCTCTTTCAATCCTGCAGGTGGCTCTCGTCCATATCATCATCTCACGGCCTTCTCATCAGCGGTTCTATCAGTACATCCCAGGTCTAAGTAGCTGGGTAACTATTGCCCCGATCGCTACCCTCTCCAGCACTCTGGCAAGTGCGAATTTCTACTTTCCCATATTTCTGATTAGACAATTCGGTAAGGCGGGTGGAGCAGGCTCAATCACCAGCACTACGGAATCCTACACAATTGGAATAACCTTGCTTGCGACAGCCCTTCTGTTTTTCCTAGGTGTTGCTCCAACGCGTGCGATCTTTATCCGACAGGCTGCTTCCTTACTGCCCGAGCATATCGAGCTGGCTGTGCCCTTTGACCATACGTTTGGCGGGAAGGTGGTCCCCGTTGCGCTTGGAGGGAGCGGGAGATTGAATATTTCGGATGCATGGGTTAGCTTTACCTTTGCTGGTCGCGTTCGCTACTTTGGATTCCTTGGGAAGGCTTTTGTACTCATGATGACGGGCTGGTTTCTTCTTTTCTTTATTACTATGCCTTTGGGCTATTCTGTGGTATCCGCATTGGATATCAATTTCCTTGCGTGATCGGGCCGTTTACTACCAGGTTTTAGCTTGGCCTCTCTAGTTGTTGGTTATTGAAATATCCTGTATATGGGTCCTATATGGTCCATCAGGTGACACTGGTGATAGAGAGTAGTTTTGTAAAGACTTTATGGTTTCTGGTCTTTGATATTATGCCAGCGCTTGTATAGGTACTGTGAAATACTATAGTAAAACGTACGAGATCTAAATCAAGATCTTTTTATATCAAAATAATCTACATATAAATTATTTAATACATCTATAGAATTTATTGGATTCATTCTAGCGACAATCCTCAACCTAGATGTGTATTTGTGACCTGAAAATCCCTTTGCAAAGGATAATTGGCTACACCCAATGATGATTATCTAACAGACCAAGCCACAAACAGGGTCAGGGAGAAATTACAATAGTGATGCGACTATGCAGCCAAGTTATATCTATCCTGATGGCTAAGCAGGGCTGCAAGTGAGCCTGAAGGAGCTAAGCCACCGGAGCCTGGCTCGTCATGTCCAACGGCCTCACTTGGCGTGCGAGGCTGTCTTTTTCCTTCTAAAATCACTAGGCTTGGTAGTTACAGTACTGTACTGTGTGATAATTTTGTGCAAATCTGAAATGGGTGACTGAGATTGAAGCTGTCGGGTTCCGTGGGCCAATCTGATGGGTCCGATGCAGCGTCAGGGCCAATTTTCTTGAAAGTGTCGTCGAGGACCAAGAGCGAAACCCTGGCAGCGTGAAAATGTGCCCGTTCAATGGTCCATTTCACTTTGTTTTCGAGGTATTCACAAACCGACAGATGTACAAACCGCCACACGTTCAACTGAGAGTCAATAACAAGGAGATTCTTACAAAGTGACAGCAAGCCTGGCTCGTCAATTTCGTCGTCCAACAAGAGCAGTCTTCTGTCGGGTTCACACGAATAGCGCATAGGAGCTCATCTCTGCTCATTGGCTTGCAGGCAGACATTACCCATAAAAGGGCGCGTTTCGTGAGGGACTGGTCCGGCTCCTCCAATCTTTCGATCTCGCTCCAGACCTCGTCGTATGCCTTCTGGAGGCCTTCTGGAAGGGTGTCAAGGCGTTTCAAAACAGAACTGTCAGTTTTACATGTGCGTATCTGGTGGATCTGCAGAGCTGCCCACTGGAACATTCCCTGACAACGTGCAAGCAGTTTATCCACAATAGCGGTTTTCAAGCGTCTAATACACGCGGTTGTTTTTGCAAGCTTTTCCAGCTCTTCTTCAAGGAAATTCTGGATATCCAGTTGGTTGCTGCTTGCTTGGATACTTACGCTGGTACACCCTTCCAATTCGCATTGGATGTCTGGATCAGGCCGGCTTGAGATAAATACCTTGACGGTATTCTTTGACAGAAGTAGGAGAGATTTCAGCGCATCAGCCAATTCTCCACGCGATTCGGGGTCGCATTCATCAAAGGCATCAAGAACTAGCGTGGTTTTTGTGTAAAGATTCAGGGACTCTAGGATCTGCTGCTTGCATGCATCAAATCTGAGAGTTGAGCCTGCGTCTTGAGCTTTCTTGCACTTCTCCTTAAGTCGAGTCTGAATAGATCCGGGGTTCCTTGCGGTGGTGGAAAGCTGGTGCATATAGCTTTGGAAAATAGACAGTGCCTGCCCATAATTTGGTTCGGTCTTGTCACAGTAGAAGAATGTGAAGCCTTCATCCTTTGGGGTGTTGTTGAGCATGCCCTGAACAAGATCAATGACCCTCGATGTGAGATATGTCTTGCCAGTACCAGCTAACCTAGTTAGAATAGCAGGAAGGGAGAATCAGACATGCTTGAGAACTTACAAGAACCCTGAAGCCAGCAGGTTAAACTAATTACATGATCCTAGTCAAATGACTGTTCACCCCCTTAAGTGCCAAGTAGGGTCGACTTACGCTCCGCGCTCCCCTTTGAGAATAAAGCCGGTGGATAGCACGCTGACTGGACCAGGCAGCCACGAACTAAGTTCGCTATATTTGCGCCGAAGGTTCATCATATTCAGTGGAACCCAGATTGGCTATGCGGGTCAGCTCATCTCGTCGGGGGGTCGACCATGTGGGATTGATGTTTGAATATCACGGGGCAAAGGGAAGCCTAAGCAAAGAGAACATAGAAGCTCAAAAAGAGCCCTGTTATGATCCACTTGCTTGAAGGGAAGCAGATCAAAGGTGCTTCATATCCTCAGCGCTAGGCTTAATCTTGTTAAGCCTCGTCTTACTACATGACATTCAATTATGCACTAACTATAACTGCAGCTGATAATATACTACTGTCAGCACAAATCTATTCAGAATCAGGGTCATGTTCTCTGAATTTAGCGCAGGCTGGTCATGACATCCCCCGGCAAGAAGTCAATGGCAAACAGACGCGCCCTGAGTCCCCAGCAAAATTTGCAGCCCATCTCTACCATGCTCCTTTGGTAAGAACATCAATCTGGAAGCCATTGTTCACTGGGCTAACTGGCTTGAATGGCTTTATCTGTCCTTATCATCAAATTAACTGCGAGTATCTAAGACAGAACTCCCTATGTGTTCTTCAACCTCTGTACGGTGGCATAAACCTTCAACAAAAGGAGCTCCAACAAGAATTGACGAATGCCATGAGCCACACCGTCAGCGCAACACCATTGCGTATCGTCATTCTTAGATTGCTGCGTGCTTTCTAGCCTCTGTGACCACCTGTGATATTCTGTGATGAACTCGCCGCCGCAGAATACCCTTATGTTGTCTGTTCCGCTGGCAAGGAGATGTTTCTGACCCAGACCGCTTGTTAGCCCTAGCTGCTGTGAATGACTCGGCATGCAGCCCATCTATGCTACAATAGACAATACAAGGTCCCTACATTACAACGCAAGGGACAGCTTAATCTGACAAGACAATTACTTATAATGCAGAGGAACGCTTTTCAGGACCAACATACGACCGCTCAAACGATATTCTACTGTCTCCCGTGCTCCACGTAAGGGAGAGGAGGCGGCGGTGTGTTTCGGATGTGAGCTCTGGCGTTGAATAGGACCGAATATAGGCCACTGCGCGTCCCCCTAGCACACTTTCGAGCTTCGAGGCATGGCTCTTTTTGACATCAGCAAGCCTGCCAATGCTCCGTGTAACGACTTTCTTCACAATGTAGTATTTTCCTGCCAGTATCATGGAATTGCCTCCCGTTCACTGGTGTTGTAGGCTGTAGCGCCAGTAGGGGCCAGCTTGGCATCGCTAATCAGTTGGGCCTCGTCAACAACACGGCGGATTCGGAATATGTAATACCAGTACATTTTGTTATTTGATAGAATCGTTGCAACGGAGAGAAATGAGGACAGAAAAATCAGTTGTTCTATGGTTTGACTTTGTTTTTGTCTGTCTGACTAATGTGAATCGAAGTCAGCCATCAACGCTTTGTTAATGGTGGACAATTAGAGCACTAGATCCACGTATACGCCCTCCTCCTTCCTCCGTGCAAACTGCCGCAAACACTTCGCCTACCCAAGGAGGTTGCCCGTACCGGGCAGCTAATGATAGTACATAGACAGGTATGGGCCACCTTTCTTCGAGTAAGAAAAGGACAACCAAGCTTGGTGGTCAGTCACCACATCCATGTCCTCAGTTGGACTAGTCGGAGGCATTAGCAGAGGTCGTGCATAGCGATGTAATATGTCCACTTACTAGTACGACTGGAGATTGTCGGCATACACCCTGGCCTGATCTGGCATGTCATGGCGGGTGAAGAAATCTGTCAGCGTGTTCGCGATCTTGGATTCCGGGATGCCCGTCAGCGGCATATACAGTTTGGGCTTGGGCAGGCTTTGGCCGGGCTTCATCTCGAAATTGATGAAGAACGGCATCAGCGTCGGCGGATCGCCAGGGCGGGTCGGTTGATCTGGCGGCGTTCGCTGGCCCTCCACAATGCCGAACCCGACCCAAAGCTCGCGCAGTAACTCCAGCCCATGGAGAATATCCTGGTCCTGCAGCCGGCCGCCCAGCGTCCAGTGGTTTTGCGCTTGTGCGAACGTCACGTTCAGCTCCAGAACATAGAGCTTGAATCGCGTGGCGAGCGGATCGACCAGGTCAAACGACAGAAAGTAGGCGTCCGTCTGGCTCTCTTCCAAGTACGAGTTGACCACCTGCGAAGGCGCCTCGAACCGACGGCCGGTGTCCCATTTGCGCAAGGCATCGAGGCATAGTTGGCGGATGGGCTTCCCGGTGGCCGCAGACTTCAGCGCCGGATAGAAATACTCCTTGACCGTGATCCCTTGCCTGGTCAGGTCCAGGGCCAAAAGATTCTGCGTCTTGAACTTCTCCGCAAGTAGCGTTTTCTTGGTTACCGTCCGCTCATCGGTGTCCGTCAACTGCAGCTCATTCACGAAGATGTGGTGTAGCGACAGATCCATATCTATGCCCAGCTGCTTGAGCTTAATCAAGGCCGTATCCATGGCGAATCGATTACATGGATCAGAGCCGGTGGTCGCAAAGTAGCTGGTAGGCTCGAAAGCCACGCGAGCCGTGGACATAGTTGGTTGGAAGTTTTGGCTCAGCTCAACGGATCCGATGCTCCCAAGGGCGCACTTGTACACGCTGCGTCCGTCCGACGGATAGGGGCCCAGCATTGGAACAATGAGGTTCGCGAAGATCGACATGAAGTAGTACTGCTGGTGGATATCGTAATCCCCATGCATCAGCATCTTCCCCAGCATTGGGGCCACATGATGCCAGTATTGGTGCTGGTCAATCGTCGAGAACAGTGTCGCTTCGCTGATAACATGGTAGGGAGATTTTGTGGTCGAGTTTGCAGATTGAAGACCTGCTTTGTGAGCCTTCTGCGCTTCGTGGACAGAGGATTGCGCAACCTCGGGGGCTGGAGAGGATAGTGTCATGGTGCAGGGCCTAGGGGGCCTGGACTGATAACCGAGGCTAAAAGAAAGATTTTGGTCGCGAAAAGATCTATCCTGCTGACCTGGTACGGAGTGTCAGTGGCAAGCGAGATCAGTGTTCTAGAGAATATCCTGGCGCTCCAATATATGATCATGTAGCGGTGAGGTCCGACTTTCGAACGCAGACTCCTGAAGTTAGTGGTTGCATCCCATAGGCTCCTCGATACACCAACATACAAAAGCACTAAGACACTGGACTAGTCAATAAGGGTTCACTGATCACTACCTCAGCACCAGCAATTGGTCCCCTGCACCGTGCAGAAACAGTGAAAAACCAACTGCTGCGCTGGTGATATAGTATGTGCGCTGCTGCCTTCCACGTGCCCTGCACTCATTGCTTACATTTCGGCGGCGCGGTGGGGAGGGGGGAAGGGGGA